>CM076575.1:1540528564-1540976249 GCA_034641835.2 Pinus albicaulis | reverse complement strand
ACTCTACAATAATGAAAAGAACTTGCTGTCCTTTGCCCCTACGGACTGTCAGACCTTGTAACTTGCAAGGTAGGAAGATGCTTACAGGTTCCAACGGCTATGGTTTTTATATTTATTTACTTATTTATGGTGTGGTTTTTTGCTATTGCTGTCAAAGTTGGACTGAACAAGTTTTTCTCGTTGACTTTGCAAATATGTGTAAGATTTCAAGCATTTTCATTTTAAATTTACTAATTAAAATTTATTTATTTATTTATAATTTAAAATATACGGAATATAATATCATAATTTAATTATTATTATAATATTATATATAATACTTTTTAATTTCAAATATATATATATATATATATATATATATATCTATATATATATATATATATATATATATATATTTCCTTATGTTTGTTACTATTTGTTATTAGAGATATGTACTGCAAATAACACACACCATTTCATGTGACTATGCTTGGCCTGCATAGCTATCACCATCCTAATTGATGTAGCTTTCTTCTTTCACTATAGGACTCTTGGTTCCCCATTTTTATCTAATCATTCAATGGCTTTGTCATAACAACCCACCTTGGTCTTGTGAAGGTATATCTTGTCCATACCCAATATCATACTATAAGATCGCAATGGAAATATGTTCAAGTACGCTTTTGTAGACATTTCATTCAAATCAAATGCACAAGCTCTTATCCAATGGTGAACTCTTTTCTTTGTACCTATAGCCAAGTGCAGTAACCAAGATTTTGCATGAATTTATTTTCTCAAACCACATTGATCCACGAGGTCGAGATTAATATAACTATAATTTATATCCAAGATCAATCAAAGTAGAAACAAATTGATCACAAAGCTTATCATCCATATCAATGATAGATGTTTTATGGTTTACCTCCCTATTGTCCACAATTGCATAAATCTAAGGAATGTTATGACCAACATCCCAAACTCTCTATGCCCCCTATGCATTATAGATCTAGGGTCTATCACCCTTATATTGGGGACAATCCCTCTTACGATCAGCGTTGTCATATATCAAACAGTGCAACGGTGCTCTACCATCACCTCTAGCATGTTGCTCTCTAGGTGCTTTACTAGTTGTATCAAAATTCTTGTAAGGAACCGTATTTTTTTTCTCACATGCATTTTCTGTTCTTTCCTGCTTTAGTGGCCATCTTCCCTTAGATTTCTCATTTCCTTTAAAATATCACCTTTCTCAACTTTTTGTTTTTTATTATTCATAATAATGCTTCAACTTTATAATGACCTCCTCCAATGATTTAGGGTCATTGAACTCAATATGATCTCTGTAGGCTATTGGAAACCCACTGATGAATATTTGAACTTTGGCCTTATCCTCCTTGAGGTAAGACACATATCTAAAAAACTCCAAGAACCTCGTACTATACCCATCATAAGTCATGGAACTGATATGGAACTCATCAAACTCATTAGCTCTAGAGTCATAGTACGTCTCCAATAGATACTTATTTCAGAATAGCCTCTCAAACTCAGTCCAATCTAGTTCCCTTGACATTCTTCGCACATTCCCACCAAATATCTGCTTTACCTATGACGCTGAATGTGGCTATTTTGGCTTTCATGTTTTCTGAATATCCCTATAACCTAAATAATTTTCTCATACCAAGCGACCATGCCTCGTCATCCTATGATTTCTTCATCTCTCTGTCAAGGGTAGGTGGATTTGATTTCCTAAACTCGTCCAAAAAATACCTCTTGATACTCCTGCTGTAAGGATGATAATGATGATGATCATAGTGGCTATCATAACAAAAACTAGAATAGTACATGTGTCTCCTACCTCTCTATCCGGAGTGTCCAAGAATCTGCAATCTCTAATTGTGTCATCTCTTTCAGACTTGTAACCATTGAGAGACCTACTCACATATGACCCATTAGTCCCATCCTCCTATCCATAGTTGATCCGAACTGGTTCTTGTAGCTCTAAATATGACAAACTCTTAAGGATTTCCACATTTACTTCTGCCTTTTTTCCTATGCCTATATGATCATGTCATTATCGAGATGCCTTACAACTCCTTATCTCTTGATTCAAACTTCTCAAGGTATCTGCTAAATCAGAAGAGTTCCCAACATCATGCTTCTTATCTGGTTCATATGGAGAATATTTGCACTCTACCATCTTCATAACCATCTTTGATTTATTCCTGCAAGGCATCTCATGTCATGTTAAACCAAATCACAAGAAACAAACGTACCTTAGCGCAATTGAGGGAGGATATATCATATTCAAAATAAACCAATCAATGTAATACATGTATATACATAATCATAAAAAAAATTAGGCATCATTCTATCTAGAGTCTAGTCATCAATGCATGACCATATCAACTATACACTATAACCTCATGCGTGACAACCTCAACTAAACCACTGCACACTTGAAAACATGTAACAGCCTGACATTTATAACCATTCATATGCTTATGATAACACATTACAACAACACCATCAACCCTTCCGTGGCGAAATCACTACCAACATCACCAACACCATGCATATGTGACAAGTACATAAACCAAAAACATGAGAAACACATGCACAACTGACATGAATGCATGACAAAAATAAGCATGAAAACATTAGAATTTTCCAAAGGAGAGGATAACCACACTATGATACCACCTGTAAACTACACCTCCCCTCACATCTACCCAAGTAACCAACCAACCGGGGTAAAAATGAGATGAGGGCATCTTAGAGTAGACTAAACCTCCTTGGTGAGTTTAAGGAAGTGGAATTCGAGCAAATATCCATAACATAAACCCATTGTACCTGCTACAAGAGTCTCAAAGGTTATCCCAGTCACCCCCTTGAGTTTTCCTTGGGTGCCACTAGATTTTAAGGAATAAATCACTTGCACGCTCCCACAGAATAGGCATGGTTGTGTCTGGGAGGATTTGGACGCTCATACATCATAGAATTTCCTGAGTTGGGGGGCGCTTTCAACAAGATTTGTGCCAAATTCTACGAGATTTATGTCAAATTTTAAGCCCAAAATCCCAGACACTACCCAAAACTTCATGTAGCTTTAAGAATCCATCAAACACATGCTAACAATGCCAATGAACCAAACATTCACTCCGGGACTAGGCCTGACCATCCCCAACTGGGACTAACATTCTGTCAAAAACTTGGCATCAATGAAATCTATATGTATCGGATATAAGTCAGAGCATGAATGACTGGAAACCCTTAAAATGCATGACAATAATAATCACCACCCTCTTCCTTGAAGTGATATGGCATCAATTAGGTCTTCAATCCATTATTTTAACATTCACAAGTAATTACATGAAATAACCATGACTCGAACCAACAATTTAACCATTCTTATAACCATCATAAAACTATGAAAATAAAGTGATATAACAGAAATTAAATCCACAAATTAATAAGTACAAAATCAAGAGAACTTAGCTTCCATTAAACATAACCAATAACTGGCTAGGTTCTCAACTTCCAGGTACCACCCAGTAGTAGACATGGTTGAGCCAAGTATCTCTTCAATCATTCACGCCCATACCATATTTTAAGCATGAATCAGGGATATCATAGATAAACCAATCCAAAAATGACCAAGGCCATCAATAGGTTAAACCACCTTCATCCTCACCATATTGTGATCACACCAAAACCGATTCACTGATTACAAAACCAAGCTGATCTTGGAATGCCTCTGGAAATCCATCACTTATATCTTTAAGGAAATTTTCATCTCCATGTCTCTCCTGCTTTATCAAAACTCAATTTTTGATCACTAGGCCCTAAACCGAGACAACACCCTCAGGATTTACTGTGTATCCTGCCAAAACTGGTTAAGGTATTCCTAAGCCTTTGGGAATTTTCTTTGAGACCACCTCTACCATCGTTTTTTAAATCCATATACCAATTCCAAAGCTTAAAACCGATATCAAATCCCATCATACCATGGCTATCCGGAAAAAGGAAAGGAAAGGTTGAAAACCACTATCAAAGCCCGACAAAACCATGTCACCGACAAAAACAGAATGAAATTCCAACATGCATAATTCATGCATGTCCAAACGAGCTAGGAAATAACACTTGTAATGTGTTACATGCAAGTATTCATGTTCAAGCCGATATATCCTACTCTTCCTTACTAGATCTTTCCTTTCCTTTGCTTTCCTTGCCCTTCCATTTCTTTCTTTCCTCTTTCTTGGCTCAACGTTGATTTTCTTCAAGAAAAATCTAAGTATCATATAGTGTGAGAGAGAGAGAAAAATGAGAGAGCTCGAAAATTGAACTGATAAAAGGTACCAACTAATTCTGAGAATATTTTCTATCAATTAGGGCTTATTTTCTTCATTTTCTATTATTTTCCTTCATTTTCCTCCTCACATGTAACCTATGACCTTTCACCTTCATTTTATCCTAATATCCTTTATTTTCATAAATAAAGGCACCCAAAAATACATTTCTCCTCTTTAATGCCTTAGACATTGCCTTCTTCAGTTTGAATTAGCCATAAACAAATCCAGTGATGCCCACTAGGATATCTTTGCCCAACATTCATCTTGGAATACGTGTCGCTTAACAGTGGTCTTATTTTCTTCCTTTATTAATTTTTATTACATGAACTTTTACTGAGGGTCTGTTACATTAAAGCATAATTGTTTATGTTTTTCAATAGACATTGATAATGAAATTTTTTGTTCAACACAAGCGGATGATGGATATTCTTAAAGTTAAATGCCATATGTTGAGAAATATGGTGCTTGCCTTTATTTTCACTCTCTATATATAACTTAAGACAACAAATTCTCTTCAAATTTTAATATAATACCAAGTATATAACTTAAGACTAAGTATAATACAAAAAAACCTCTGATGAATACTCCATATGAGTTTTAATTCCTCGAGAGCCCTTTCGGAAAGAAATATCACAACAACCATGGAGAAGACAATACATCTAGGGAGTTCGACCCAATTAATTTTCAACACTCACCAGCACGACCACCTCTCAGACCTTCAATTCCAAATACACTGAGAACACAAAAAAACTTACACACACAAACATATCAGAGAAGCTACACCAAGAGGTCAAGAAATTTCCCTTGGCTCCTCTCCACTCACCACAAAATGTCTCAATGTCCATCGTAGCCAATAAACAAAACTACCACCAACTAGAACAATGCATGCACATCCATGTGAGATGAGCTCATGTCCCCCCTCCTTAAATGTTGAGTGCATTATAAGGGGTTGTGAATTTTTCCTCCAAGGCCCCCATTAACTCCACATTAACACCCCACTAAGGGATAAAGTGATAATTTTTTTCATTTAACTTGTACTAAATATTATTTTGAAATAAATCATTTTCTACTTATACTAATTTATATTCTCTTTTGATGCAGGGGCATGAGGCTTAGAGACAAAAGGATTCATTATTTATTCCAAAAATCCAAAAAATGTTACATGCAAAGGCGTTGGTACCTTTAGCTATCAAATTTCAATTGTAATAGATAGGGTTGAACTAGTATTTAGGAGGATTGAGCAATTTCAGAATTGTTTCAGCATATTTAGCTTTAGTTGATAGAACTTAGGAAGATATTACGTAATTAGGATTTTGTCTAAATTTGATGACTTTGATCCGCAAGAGGAGGTTGATTGTTATGTAAAAGAACTATAAATTGTAACCTCTGCAAAGGATGAATTCAGAATTTGGCCGTAGAAGAGTTGATTGAGAGGTTTTTCTTCTGTTTTAATAAAATTATAGAATTTCAATTATCTGTTACTACTTGGAAGTTTCTCCGAGGTTCATCCCTTCGAAAATTCATTTGGTTTTTATACATTCTGTGTAGCATTTTGAGTGTATTTTCTTTTGCATAAAAGGATGGAAAAATTTGCTAACTTCTGGTTTTCTTTGTTTACGATTAGAATTGAGAATTTGTAGTGATTCGGGGTTTTGCTTGAGATCGAATATTCTGTGTTTATTGAGTTATTAAACTTATGCGTAAAGATTAAAGAGGAATTTAAAGAAATATGGTTCTTTGCTTAAGATCAGAGTGATATTGTTTTATATTATTAAGTTATAGGGCAAAGAAGGAAGGCTTCAGTGAAATTGAACTTAAACCCGAAGAAATGGCGAAGATCCATGTTTAGATGCATTTGGAAACAAAAATTGAAGGTCAAGCGGTTTCCGAGAAACCACTTACACTGTTTTCGTGCCGCTTTCGGGTTGCAAGCGGTTTTGTTTCATTTTAATGTCATTGTATTAGGTGTCGACACGTCACAGTGTCAAAACCGGCAATTTTGCGTGCATTTCGCATGATAAAGTTTGGAGGCAATTTGAACGGGATATCCATCTGATCACGATCGACGGAGACCTGACGGTGGTCGTGTGGAATATCATGTGGAGGTATAATCAAGAGGTAAGGACTCGATAGTAAATTGCAATAGAATTTTATCAAATTTTTTGAAGTCTAGATGTACATTTCCAAAGGCTTTTAAAAATCATATTTCCGAAGGGTTTGAAGCAGTGATTCCGAAGGTTTTAAACCTTGTAATAAACATTATTTATTATGGTATTTCTAAAAGTCAAGTATTATATTCTGAAGGGTTTAAAACATTGGTTTAAGTTAAGTGTTTTTTTAAATGTTTCCAAAGGGTTAACATTGTTATAAGGGTAAAAGGGAATTTTCTTCCGAATGTTACAAAAGAGAGTTATAACGCTTTTCAAAGGATAGAAGGAAATTTTTGCTTCCAAAGGTATTTTATTAAATTTTATCAATTAAACTTATTAAATTTGATGACTGAGAGTGAAAACAAAGACCAAGATCAGATTCCTCCTGAATTAGAAAACATTGTACAAAAGTTTGAGCAACTCTCCTTAAAGCCTGCACCCACACTTCCATCATTTGTGGTATCAAAACAGTCTTCAGAGCATTTTTCAGACATTGAACAGGCTTCCAAAAGTCAGAAAAATAAATCCAACATGGCTGTCAGAATTGGGAGAGATGGTGTTGATAGAAGAAGTGGTAGACCAGTTGCAATTGCACAAGTACTGGAGACTATGCAGCGAATTCAAGCGATATTGAAAGCAATTGAAGTAGGACAACATAGAGATCCTGAAGATGTCAGTGAACCTGAAGCTGAAGAAGAAGAAGAAAATGTCGAGCTTACTCCTGATATGAGATTCTTCAAATTAGTTTTAGGCTCTATATCCAAGCTTAGACTTGATGTATCAGCTTTTGCAGGAGGTTTGAATCCAAAAGAGTTGATAGACTGGATCAATGAAATGAATAAATTCTTTGATTATGAATAGATGGGTGAAGAAAATAGAGTTAATTTTGTTGTCATAAGGTTGAAAGGACATGCAGCACTCTGGTGGGATGGAGTGCAAGCAGAGAGAAGGAGAGTTGGTAAGCAACCAATTAAGAATTGGAAGAGAATGGTGGAAAAGCTGAGAGGTAATTTTTTGCCTAGTGATTATCATCTTTCATTATTTAGACAAATGCAGAATCATAGACAGAGATTAATGACAGTAAAATAATACACAGAATAATTTTACAAAGTGAGCATAAGAGCAGGACAAATTCAAGGTACAACAGAGAAGATTTCCAGGTAGATAAATGGTCTCATAATGGAGATTCAAGATGAGATAAGTATATTGTCTCCTAAGACAGTAGAAGAGGCTTACCAGATGGCCTTAAAAGCTAAAGAAAAACTCCCAAGAAAGAAATATGCCAAAGGAAAAGGAATTCAAGGTGGTAGAGGAAGATCTACAACACCAATAGATGGAGCTATAAGCAGCTCACCTCAGTATGCACCCACAGAAGGTGATACAAGTGGCAGAAGGAGTTCTTACAGAGGAAGAGGATGTAGAAACAGAGGAAGAGAAGTTAGATGTTACAGATGTAACAAATTGGGACATAGAGCCTATGAATGTCCAGAGAAAGAGAATGTGGGGACAAACCAGAGAAATGTAATTGTTGCTCAGACTGGAGAAGAAGCAACAAAGTTGCTTGAAACAGAGAAAGAGATTATGCCAGAGAAAGGGGAATCTTTGGTGGTTAACAAGGTTTTGTTAAAACAAACAAAGGAAGTTGTTGAACCAATACAGAGAAAGAATTTGTTCAGAAGTGTGTGCAAAGTTCAAGGGAAATGCTGTCAATTGGTAATTGATAGTGGCAGTCCAGATAATTTGGTCTCTACAAAGGTGATAGAGAAGTTGAAATTGAAGACAAGGGAACATTCAACAGCCTACAAGGTGTCATGGATTTAAAAGGGACATCAGGTGATTGTAAAAGAACAATGTGAAATAGAATTGCAAATGGTCAGCTACAAAGATAAAATCACGTGTGATGTGATGCCTATGGATTTGTGTCACATATTGCTAGGTAGACCTTGGCAGTATGACAGAGCAGCAGTACATGATGGAAAGAGAAACACTTACAAGTTTTTCAAAGATGGTATGAATCAAACATTGTTACCTATGGAAAAAGGAGATACATCAAGAAAAAACTCTAATCCATAGGCTTTGTTGTTGAGTGAAAAAGAATACTTGCAGCAGATTGAAGATAATGAGGTAAATTTTTCTTTAGTTTGCAAACCTAAGGTAGTATTTACTTCTACTAAAATTTCTGATTTGCCAATAGAAGTTCAAGAAATGTTGGAGAGTTATTCTGATATTATTGTGGATGATTTGCCTGATGAATTACCACCTGTAAGAAAAATCAGCTATCAGATAGATTTGATTCTAGGATCAAATCTGCCAAACAAAGCAGCTTATAGAATGACTCCTACAGAAAATGAAGAAATCATAAAGCAAGTGTAAGAATTGGTTGACAAAGGTTTGATCAGAGAAAGTTTGAGTCCTTGTGCAGTACCTACAGTATTAAGTACGAAGAAAGATGGAGGTTGGAGAATGTGTATTGATTCAAGAGCAATGAACAAGATAACAATCAGGTATAGATTTCCTTTACCTAGAATTGAATATTTGATCGATTGTTTGAGTGGAGCAAGATATTTTTCAAAACTAGATTTGAAAAGTGGGTATCATAAAATTAGGATAAGGGAAGGTGATGAATGGAAAACAACCTTTAAAACAAATGAGGGATTGTATAAATGGATGGTAATGCCTTTTGGCTTATCAAATGCACCTAGTACTTTTATGAGGCCTATTAATGAAGTATTAAAGGAATTTATTGGTAAATTTGCAATAGTATATCTGGATGATATATTAATCTACAACAAAACACATGAATAACACCTGATACATCTTAATTATGTCTTAAGGAAGTTACATCAACATAATTTGCTGATAAATTTAAAGAAATGTTCATTCATGAAAGAAGAATTGGTATATCTAGATTTTGTTGTTTCTGCTGAAGGATTAAAAATGGATCCAGATAAGATACAGGAAATTGTGGAGTGGCCTTCACCTAAAAGTGTTTTTGAGGTAAGAAGTTTTCATGGACTTGCTAGATGTTATAGAATATTCATAAGGAATTTTAGTAATATCAATGCACCTATCATTGAAACCATAAAGAAGGACAAAAAAACATTTAAATGGACTACTGAAGCTGAAAAGAGTTTTCAGTTTTTGAAGCAAAAGATAACTGAGAAACCTGTCTTAGTTTTTCCTGATTTTAAGAAACCATTTGAAGTGAAATGTGATGCCAGTGCAGAAGCTATTGGAGCTGTATTAAGTCAAGAAGATATGCATGTAGCATATTTCAGTGAGAAGCTGAATGAGACAAGAAGAAAATACTCTTCTTATGACAAGGAATTTTATGCAATTGTACAGTCATTGAAGAAGTGGAGACATTATTTAATGTCTAAAGAATTTGTGCTATATTCAGATAATCATGCTTTACAGTATCTTATGCAACACCCTAAACTTAATCAAAAACATTCAAAATGGGTTGAATATCTTTAAAGTTTTAAATTTGTATTGAAGCATATATGTGGTCAAGCAAACAAGGTAGTTGATGCCTTGAGTAGGAAAAGCATTCTTGTTCAAGAAAGTCAAATTGAAGTGTTAGGTTTTGATTTTCTTAAAGAACTCTATAAAACATATTTGGATTTCAAAGAAGCATTTGAAGCATGTTGTAATCCTGTTTTGATAGACAGAAGTTAGTGGTTAGATTATTTCTTGCAAGAGGGTTTATTGTTCAAAAGAAATCAGTTTTGCATACCAAATTGTTCCATGAGAGAAAATTTAATCAAGGAGAAACATAGTGGTGGACTTGCTGGACATTTTGGTGTTGATAAGACTTATGAGCAACTAAGTGATTTTTATTTCTGGCCAAATATGAGATCTGAAGTGGAAAAATATGTGAAGAATTGTAAAATTTGTCAATATGCAAAGGGGAAGAGTCAAAATGCAGGTTTGTACATAAAATTACCTATTCCAGATAGACCTTGGGATATGGTAAGTATGGATTTTTTTTTAGGATTGCCTAAGACACAAAGAGGAAATGATGCAATTTATGTTGTAGTTGACAGATTTTTAAAAATGGCACATTTTATTCCATGTTATAAAACCAGTGATGCTACTCATGTTGTCAATTTGTTTTTCAAGGAAATTGTCAGATTACATGGGTTACCTAAAAGTATTGTATCTAATAGAGACACCAGATTTGTTGGTCATTTTTGGAGGACATTGTGGAAGAAGCTTGGTACTAAACTGAGTTTCGGCTCGGCTTATCACCCTCAGACTGATGGGCAGACTGAAGTAGTGAACATAAGTTTGGGTAATCTTTTGAGAATTCTTGCAGGAGAACATCCTAAATAGTGGGATCATATTTTACCACAGGCAGAATATGCATATAATGATTCACCTAACAGAAGTACAGGGCAGAGTCCATTCCATATAGTTTATGGAATGCACCCAAGAGGGGTATCTGAATTGAGGAACTTGGGAAAAGCGGAAATGAGAAGTGCTAAAGGAGAGGATTTTGCTTCAGAGATTCAAGCAATACATGAATAGGTAAAGCAGAAGCTACAAGACAACAACATCAAGTACAAGAACAAAGAAGATTTGAGCAAAAGAGAAGTTAATTTTGAAGTTGGTGATTTGGTTTTGGCATATTTGAGAAAAGAAAGATTTCCAAAGAAGCAGCATAGAAAATTAAAATTCAAAAAGATAGGACCATGCAGGATATTGAGAAAATTTTCTGCAAATGCTTATGAAATTGAATTACCAACTGATATTGGAATATCTCCAATATTCAATGTTTCTGATTTGTACAGATATGAAGATGGTGGCACAAATGAAAGACCAAAAGACAGAGAAAATATTGACTGGGTAAAATAGTTACCCACAGCAAAGACACTATAGCCAAAGAGGATCTTAGACAAGAAAGAGTTTAAGAAGACCAGGGGATAGGAGTATTTTCAATACTTGACCAAGTGGAAGGATCAGCCAATTGAGGATGCTACTTGGATGAAAGAAACTATGCTGCAGAAACTTGAGAGTTCTGCCGAAGAGGTCATGGATAGGAGCCCATGAAGATTTTTGTCCTCATTAGTCTGATGTAGGGGCATGAGGCTTAGAGACAAAAGGATTCATTAATTGTTCCAAAAATCCAAATAAATGTTACAAGAAAAGGTGTTGATAACTTTAGCTGTCAAATTTCAGTTGTAATAGAGAGGGTTGAACTAGTGTTTAGGAGGATTGAGCAGTTTCAAAATTGTTTCAACATATTTAGCTTCAGTTGATAGAATTTAGGAAGATATTATGTAATTAGGATCTTCTATAAATTTGATGAATTCGATCCTCAAGAGGAGGTCTATTGTTATGTAAAAGAACTATAAATTGTAACCTCTGCAAAGGAGGAATTCAGAATTTGGCCGTAGAAGAGTTGATTGAGAGGTTTTACCTCTATTTTAATAAAATTACAGAATTTCAATTATCTATTACTACTTGGCAGTTTCCCGGAGGTTCATCCCTTCGAGAATTCATTCGGTTTTTATACATTTTGTGTAGCATTTTGAGTATATTTGCTTCTGCATAAAAGGATGGAAGAATTCGCATAAGTTATAGTTTTCTTTGTTTATGATCAGAATTGAGAATTAGTAGTGAATTGAGGTTTTGCCTGAGATCAAATATTCTGTGTTTATTGAGCTATTAAACTTTTGCGTAAAGATTAAAGAGGAATTTACAGATATATGGTTCTTTTCTTGAGATCGGAGTGATATTAGTTTATATTATTAAGTTATAGGGTGGAGAAGGAAGGCTTCAATGAAAGTGAACTTAAACCCAAAGAAATGGCGAAGATACACGTTTAAATGCGTTTGGAAACAAAAATTGAAGGTTGAGCGGTTTTCGAGAAAGCACTTACACTGTTTTCGTGCCGCTTTTGGGCTGCAAGTGGTTTTGTTTATTTGAACGGAATCGTATTAGGTGTTGACACGTCACAGTGTCAAAACCGGTGATTTCGCGTGATAAAGTTTGGAGGCAATTTGAACGTGATATCAGTCCGATCGCGATCGACGAAGATCCGACGATGGTCGCATCGAATATCATGTGGAGGTTTAATCAAGAGGTATGGAATCGACAGTAAATTAAAATAGAATTTTATCAAAGTTTTTCCAGTCCATATGTACATTGCCAAAGGTTTTTAAACATCATATTTCCAAAGGTTTTCAAGCAGTGATTCCGAAGGTTTTAAACCTTGTAATAAACATTGTTTATTATGACATTTCTGAAAGTCAAGTATTATATTCCAAAGGGTTTAAAAAATTGTGTTAAGTGTTTTTTTAAATGTTTCCAAAGGGTTAACATTGTTATAAGGGTAAAAGGGGATTTTCTTCCGAATGTTACAAAAGCGAGCTATAATGTTTTTCAAAGGATAGAAGGAAATTTTTTCTTCTGAAGGTATTTTATTAAGTTTTATCAATTAAACTTATTAAATTTGATGATCGAGAGTGAAAACAAAGACCACGATTAGGTTCCTCCTGAATTAGAAAACATTGTACAAAAGTTTGAGCATCTCTCCTTAAAGCTTGCACTCACACTGCCGTCATCTTTAATCCTATTCATGATATTTTTGTTCCTTTTCATGATAATGTGGTGGTAGGTGCATGGGGATTTTTTGCATGCTAGAATAACACATATAACAACGTAGACATAGAGACTAGGTTTAGTATCAAATAATGCGGCAAATTCTTATGGTATCCTTAGAGAACTCCTTCTAACCATGGATCTTGAGGCCATGTTGTTAATTATAGTTCTAACATTTATTTTAGTCATTAGAAATTTATCCATCCTGATTAGTCATGCTATGGAGGGGAAAATGTATGAAATTTCATTCTTCCATGGCTAATGATATTTCAATATATAGATAAATCGATTGGCCAAGAATGCCATCAAAATTTCTTAGAGTGAGTTATAAAAAAAATTAGTGTCAAGTATTATGAAAAATCGTTTAATCATTTTGAATTACTTGGATTTTTTATGACATTAATTATCTACATTGCCTCATATTAGTTAAGTGAAAAAATATTATGACCTTCTTTTTAAAAAAAGGAATTCAGAAAAATGACCAAATTATATCACATGCAGGGCTTATCATTGTCCCTCATTATTAAAAATCTCTATTTGGAAATACTTAGAGGAACTAGAGTATTTGTATGTACCAAAAATGAAATTAGTGATACGAACAATTGATACTCTTGGTAATTAGGATGCCAAGTGAATAATGTGCTAATCACTTTGTGTCTTTTGAGGGATCTAAGATATTTGGATGTGTTTTTGTTTTGGAGAAGAATGATATTTATGTTATAAAATTGGTTTTTTTGCTTTTGTGACATTCGAGGTAGAATTTCTATGAATATTCTACAAACTATTCTTCATTTTAGTTATAATTATCGGTGTATTTCCAACAGGTCTAATTCTATATTAGTGTTAACCATTGAGGCTTTGTGGTGTAGCTTATATGGAATTTTTGTTTAGGCACCCCATCGAGTTAGAAAAATTTTAAAGCTCTTCTTTTGGAGGGTGCAAAGATATAATTCTAGTTTCTCCATAGAAAATTCATTTTGGTTTAGTTGGGTGCCTGTATAGAGCATGGGAAATCCTGAAAATTCCAAAGGGACCGATAAAGACACTAAAAGTACATCTAATCCAATAAGGTCTTTCTATTTTTATTTCACTTGCAAGATATTTAAAAACAAAATTCTTTATATTTTTCAACAAGCTGATAATAAAATTGTTAGTTCAACATCAGAAAATGAAGAATATTCTACATATTGAATACAATACGTTGAGAAATCTTATACTAAGGCTTTATATGGACTCCTTATCTATAACTTGAATAACAAAGTCTATTCAAATTCTAATCAAGTTGATACCCAAGATGAAGAAATTGTTCACCAACTCAGAGCTCTTGGAAATTCGGAACTAACACTTCGCTCATTCTAACATTAGTCAAGATGAAGCAAATGACGTCAATATCTTTCAATAAATGAATGTTTTATTCCCATAAAGGGTATAAGACATTTTGTGAAACTGAGAGTAATAACAATAAATAAAAATAAAAACTTTAGAATGTATTTTCATATTTTATCGTAAGTTATGCCATATAATATGAAATAGTTTTTTAATATAACCTACGAAACCCTTGAAACATAATGTAGCAATAACTCCACGTGTTTGAATATAGGTTAAAATATCACTATTTCAAAGGAAGGAAGACAACATAATGTAGAAATAATTCCACCTCTTTGAATATAGGTTAAAAAATCACTATTTGAAAGGAAGGAAGACAGATTAATTGTGAGCACTATTGGCCAGAAATGAATTGTCTTAGGCCATTTCCCAAAGGCATATATTACAGGTAACATTCCGTATCTATAACTAGGGTTTTCCCTTATGAAAGGCAGCTTCTCTTTCTTGATATTAATCACTTTAAACTTATATGTATTTGATCAAAAATGTGTTCTTCAATGGTATGGAACCCATTTTTAAAAGAAGAATAATATATTTGATTTCAAATTTATTGAAAAACAGAATGAAAAAAAAAGTTTAAGCAATTTTTTTTTTAATTATGAAGTTATTTCACCCTAATCCTAAAAAAAGTGCAGAAAAATAAAATTATGTCATATCTTCGCAGATTTTTTGAGAATAAGTTTAGCATCACAGTAGAGTAATCAAGGGGATTTCGTCTCTAAATACGTGGATCTGTTAGTGTAGGTGGATTGCTTTTCAATTTTAATAGGTTAATGATTAATTGGCACACCATTACTCGCCAGGTTGGTCAGCTTATCTTTCCGATCAAATTCCGGCTAATTATGAGCTGGTATCTCCAAATTTTCCATATATAAAAGTTATAGAAGATCTAATTGATCAATCATCTTTTCTCCCGTGTAAGGGTTCACGGTATTACAAAAATATTAACAGTTATTTTTGTCACTGTCCTTGCACTCTGATCATCAAATTTCTTCGTGGCTGATCAACTTATATCTTTGTGGGTACCTTACCGCCTTTTTCTTCCATTATTTACATTCAATTCGTCCTTTAAGAAAGGGGTGGGTGAATATAAACAGTTATTGAGATTTATTTTATCTACAGAAATTTCTCAACTCTAATACACCAAGGTCTGTTTTTCTGTTTGTTAATATTTTGTCAACATCTCCTGGCTTCCAAAAATAATTTTAGTTATTCACCGTAGTCTCATAATCTCTCCCCTCCACCCACCTTCTTCTTAGTTACTCTACCTGACATGAGGAAATATCTCAAGGGATTTATATTAGGAATATGGCTGGTCAATTGGCTACATCTCCTGGTGTATGCAATTGGGTGTTTATTACTTTGACGTTGTTGCGCGTTTCATTTGGTGCAATGCACGGATGCGATCAATTTTGCAGCAAATCAAGAACACTCTCTTGGATTGAGAATTGATCTTGTGCAAAGAGATTCACCTCTCTCTCTATTATATCCAGGTAATATTACATCGACTGAGCGCTTGAAACGAGCAGTCGCACACAGTCAATCAAGACTACAAAAATTCCACCCGTCTATTGATGAAGTGAATGATGTGGAGGCACCAGTGAGCTCAGGAAATACACAAGGTGGAGAATTTCTGTTGTCGCTGGGCATTGGCACGCCATCTTCACGCTTTCTTGCAATCTTGGACACTGGCAGTGACGTGACATGGGCGCTGTGCAAACCCTGCACTACTTGTGCAAATCAGCCAGATCCAATCTATGATCCCTCCAAGTCTTCCACCTACAGCGCGATTTCCTGCTCAACCTCTGTGTGCACAGGTCTGGATCAGTGTAATTGCACAGCCAATAACGAGTGCGAATACGTCGTTTAATACGAAGACAATTCCAACACGACGGGTGTCCTTTCTAACGAGACTCTGTCGTTTTCATCTAAGTGCATTCCCAAGATTGCGATTGGTTGCGGGGAGGGCAATGTAGGGTTCGACGACCACGCAGATGGATTAGTAGGGTTCGGCCGAGGTGCCGTATCCCTAATCTCGCAGCTTGCTCCGTCGGTGGGTAATATGTTTTCTTACTGTCTCGTTCCTATTACTAGTTCCAAAACAAGTGCTTTGTTTATAGGCCCGTCTGCTAGCTTGAAATCCAAAAGTGTCTGTTCGACTCCTATTATTCAACCCAGTTTCGCCTCAACTTTCTACTATCTTTCGTTGAATGGAATCAGCGTCGGCAATCAATTACTGAATATCCCTAAAGATACTTTTGATCTTCAATCTGATGGCTCTGGTGGACTTATCATAGAGTCTGGAACCACGATCACAGCTCTGCAGTAACCTGCATATGATGCTGTGAAGGGAGCACTGAACTCATCGACTAGTCTCTTTCCGGCCGATGGGTCTAGCACGGGATTGGACCTTTGTTTTGATCAAATCTCTGGTTCCTCGACTTCAGCCTTTCCGACTATCACTTTCCACTTCGATGGAGCAGATTTCGTTTTGCCAAAAGAGAACTACCTTATCTCTGATGAGAGCAGTGGCCTGCTCTGCGTTGGCATATTGCCGAGCAATTCGGGGTTAATATTTGGTAATATTCAACAGCAGTACTTCCAAATACTCTTCGATAATGAAAAGGAGTTACTGTCCTTTGCCCCTACGGATTGTCAGACCTTGTAACTTGCAAGCTAGGAAGATGCTTACAGGTTCCAACGGCTATGGGTTTTATATTTATTTACTTATTTATGGTGTGGTTTTCTGCTATTGCTGTCAAAGTTGGACTGAACAAGTTTTGTAGATCGTTCATTTTTAAATAAAAAAGCCTGTGTCTCGGTGACTTTGCGAATATGTGTGAAATTTCAAGCATTTTCATTTTAAATTTACTAATTAAAATTAATTTATTTATTCCTAATTTAAAGTATACAGTATATAAAATCATAATTTAATTATTATTATAATATTATATAATATTTTTAATATATATATATATATATATATATATATATATAATGTCTATTAATTCAAAACAAAACAAAGTTACATAGCCTCTGTTTTTTAAAAAATTTACCACCAGCTTCATCCTTACCAAACTTGTTGGACAAATACATGCCCATAAAAAACCAAAAACTCCTATTCTTCTTCCTGATTGCCCAAGGGGCTCAAAAAAGACCTAGGTCCGAATGAAAACCCATTACCATGATCACCTTGCATTGTCCTTCATGTCCTTTACGTGTGGGAAGGGTTAATACCCCTCTAGATTCGTTGTTTTCCACATTGCTCTCTTCCATTGGGGAAATTTTCAATCATCCTTTATAATATATATTAAATTTTATTTTTACCTATATATTTATGTTGATTGTTTTCAAGGTAGTAAAATAAAAAATAGTTAAAAAAAGATTTTACTGAAATAAAACGTTCTAACTAAAATATATTCATATTTAAATCTATAAAAATTTTCATAAAATAATAACTGCTGATTAGAAAACATCAATGATCAAAATCTAATATCGATATTATATAATATGAATTTGAATAAATTTGAAGAGAAATGTATTATTGATAATTCATATTCAACAATGGGATCATTTTCTCAAAATTATTGATAATTCATATTCAACAAGTTATTTTGGTGTCTTGAAATGTATTATTGATAACTCATATTCAACAAGTTATTTGGGTGTCTTGCTCGACGACTAAAGCTTCTTCTCCATGGTCATAAAATTATCTGAACTGAGCACCATTTTACGCAAATTTGTTTGTTAGTCAACGCCTACATGTACAAGGAAATTCGTGAGGTATGTTTTTAGGAGTGAGAAATAAGCGTATACTGGGATGTTATACACAAATGGCTGTCCTAATGTAGCTTTATTATTAAATATGATTACAAAGTATTTATTATTCTTGTTGTAAAATTTAAAATGATTGATATTAAAAAAAATTAAAGCTGAAATAACTATTTATTAATATTTTTTCATTGCTCAATCAATTACCGTACCTTACATAAAAGAATACTTGACTATAACAACTACACAACTATGATGTATTAATATATTTAAATAAGATTATTTGCATAATTATTTTTTGTTAATAAATATTTATTTTTGATATCTGTTTTTGTAGATATATATATTTTCAGAAATATTTTTTAATTGGTTTACATTATTGTTAATCATCTTATAACTAATGTGATTATATAAATTAATTGTTGGTAAGTGTAAATAGACACCAATTTATGATAAATATAGAACACATATTTTATGATACATTTTATATTGGAAAGATTGAAAAAAAAATCAAGATTAACTAAATTATAACTTCATCAAGTTTAACTAAATGAAGCATCTCCATTTTACCATGGAGGCATTTAATTTGTAAATACATTTGTCACAATAGCATTTCTTATCAATACCACATCCCCAAAATACAACAATTCAATTCATATGACACTTGATCATATGATGTTTATTTATTTTATCAATTTAATTAAATTCTATTTAAAATCCCTACCATTCACCTAATACTTATTGATAATTACAGTAAAATTTTGTAAAAAAACCTCTATAGATATATTATTTTCATTTCACCTTGTACCATGTTTTCAGTAAATTGGAAAACAAAAGTATATAACTAGGTTTAGATAAATCTCAACCCTCTACGCTCACAATTAATAAAAATATTTCATGGATATTCTATAGAGGTTACATCTCTACTATCCACCTATTAGATATAAATAATTAAATTACAATTCTAGATTTATAGTACAAAAATAGCCATGTCTATGGTATAAATATTTATTATTCAAAAGTAAAAGTCAATCATGCATAAATCCCTTTAACATGTACTTATGATCTCAATATGAATAAATCCTATATTCATATTGATTTTATTTATTTATTTTATCTCATTTAGTTTTGTAATGTACCAAAGTGGTGAATCCATAAAAATACACACTTCAATTTGCAATGCAATGGACACTTAATGATTATACTCCAAAATCCAAAGGGGAATTAACAATTTGTTCTACCATATATGTTTCATTTTTTTTTACAAATGGTCATTTATATAACTATAAATTACTATAACAACCATTTCATAATCAAACATTTAGCTCAAGCCAAATGTATAACAACGTCCATAGTCCTCTACACAATATCTTGATGATTTTCTCAATAAATATTCATCCCTACTTTTAGTCATTCCTCCTGATCTCCTAATCATGCATAGACTTATAGAAAACTCTACTACACTACAAGCCACATGATTATATATTAGGATTTATAGGTAGGAGTTATTTTTCATAATCACTCCCTAATTTTTTCTCATTTTTACTTGATTATTTCAAAACAATCCTTCATCTTAGGCTTTTCCCTTATTTGGTGTTCTTCTCGTGTCATCGTAAATATTATTAATTTGTACATATAGAGCATACACTTTGTTGAATCCCACATAAAAATATGTTCGTCATCCAAAGCACAAGAATTTTTAGTCATTGTATCTTTTAATTATCGAAATTTTTTTCTCATAAATAGTTCACCACCCATTCTTCCATGATGCAGGAGCATCCAGCTCCGAGGAGACAGGAGATGGTTGACCGTCTCAGTTGATTGTTTTTATTTACAAGTTTATGGACAGGTTGTTAAGCCTGTGTTTATTTCTGTTACTTGTTAGTTTAGTTTAACAATTGGATAGAAACTGCAAGACTAGGAACATAAACTGTTTTTCTTTAATTAGTTAGAGATGGTTTTCTTTTAAAACAAAATACATTGGGTAGGATAAGTTCGGTTGACAGGGTAACCGTAAAACTGAAAAACGGTTTTGTGCCTACTGTTATAAAAATGAAAAGAAATGATAGGTAGGGGTTCGGAGTTGTTGACAAGGAGAGGAGAGAATATTGAAAAACGATATACTCTGCAACCAGTATTGTAATTTGCCAGAAGTGCAATACATGAATGTGCATTTCAAACTCAGAAGCATTTTATTTCCTGTTAAATGATTTGTAATCACAGAAGGTGTTTTTATACAAATGAAATAAATTTCTAGACTTGAAATTGAGTAGATACGTGCTGTGTGTGAGGGAAGAAAATTGCTGTGTCTTTTACATCATGCATTAACAGGACACAGGAACAGAAGTGACACAGACGCAGTCACACGGAGCAAACAATAACTCTGTTCGTCAAGACAAACAAAAGGAGGAGCAACCTACAGCGAAACAGGTGAGATTTATGCATTCAAACACTGAAGCATTTAATTCAAGAAACTTTACAGATAATCATCTTATTTTCATATACCAATCGTCCTTAAAATAAGTTCAACAAAATTCCGACTCAGTCAAATAGTATAGCGAGCCAACACAGTCTAGATAAGGGTTTGAAACCCGAAATTATCGCTTCAGTCATAAAAGGAAGAACAACCATACAACCCTAGCCAGGGTTTGAAACCAGAAGTTGCCACAGACGCAAACGAACACATAGACACAGCGTTTCCAGACCGACAGAAGAGTACACCCAGAAAAATTGCCCACCAACAGAGTTTGGTTACAGAGCAGCAAAACCAGAAAGAGAAACAAGTCTTGAGAACAGTTAACCACGAGGTTCAAAAGGAGAGACCCTACTGGAGGGTTTGAAACGCCGAGTGAACGAACCGAGGTTTCGCCAGGAGAAACCTGCACATGGGAAAAGACCACCAAAACTTGAGTTAGAGCGTGGTCTAGAGATAAGCATTCATTTAAGCCTACATGAAAAAAAAGAAACGAAACAGAGTCAGAGCAGAACCTTACCAGGGTTTTGGGTTGGAACAGAGGCAAATCGACAGGGTTTCCACCGGAGCAGCCATCACTGGTACACGAAGGATCCGAGGGGTTAGAGTTAAGAAAAACAGTGGCGCGGAGTGAAATCGGAAGGAGTAAGTTAACTGTTTCTCCTTCGGATGCCGGAAGAACCCTCGAATGTTATCACCCTGTCGCACCTGCAAAATGGGTTCAATAACACAATGACATACAACAGGAAACTAACGGAGGAAGAAGGTTAACCTGTTTGCAAACCAACCAAAAACTGACAGAGATTAAAGAGTTACCGACAGCAAGTTACTAGGAAATAGCCCACAACAGCCCGACAGTTAGCGCCATTAAAGAAATTGGAGAAGGCTCAGTAACCCACAGAGGTTACCCACAGAGAGAACGCGCAGATTTGTGAGAGTATTCGCAAGAACCAGAGGCCATCAAAGGGCCGAGGAAAACCTCTCTTCTCGAACCCTCATTCGACGAAAACAACCACAATGAAACCATTGTTCACCATTGAAAGAGCATAGCACAAAGCTCGGTGCACAGTAAATGCGCCAAGGACGTGACCAATGGCATATTAAAAGTGACATTGAATCAGCACATAAAACCATTAAACCAACATACAATCCGAGTTTAATACGAAGGATGACGTGTAAAGCACAGTCATAATACCCATTGTTGAAACCATAGTCCGGAGGGTTTATATGGTCAAACGAAATCACAAATATCACATCAAAGTTTTGTTGTTTGTTTATTCATATTATTAACAATGCCACGTGGTTGAACAGAAACATCACACCCGGAGGTTAGACCTTCGTCATTTTGGTATCAGAGCAAAGGGTTTGTACAGAACAGGAAAATGGAGGTTGGCAGAAGAGGAAGAGGTAGAGGGAGAGCAGTCTGAAGAGTGGCAGAAGAAGGGCTGCGAGAAGAGATACGGATTTTGAATCAAATATTGGCAGCAGTGGAAGCTGGGGGAAGGAGAAACCCAGCAGATGATAGTGATGAAGATGTGGCAGAACCTGAAGACGAGTTCGAAGGGGTGACACCTGAACTCAGGTTGTTGAAGTCATTTTTGCTGTCCAGTCATAAGCCAAAGCATGAGCTTTCCACTTATGACGGAAGTCTGTCAGCAGAGGTGTTATTAGATTGGCTGAGTGAAGTTAACAAATACTTTGAGTTTGAAGAAACCAGTGAAGACAAGCAGGTGAAATTCGCTGCCACCAAGCTGAAAGGACATGCATCCTTATGGTGGGAAAGTGTTCAGGAAGAAAGGAAAAGGCTACATAAACAGCCTATAAGGAAGTGGGCCCGAATGGAGGAAAAACTGAAAGAGAAGTTTTTGCCCAAGGACTATCAGATCATGCTGTACAGGCAAGTACAGAATTTAAGACAACGGGGAATGACAGTCAAGGAATATACCGAGGAATTCTATAAGTTGAATTTGAGGGCAGGGTACATGGAGGATACCCCAGAGAAAACAGCTAGATTCGTGAATGGATTGAGAGGGGAAGTACTGGATGAAATTGGCATCCTCTCACCTAGAACTTTGGATGAAGCATACCAGTTTGCTTTGAAGGTAGAGGAGAAAATAAACAGGAAGAAAAATGCCAAAAGGGGAGGTGGATCTGGCAGAGGAAAGGGGAAGGCTTTCGGTAAAGGCAGAGGAACAAGGTCTAATGAGGAGAGCAGCAGTTCCAAAACTGCAAGGACAGAAGAAAAGGACAACAGCACTAGAGGAGGACGACCAGCCCAGCGAGGGAGAGGAAATGGTCGGGGCAGAGGAATTGTCCAGTGCTACAGGTGCCACAAGTGGGGGCACAAATCGTATGAATGTCCTGAAGGCGAACCAGCAGGTGGGAGAGGAGCTTATGTTGCTCAGCCCGAGGAAGTAGAAGCACCACCTCAGGAAGTGGAAAATGCACCAGAGACAGGGGAAGCCTTGGTGTTGAACAAGGTGTTGTTAAAACCAGCAAAGGATATTATGGACCCAGATCAAAGGAAAGCTTTGTTCCGGACAGTTTGCAAATCACAGGGAAAGTGTTACAAATTGATTATTGACAGCGGTAGCGCTGACAATTTTGTGGCTATGGAAATGGTAGAGAAATTGGGATTAAAGAAGCTGAAACATCCCACTCCATACAAAGTGTCATGGCTGCAGAAAGGACATCAACTGTTAGTTGATGAACAGTGCGAGGTGGAGTTCCAGATAGGGAGATATAAAGACAGGATTGTCTGCGATGTCATGCCAATGGATGTCTGTCACATACTGTTAGGGAGGCCCTGGAAGTTTGACAGGAAAGTGGTTCATGACGGAAGAATTAACTGTTACAAGTTTGTTAAAGATGGAATCAAGCACACACTTGTACCCATCAAAGAGGAAGGTACAGCAGAAGCTAGTGGAGTAAAAGCACTGCTGATGGGGGAAAAGAATTCTTGAAACAGATTGAAGATAATGATGTGAATTTTGCTGTTGTGCGGAGACCAAGGACAGTGGTACTGCACACAAAGATTTCAGACTTGCCTGAGGAGATCCAGGATGTGTTGCAGGAATTCGGAGACATCATAGTGGATGATCTTTCGGATGAACTGCCCCCCAAGAGAGGTATCAGTCACTGTATTGACTTTATACCAGGAGCTACTTTTCCAAATAAAGCAGCCTATCGCATGAGTCCCAAGGACCACGAGGAGATTAGGAAACAGGTACAGGAGTTGCTGGATAAAGGGCTGATTAGAGAGAGCATGAGCCCCTGTGCAGTCCCAACAGTTTTAGCTCCAAAGAAGTGAGGCGAATGGCGGATGTGTACAGATTCAAGGGCCATTAATAAAATTACTATTCGGTACAGGTTTCCATTACCCAGAATGGATGATATGATGGAATGTTTGAGCGGGGAAGCTTATTTTTCAAAAATTGATTTGAAGAGTGGATACCACCAGATTCGGATTCGGGAGGGAGACGAGTGGAAAACAACTTTCAAGACGAATGAAGGGCTGTACGAGTGGCTGGTAATGCCATTTGGGCTAAGAAATGCCCCTAGTACTTTTATGCGCCTAATGAATGAAGTGCTGAAAGAATTCATTAGGAAGTTTGTAATTGTTTATTTAGATGATATACTGATTTTCAGCAAAACCAGAGAAGAACATTTCAGACATGTTCGAAGCGTGATGAGGAAGTTGCAGCAAAACAAGCTGCTGATTAATCTGAAGAAGTGTACCTTCTTTCAGCAGGAGTTAATATATTTGGGGTTTGTAATAGCAGAAAACGAGCTGAAGATGGATCCAGAAAAAATTGCAGCTATAGTTAGCTGGCCATCCCCAAAGAGTTTATTTGAAGTCCGAAGTTTTCACGGACTAGCAAGTTTTTACAAGAAATTCATCAGGAATTTCAGTGGGATTTGCGCACCTATGTTGGATACGATCAAGAAGGCAAATCAGCCTTTTCGCTGGACAGAGGCAGTGGAGAAGAGTTTTCAGACTTTAAAGGGAAAGATCATAGAAAGGCCGATATTAAGGCTGCCTGACTTCAGCAAACTTTTCCAAGTTCGTTGTGATGCCAGTGGTACAGCCATTGGGGCAGTACTTAGTCAGGAAGATAGACCAGTTGCATATTTCAACGAAAAACTGAATGAGAGCAGACAGAAGTACTCAACTTATGACAAGGAATTCTACGCAGTTGTTCAAGCGTTAAAGCATTGGAGACATTACCTATTGGGTAATGAGTTAGTTTTGTTTTCAGATAATTCTGCGTTACAGTACATCATGCAGCAGCATAAACTGAACCAGAAACATGCAGAATGGGTTGAGTATCTACAGAGTTTTACTTTTGTGTTGAAACATATCAGCGGGCAAGCCAACAAGGTGGCAGATGCTTTGAGTAGGAGGAGTTTACTTTTACAGGAAAGTGCAATGCAGGTGCTGGGTTTTGAACACCTGAGGGATCTGTATCAGACAGATGCCGATTTTAAGGAGGCCTATGAGGCCTGCCAAAACCCTCTGTTAAGAAATAGTACTCCCTAGTTGGACTATAATTTACAGGAGGGATTGTTGTTCAAGGGAGGACAGTTGTGCATTCCCGACTGTTCAATGCGGGAGAACATTATTCGGGAGAACCATAGTGGAGGTCTAGCCGGACATTTCGGTATAGAAAAAACTTTTTCACAGGTTGAACACTTTTATTTTTGGCCAAGGTTGCGACGAGACGTACAGAGATATGTGAGCAGGTGAAAAACGTGTCAATTGGCGAAGGGTCACAGTCAAAATGCAGGGCTTTATATGCCACTACCCATTCCGAGCAGACCATGGGACTCAGTCAGCCTGGACTTTGTCTTGGGTTTGCCTAAGACACAGCGAGGTTTCGATTCAGTAATGGTGGTAGTGGATCGTTTTTCAAAAATGGCACATTTTATACCTTGCAGGAAGACCAGCGATGCTACTCACGTAGCGCACTTGTTTTTCACAGAGATCGTTAGACTGCATGGTCTACCAAGATCCATCGTTTCCGACAGGGATGTGAAGTTCACCGGGCATTTTTGGCGAACCCTGTGGAAAAAGTTGGATACTCAGTTACAGTTCAGCTCTGCTTACCACCCTCAGACTGACGGGCAGACTGAAGTGGTGAACAGGAGTCTGGGAAATCTGCTGCGGAGTCTAATAGGAGAAAATTCGCGGATGTGGGACTGTTTGCTTGCTCAGGCGGAGTTCACGTATAACGATTCGCCGAATCGCAGCACAGGTTACAGTCCTTTCCAAATCTTGTATGGCATGCATCCTCGCGGAGTGCATGAACTGCGAGACTTGGGAAAACTTGAAAAACGAAGTGTAGATGGGGAAGATTTGCCCAAGCAATGAGCGACTTACATGAGCAAGTGAAATTGAAGTTGCAAGACAGCAGTCAGAAATATAAGCAGAGGGCAGATTTGAAAAGACGGGAAGTTCAGTTTAATGTGGGAGACGAAGTCCTTGCACACCTGTGCAAGGAACGGTTTCCGAAACGGGAATATAACAAGCTGAAATTCAAGAAAATTGGCCCTTGCAAGATTATTCGCAAGTTTTCTGCAAATGCATATGAGTTGCAGTTGCCGCCAGGGATAGGGATTTCACCCATTTTTAACGTGGCAGATCTATTTCCTTATGTTGCTGATCCTGAAGATAACGCAACAGGAAGGCCAACGCGGGACACCAAGTTTGATGATGATTCTTGGATGAGACAGATGCCTATGGCACAGCCCCCTGAGATCGAGAGTATTCTCGACACACAAGTAGCCAAACGCACACGTAGGAAGGAATATCTGCAATACTTAGTCAAGTGGAAAAACCGTCCAATTGAGGACAGTTCGTGGCTCGACGCAACGCAGATACAGAAGGCAGGCTACTCAGTCGATGATCTCATGGAGCGGAGCCATGACTTTTTGCCACCCCGGGAGCCTGATGCAGGAGCATCCAGCTCCGAGGAGACAGGAGATGGTTGACCATCTCAGTTGATTGTTTTTATTTACAAGTTTATGGACAGGTTGTTAAGCCTATGTTTATTTCTGTTACTTGTTAGTTTAGTTTAACAGTTGGATAGAAACTGCAAGACTAGGAACATAAATTGTTTTTCTTTAATTAGTTAGAGATGGTTTTCTTTTAAAACAAAATACATTGGGTAGGATAAGTTCGGTTGACAGGGTAACCGTAAAACTGAAAAACGGTTTTGTGCCTACTGTTATAAAAATGAAAAGAAATGATAGGTAGGGGTTCGGAGTTGTTGACAAGGAGAGGAGAGAATATTGAAAAACAATATACTCTGCAACCAGTATTGTAATTTTCCAGAAGTGCAATACATGAATGTGCATTTCAAACTCAGAAGTATTTTATTTCCTATTAGATGATTTGTAATCACAGAAGGTGTTTTTATACAAACGAAATAAATTTCTAGACTTGAAATTGAGTAGATACGTGCTGTGTGTGAGGGGAGCAAATTGCTGTGTCCTTTACATCATGCATTAATAGGACACAGGAATAGAAGTGACACAGACGCGGTCACACGGAGCAAACAATAACTCTGTTCGTCAAGACAAACAAAAGGAGGAGCAACCTACAGCGAAACAGGTGAGATTTATACATTCAAACACTGAAGCATTTAATTCAAGAAACTTTACAGATAATCATCTTATTTTCATATACCAGTCGTCCTTAAAATAAGTTCAACAAAATTCCGACTCAGTCAAATAGTATAGCGAGCCAACACAGACTAGATAAGGGTTTGAAACTCGAAATTATCGCTTCAGTCATAAAAGGAAGAACAACCATACAACCCTAGCCAGGGTTTGAAACCAGAAGTTGCCACAGACGCAAACGAACACATAGACACAGCGTTTCCAGACCGACAGAAGAGTACACCCAGAAAACTTGCCCACCAACATAGTTTGGTTACAGAGGAGCAAAACCAGAAAGAGAAATAAGTCTTGAGAACAGTTAACCACGAGGTTTGAAAGGAGAGACCCTACCGGAGGGTTTGAAACGCCGAGTGAACGAACCGAGGTTTCGCCAGGAGAAACCTGCACATGGGAAAAGACCACCAAAACTTGAGTTAGAGCGTGGTCCAGAGATAAGCATTCATTTAAGCCTGCAGGAAAAAAAAGAAACGAAACAGAGTCAGAGTAGAACCTTACCAGGGTTTTGGGTTGGAACAGAGGCAAATCGACAGGGTTTCCACCGGAGCAGCCATCACTGGTACACGAAGAAGCCGAGGGGTTAGGGTTAAGAAAAAAAGTGGCGCGGAGTGAAATCAGAAGGAGTAAGTTACCTGTTGCTCCTTCGGATGCCGGAAGAACCCTCGAATGTTATCACCCTGTCGCACCTGCAAAATGGGTTCAATAACACAATGACATATAATAGGAAACGAATGGAGGAAGAAGGTTAACCTGTTTTCAAACCAACCAAAAACTGACAGAGATTAAAGAGTTACCGACAGTAAGTTACCAGGAAATAGCCCACAACAGCCCGACAGTTAGCGCCATTAAAGAAATTGGAGAAGGCTCAGTAACCCACAGAGGTTACCCACAGAGAGAACACACAGATTTGTGAGAGTATTCGCAAGAACCAGAGGCCATCAAAGGGCCAAGGAAAACCTCTCTTCTCGAACCCTCGTTCGACGAAAACAACCACAATGAAACCATTGTTCACCATTGAAAGAGCATAGCACAAAGCTCGGTGCACAGTAAATGCGCCAAGGACGTGACCAATGGCATATTAAAAGCGACATTGAATCAGCACATAAAACCATTAAACCAACATACAATCCGAGTTTAATACGAAGGATGACGTGTAAAGCACAGTCATAATACCCATTGTTGAAACCATAGTCCAGAGGGTTTATATGGTCAAACGAAATCACAAATATCACATCAAATTTTTGGTGTTTGTTTATTCATATTATTAACAACGCCACGTGGTTGAACAGAAACATCACACCCGGAGGTTAGACCTTCGTCATTCCATCACATGTTTTCAAACATGTACCTATAATAACCTATAAAACTCACATGGAAATCTTAATTAATCCACCATTGTAATATATAACATGAATTCTTTATGAAATTAACTATAAAATTTGTTAGCTTTAGAATCTCAACTACAATTTGATTTTGAACCAGTAATACTTTCACATGAACCATATTTTCCTTTCAAATTAAAAATTAACTTCATAACTAACCTATTTTAAGCCACTTTTGCACTTGACTTAATAATTTTAAAACTTGGTTACAACCAACATTGATCATGCACCCTTTTACACATCAATGAATTCATTTTTTACAAGGATTTTAACGCAATATATAGTTGGAGATTTTAAATTCATCTTAAACCTTTTATTTCGTAAAAATATGGCACTAACAATACTTGAATATATTTTTATTCATTTTACACTTCTAATTTTAAAATGAAATACATTTGGCTTTGACTCTCATAAATTTATTCGATGCTTTAACAAGGATATTTCAACATAGCACAATTTCAACTTTTTCTCACATCAATATATTTTCCCAATATTAGATCCATATAATTTCGCTAATACTACCTTTGGAATGTAAAGACCTAGGTCTATGACCTTTGGAGACTTCCGTAAAACATTTATGTTTTAAATATAAAATATTGGAGCATAACTCAAGCACCCACTCATCATAGTTTCAAACCTGCTTTCTTAACCAAATAATACTATATATATATCGGTTTCATTTTCTCAAATGTAATAATATACCTCATTTTTAAAATTTCCTCCTTGCACACCATCCTTATTTCTAAACATCATAGGTTCGTGATATTTGTTTGTCTACCAAAAGAAGAATATACGCTCCTGAGCCATCATTCACTCCTCTTCACTCATTATCCTTTCTATGCGGTTTATGGATGATTATAAGGCTGAAATTACTCCCAACATGACAACACAATAAATGTGAATCATGGTAAAATTTAAGGATGTAATCTACCTTAAAAGTAATCTACCTTAAAGTTCATAAACTTTGGTGAATTTTAATATGTCCATATTATGATTTTTGGTGATGTTTTTTCAAAAATGTTGAAATTTATAATTCTTTTATATAGTCTTTATATATAGTTTTTGATATTTTTAAGATAAAATAACTTTTATGCTTTAAAATTTTGGTGAATAGTTTCTATAAGAAATGGAAATTGGTGAATCATTTGTTTGGAAAATTCATGGAAAAATATTCTTTCTTTGAATATTAACCCCTCCAAATTTTCCTAATGTGAATGATGAACTTCCCTCATGATCTCTCGAGATGGAACAATGTCAAAAATATCCTCGCATAAATGAGATTCAGAACATACAAATGAATGGGCCATGACTTTAGTTTCAAATACTTTATGATTTGCGTTCTTGATCCATGTCATATAGTTTGTGTGGCCTCTAGTTTATAACCTTCTAAAACCTTTGGTCCATTTTGGTTATTTAAATACAAATCGAGCACAACTGTAAAGAAAAAATAGTTTACAATTTGAACCCATGCCCATTAATTCACTTTCTCACAGAAAACCTCCTCTTCCTCCTTAGATAATTTCTTCAAATTTATTTATTTATAAAAAAACATCCAATTTACATGATTTCAAAAAATATTAGTTCCATTTTATTACTTCAGCTAATCTCTATTCCATTAAATCCTAATGGATTCTTCTTCATGACAATTTAAAATAGATTTCCTACCATGTCCCCAACTTACAATAACTAGTTCTTCCTTTTGAGAAATCAACCAGATACTCATGGGTTCTTTGATTTATAAATGTTAAGATGATTGAAGAAAATATTACCAACTTGTTTTGAGAAATGGCCTCCCTTGAAGCATTTTTATTTTTATTTTTATTTTATACTATTAAATCTTACCTAGAAAAATTCCAACTCAAATATGACCATGTTTCTTACCATGAATGCGATGGAAAATTTGAATAATATATAAATATAATTGGCACATGTAATGTTGATCCATTTGGAATACTTATATATATTTCTTTCACCTACTAAGACCCCATTATATAGAATAATTCTAAGCTCCTCGTCCTCTATTATATCTCTCACACGCACAACATAAGTTGTACACATTCTCTTTGCATGTCCATAATCTTGAGAGAGACTCAAAATAATTCTCTTTGATTGTGTTTCTTTTATGTTTCATGTCAAATATTAGATATAATAACTATAATCAATGCTTCTTCGAGTTCATCATTAAAGCAGTAAGAACTCTCAACAATTCAACCATGAAAATTCATACAGTCTAACACCACAAATAATGTTACATATTCGTGGATCCATAAACAAACACACAGACACCCACACACTTACATTTGAGAATAAATGGAAACTCATTTCTTAAATTCCATACCATTGTAGCGTAATTATATTAAATAAAATCATTTTCCCATGTGTATTCCATTTTTTTTACAAGTGGTTGCTTATATATCTACAAGTGACCATAACAATTATTTCATTCCATGCAATTTAGTTCAAACCAAATGCATAGCTAGATCCATAATCATCTCCACAATATTTTGATGATTATATCAGTAAATAGACATCCCCAATTTCTATCACTCCTTCTTTTTATTCATTTGTAGACTTCTAGAATTGGGCTACTCCATTATAAACCATATGATTTATTAAATAAACTTTGCAAGCAATAATTATTGGTTGTGAATCATCCATGTTAAAAATTAAAAGAAGCAAATGTACATTCTTCTTCCATGTTGGAACCTCAATGTATAATGAATATAATACAATACAAGATATGGTGATCCTTAGATTAGTTCTCATTGGTGTGTGTGAGAGAGAGAGACAGAAATAGAGGGTATAATTACATTGAAGGGAAAAATTAAAGGAAACATCCAACATATTAATGCTATAACTAAAATAATAATGAATTCTTACTCTAGGTCCTTAATATAGCTTCCCTCCCTTTAAAAAACTTTGTTTTAAAATCCATAAATTGAGGGTGTTTCTTCATGAACAAGTCATTTTCCTATGTAGATTCTTTTGGAGGTATATTCTTATACTTGATTATGTAATCAAAAATATTTATATTCTAAATAGGTATAGAATTTGCATAAAATAATTTGGTTTAAGAAAAAACCTCCCTTCTTCATCTAATTCTTAAAGTACTATGTTCAATTGCAAATTTTTTTCCAAAATTGTTTTTCTGCAGGATACATGAAAAAAATTATAAATGCAAGAAAAATGAAATTCTAACTCATATTCCACTTTTCCAATATCATGAATAATCTTTTCGGGACTATAAATTTTAGAGAAAAAATAGTATTCCTCCATTACTTAAGTGTATATTTCGTATAAGGTTGTAGTCTCAAAATGCCTAATAACCCTCATCAAATTATATTTCACTTTAGTTCTGATATACTTAATTGTTGATCTTGTTTTATTCCGCTCAATGGCCCCTAAAGAATTTGTAAAATTTCTTTATTCTTCTCCAAATGTGACTTTATTTCAGTTACTTTGGACTTATATTGAAAAAATTATGAAATATTGGCAGCCATATATCCTTAAAGGGAGTCAAATGGGACATTTTAGTAGATGTATGACAATTAGAATTAAATACAAACATTTTTAGAAGGAAGCCACATTATCCATTGAGATTTCTTATCTAAATAATAAAAAATTAGGTAAATCCATAAAATTTGTTAACTATTTATGTTCGACCATTCACTTGTGGATGATATGTGGAATTGGTTGCTAATGTTTTTCCACACATCTTCCATAATATTTTATAAAAAATCTACCATGAATTTTTTATCACTATCGCTTACCTTATAAAACCATGGATTTCTTTCTTTGACACTTCTACCACTTGGTCTGCTATATATGTACTTTGAATTACGCAAAAGTATCCATATCATTTTCCATACATTTTTAAATCCTATAATATCTTCTAAGAAACCCTATATTGTCATCCATCAAACAATAATTATTGCTTCAAATTAGATTAATGGCATAAAACTATTCTACCCACATACCAAGGTATATTTAATTTTCACTCCCAATGTTCGACATAATTAATTCCTTCCTTTAAGCTTTGTACCTTTTGTTTTGTATTATTTCCATTTTTTCATTGATGGAGAGCTTCTTTGAACCATACCTAAATAGTTTATGTAATAAAATATAAGCTTAAGGATTCTTATATTCTAGAAAGGTAATATACTACTCCATTGTCCTTTACCTTCTTGTAGGATATTTGAAAATCGAATACTTGCATTTGTGCGACTCATTTTTTTCTCTTCAAATGAAAACATTTGCTACAAAACTTAGTTTAAGCTAACATGCCCTATCTTGACTTTAATTTTTCTCCCATTAAGACACCATCACCATTTTAAAATTAAATCTCCAACTGCTTCCATTTCTCTTTCAGTTGTTGATTTAAAAAAAGATTTCCCCTTTCATATTTTACTTTACAAATCCAATGGTATCCCTTCTTATGTCAACACTACTCTAATTCCTTTTGTAATCCATCACATTTTCCTAGGAATGTTTTACAAAAATAATGTGTTTCCAATACTACTATAGAGGACATGGAATCCTCAAGGACAAATACTTTTAAAGTACAATCATCATGTTATACAAATTAATTTTCATTCAAGAGAGATGTGGGTGGGCTTCCATTGCATGAACAATTCTTGACATATTTCCAATAATATATTGTAAGCCTAAAAAATCATTTACTACTTTTAATGTTCTTAAAAATATGCTATTTTTTAATATCTTGAATCTTTTTAAGGAGAAACTTAATTCCTTTCTTCTTAATAATAGACCAAAATACTCTACTTTTTATTTCCTCAAATAATGTTTTGACCATTTTACCTATAATTCCTTATTTCAAAAAAATTGCATAAATTGATCTCCATGTTTAACATGCTCTTCCCATGATCTCTTATAGATGTATATCATCAAATAAAAAAACAAAAATATTGTAAGATTGCATAAAAAAATACATAAGGTTTTGATAGGTAGAAGAAGCATTAGTGAACCCAAATTGCATAACAAGCAATCACAGTGCACTTTATAAGTTCTAAAAGTTGTTTTGGAAGTTTATTATTTTATTAATATGAGTTAATGGCATGCTAACTTAATATAAACTTTTATAAAACAATCCACTCTCTAAATCTAATCTCATAACTCATCTAGATCATCAATATTCCAGATAATGAATTTATCCTTAATGTTGATTCTAATTAGATCTATATAATCATGATATATCCTCCAAGAATAATCATTCATTTCCAACATCATTATTAAGGGTAAAAATAAACTCCAAATAAGTTTATAAATACTAGAATATCCCTTGTATTGTATCATTTTCTGAGTACCCTTCTTTTTTTTACTGAGGATGTCTATCAGGCCCTTCACTAGGAGGAGTACTTGTCGGTATTAATTTGATTTTATGTTCATGACCTATATATGTAAGTATAACTTTAGGGATTTCTTAGATGATGCATCTAAAAATTTCATATACATAAAAACACCACTACAAATCAAGCAGAGCATGTGACATTAGGAAATTTACTCCAAAGCTCCCTAACTCCCACCATGAAAGGGGGAATTATATTTTTCAACAATCAATAATTCCCATATAGATTGTTGTAAAAATTATACCTTTAATAACTTAAAAGGTGATCCTAACAACTAATTCATAATTATTTAATTATCCTAAATGAATTCATAACTAACTCCTATGGTCTCTCCATGATATTTCTTGAAGTCTTTCCATGAATTTTTCTATTGACCCATACTAGAATATCCCTTGTACTGTATCATTTTCTAAGTATCCTTCTTTTTTCTAGTGAGGATGTCTATCAGGGCCTTCACTAGGAGGAGTACTTATAGGTATTAATTTGATTTTATGTTCATGACCTATATATGTAAGTATAAATTTAGGGATTTCTCAGATGATGCATCTAAAAATTTCATATATATATAAACACCACTACAAATCAAGAAGAACATGTGACATTAGGAAATTTACTCGAAAGCTCCCTAACCCCCACCATGAAAGGGGGAATTATATTTTTCAACAATCAATAATTCCTGTATAGATTGTTGTGAAAATTATACCTTTTATAACTTAAAAGGTGATCATAACAACTAATTCATAATTATCTAATTATCCTAAATGAATTCATAACTCACTTCTATGATCTCTCCATGATATTTTCTAAAGTCTTTCCATGAATTTTTCTATTGATCTCCATCCATAAATTCCCTCACTTTCTCCTTATATATATATATATAAACTGATTTAAAAATCGCTATAGGAATTATTTCATCATAATCCCATTTCAGTGATTACTCGTGATCCCATTATTTCTATTTTCACTTGGTCCTTTGAATTGGTTTATCTTAATATTAAATACTCTTTATTTTTCACATAGTTGGGTATTATTACTTATTATTCCTTGATATTATTCATTTTTTACTTGAAATTATAAATATTTTTGAATTATATATAAATATGTTACCATCCATTGGACTACATGGGTATCTATCCACCGTAGTGATAACTTCTCTAGGAATAATTTTATCATATGTGGTTGATCAACCATTTTCCCATTTGATTTATGTATTTCTATACCTATTATTTTCCCATCTAACATCATCTCAATTTTTGGTTTTTGTCTTATCCTTCCATTCTCTTGATTCTCCTATATCAGAATCCCATGTAAGTTCTTCATGGTATCCTATCCATGTATTTCATGTCTCTTTCAAACTCTTGTTTCATAGTTTGCATTACTTAATTACATTTTCAATGGTGATTCTACTCTTGTGAAATTCCATTTTTCATGACTTAAAACCTACTTGACTCTCTCCTCACTAACATTGGAAATTTTTCTAATTGTGGATTATCTCTAAATGATTATTTTATCCATGGTCCCACTTTTGTCTATGAATGAATTTACCTCTTTAATTGGTTTCTTATTAAAAAAAATGATACATGATGACAGGTGGTTTTTAGCTAATCACGAATCTTCAATACAAAGTGGTATTTTATATTACCATGTATTTTATGTGTGTACACTTTTCCGAATAAGGCTTACATCTTCATAGACATATGTACATACAATTTCATCTTTCATTTTAGATTAATATTACCTGTTGCATGTGAACAATACCGTCTTCTTTCTTTAATTATATATTATTCAAAAACCATTCCTTAAGGGTGCGAGTTTCATGGATTTATTATTTTTGAACATTATATTTTACTGTAACCTCACATAGATTCCATCTTATTGTCTTTGTTGCAACAAAATTATCCAAAGTGTGCATCCTATTTCACCTTATCGACAAATTTTCCTTGTATTAAGCCCTTCCTTTGATCTTCAAATTACTCACTTTCTGTCTTTATCTTCAAGCCTCAATGTGCTTCTTTTTTCACAATAATATTTTTTTCCTTGTTAGATACCACAGCTAGGTTTATTTTTCTTCTCACTTGATATGCTGGTATATATTTTCCTTATTATAACTGGGCCTATTGTATAATCTCTAATTACTCCCCACTATTTATATTTTGACCTTTAGTAACTATTGTGTTTCTTACTTCCCCAAATTTACTCTTTTCTATTGCTTAAACTTTATTCTTTTATGTGATTTCTCATAGGGTGAACTTTTTTATGATTCGTGTTACTTTGGATATCATCTCCTTCTCCCATGGAGTCAGCATTTTCTTCTCTATTGTATATCTAAGCATTTCATTGTAATACCTACTTAAAAAAATTTCTTGTAGAATGGGTGCCTTCAACAAGATATTTGTAATATTCTTTATTCATTTGAAATTACAGGATTATATGATATGTTTCTTCGTGGGTTGTACAATGTCCAAACATATGGCCATGGTTTGATTCTCTACTGAAGTTACATAAAGTTCTCTTTACTTTGACTCTATATTCTCAATATAAATTATACTTATCTCTTTATATAATTTCTAGAGTGTTGCTTACAACGTATCATGCATCCTTCTCGAATTAAATCCAATATATTTAAAACCTAATTAAAAACCCACTTTCAGTTAATTTTTATACTAATGTCATTGAAATCATTAATTATTTCTTAACTTCGGATCTAGATTTTACATTACTTTGAGTTTAATTCAACTGTAGACGCTCCATGTTCTTTTGTTTTGAATTTTTACATCAATACTTATTGGAGTCGTCTAACGAGCCGGAGGAATTGCCCGGACGGTCAAAATTGGCCGGAATCCGGGCCAAAAAAATTTAAAAAATCTTGCAGAAACAGTGTTTGAATCCTGATTTTGACATTGGAAATGGATTCAGCACCATCAAAAACCTGTAAGACACCCAAAATATTAAACTTTGATAGTTATAACATGGATTTAGAAAAATTCCTGCCAGATTTTCTGAAAATCTTATCGGAATTTTCATGATTTTCAGGGCGATTCCTCTGGCTAGTTAGACTACGGCATACTTATTCTCCATCTAAAGTAGACTTGAACTTCATTACCTACGCAAGGAATTAATTACAACCGTTGACCACAATGTTTTTTCCACTTGCAAATCAATATTAATTAACTTCAGTTTGAAATGACTATCAAATTTTATAATTAAAGTAGATGCTTTATATGAAGGTCAAGATGACTTTCCATCTTGATTTCGACCCATGTATTGACTAAAGAAATGGAATACTAATAAAAGGTATACATTCTTCGAATTATACACATTTATTGCTCATTGGTTACATAATATTTGCGAAAATTTTCTCTTCTCTCCACTTTTCTTCATAAATCTTGATGTGTCTAGAATATCTATTATTCCATGATTCCTACAAATAAAAAATAAAATTAGTGTTGAAATGACTAGCTCCAACATAAACATAATCATGTGAGAATAGTTGGTTGGAATGAAATTCATTATTATGAGAACTCCATGAACTCAAATAGAACTACATGAAAGTATTAAAATTATACATTTTCAACAGAACCTAATGATTAAAGTGTAAGGTAACATCGATCATGTACCTTCTTTTTATCTTATTTTCAATAATATAAAACTAATATAGATCTATATTTCGACCCAACACTTTAAATTGAGTACATTACACTTAATGAAAAACCTTTAATATTTATGTAAAAAAGCTCTTAATAAGATCAATTTTCATCATTTTTCTCAAAGTATTTGGATTTTTAAGGATGTCTTGGATTAACTCAATTGTAAGTCCAGGAATTGAATCAAGGATTTGAATTATCTCAACTAGGTGTTGTTTTGGACAAGGTTTCCTTTTGTAGCTTCTAAAATTAGCAATCCCACATATTTTATTATAATTTTTGTTTTTGTTTTTCACATGCATAAAATAAATGAAAAAATAGATCATATACGTGATACATAGAATATGGACATGTCACGGGAAATATGTTTTATCCACTCATATTATTCCATTATCTAGTGTTATCCCTTGACCTGTCATCTTCATTGATATATTTAGTATCTATCATAGGCTTTTCTTCTCACTTTGACATGCATTTTTCATTGCTACATGGTGAAATTGGAGCCATTAAGATTTTTATTATTATATGTTTCTTATTCCTCTTCATTTTTTCTTTGATTTTAAACTATCGTGGATAGAGAGCACAATCTAGTGGATTAAATGTAGAGGAAAAATCAAAACATGGATCAAAATATTGGGGAGAAACAAAGAACCAATCGAATAAATTACCCAAAAAATATCAACCCACTTTGAGTGTCATGAACCAATAACAGTCCTTAATTAAAAGGGAAGCAAAAGTTATACCACTTAGAAGTTGACCTTCCTATTCTCACACCTATAATTCAAGACGTTGTCGCATCACCCCCACTATTAATGGAAAAGAAGATAGGGACATGATTATGATTTAAAATGATTTAGAAGAATGTACATTGTATCTCTAGTTAATTTTATCTTGTAATGTACTAAAAAAAGATACTGAATCAATCGCACAACACGAGTTGTATCTAGGGGAATCACACTACCACAAAACCCCGATATCTTTATATTGTATAAATTAAAGAATCATGAAACAATATGATGCTTTCTCTCTCAAGAGAATCTCCTGCACCCTACAAACTTTCTCACACTTATCTAGGAAAAATTAGAAAAATTCTTGGCCAATTATCTTCATCTGCTCAACCTGCCTTGTTCATGCAATTATTGAGGAATTAAATCCATTTTAAATAGGAAAATCCCTTCTATTGATTAAGAAATCCTTCATAGGCCTCCAACTAACTCTATAAGTGACTTGTACAATTTTCTAACTATACAACTGATACTTATCATCCCTTTAACCTTGGTCTCAACATGGACTTCATTACAAATGAAATGAAACAACTATTTATAGAAAAATAGCAATTAACTAATTTATCACTACTTGTGAATTAAATCAGATTTAATTCACTTGACCTCCCACTAGCTCATTACTGATTTAGCGCTAGTTAAAATTATTTTAACTGTATTTCTTGAGTTAACTAAATAGACCCCATTAAATCATGGGAGAACTCTACATGAATCTTATCAGACCCTCATCTTGAATTTCCTTTCCTAACTCAGTCATTCTGAATTATTTAGCTAATACAAGATTTCATGAGATGAAATTACAATTTCTCTTCCAATTTAATTAAGCGAAAATTAAATCATAATCCCCACTTTGGCGTGCCATTTCTTGGTGCCATTTAAACACTCCCTCTTAACAATAAAATGATTATATTATACCCTGATCATGCATGGAATTTGAATTTTGTTCTTGTGAGTGCCTTCGTCAATATGTCTGCATCCTACTCCTCCATGGGAATGAACTCTAATGAAATAATCCTCCTATGAACACAATATATGAGATTTTGATACCAGATATCAATATGTTTGGACCTCTCATGGAATACTGGATTAACCGAGAGTTTGGTGAAACTCTTTTTATTAAAATGTATCACCACTAGACCTAAATATTGACCAAATAAACAGAAAAGTATCTTCCTCATCCAAATGGCCTTGCATGATACCATGTTGAACTCAGTGCAACTAATCTCTATTTCCTATTGTAGCAATAAAATTTTGTTGATCCTACGATAAATATGCTTCCTCGTGTGCTCGTCTCGTCGGATCGACTCCCTACCCAATCTGCATTGGTGAAGACTTGAAGCTCCACTCCCTCTATCAATTTTTACCATAATACATACTTCTTCATGCCCCTAAGATATCACAACACATGATTCCATACCTTCCAAAATATCTTGGTCAGCATAATTATGGCTTGGCTCAACTGGTTAACTCCGTTGCATATGTTGGGTTGTGTGTTCACCAAATGCATAAGTGAACCCACAAGCTTCCTATAAATTGTAGCATCTACTACTTCGCTCGAAGTAACATCCTACTTCCTCTAGTTTCCTGCAAGAGGAGTATAATTGGGTTTGATTCCCTCCATGTGGAACTTCCTCAGAATATCCTTGGCATACTTGACCTAAGATACAAATATTTCCCCATCTCTTTGCCATATTTCCTATACAAGGAAATAGTTCAAGGGCCCCATGTCCTTCATCTAAAATTCTCTTGCAGGAAAATGTTTGCAAGAATTTATGAGTTTCTCATCACTTTTCAGTATCAAATAATCGACATAAATTGCAATAATAAAGAACTTACCATCAACCAGAATATGATATAGGTTCACATCCACTTCACTCTTGGTGAAGCCCAACTTGGTGAAATAGCTATCAATATTAGTGTACCAAGCACAAGGTGCTTGCTTCAGCCCATATAGTCCTCTCTAGAGTCTTCGCACATGTGACTCCTTCTCTACAATCTTAAAACCTTCCAGTTGCTCAATGTATACTTATTCCTTAATAACTCCATTGATAAAGGCTTTCTTTACATCCATCTGTTGTATCTGCCATCGCATCTGCAGTAAGAGTGAAAGGATGGATCTAATAGATGACTACCTTGCGATTGGTGAACAATTTGCATCATATTCAATCCCCTCCACTTGAGAGAACCCTTTTCCCAAAAAATAGCCTTCAACTTCTCAACACTCCCATTTGTCACCAACTTCACCTTGTAGACCCATCTAGATACTACAACGGACTTCCCCACTACTCTTGGGATAGCTTCCCATGCATTGTTTCCAATGATGGAGTCATAGTCCTCAACCATGATATCCACCAACACTAGTTGTTGCATTGATTCCTCAAAATAGGATGGTTCTGTAACAAATCCTTCGCTCATGAGTTCCATATATCCAACGTACCACTTTGGGTACCTTCTCTGCTTACGTTATGATTTAGGTTCTCCCACATTATCTCTAGTAACCATCAATAATATTTCAAACTCTTTGGCGAGCTTCCTTCCATCTCTGGTGGATGGGTCTGCATGAGTGGTTTCTACCACTCTCTGTTACTCTTCTTCTCAGGGTTGCACATCTTGAGGTTCATAATTTGGAGCCAAGAGCTCCTAAAGTGCATGCACATCAAGCTCCCTCTCAAGTGATAATCACATGGCTTTGTATTCATAAAAATTCACATCTCTTCTGACCATTATCATCCTATGTGTTAGAAATTACACCTATTTGTGATTTGCGTCAGTCTACCCTAAAAATATCAGCAACTCTACTTTTGGCTCTAGCTTCTTCTTGACATATTTGGCTACATGGAAATAAACATATGAACCAAAAATTTTAGTATATGACACATTCGGTATCATACATGAAAAATCCTCCTATGGTGTAGTCATCCAAAGTATCTGATGAGGAATTGTTTTTCTTCACAAATACTATTTTGTTACATGCTTCTTCCCACATATGCAATAGTACGCCCTGATCATGCAACATAGATCGTGCTACTCCCATAATCGTTTGGTTCATTCTTTCTATAATCCAATTCTACTGTGGGTTATGAGGTGCAATCAATTCTCTTTTAATTCCTTTTGAGGCACATAAGTTCTTAAATTTATTAGAGATGTATTCTCCACCATTTTAACTCCTTAGAGCCTTCACCTTCTTCCCTGTATCTTTCTTGACAACTTTCTTGAACACAAAAAAATTGGAGAACATATTATCTTTCTTCTGCATGAAGAAAATCCAACACTGTGTTGAAAAAACATAAAAAAAAATCACATAATACATGTGCCTTGTTGTGGAAGGTGTCGAGAATGGTCCACATATGTCTGAGTGAACTTTCTCAAGTATTGACACTTCTTATCTTTCCTTATCTTGAAAGATGGATTTCGTATACTTCCTGGATGTTCACCCTTTGCATGTGTCTCTATGTGCAAGTGCACCATTTGGAAGTATTGTAGAAATATGTTGCATGGTCCTCAAAGATTTGTGTTGCAGATGGCCCAACTTTCTATGCCATCATTTATGTATTAGCTTTCCACCTACCCTGATTTACTACTCAATTTTGTGTAGTCATATACAACACATTTATAGAGGTTCTTCACTCGAAACCCAGTATTTTTCACCCTTCCTGTGGCTCTGTTATGAAGGAATAACTTTCCTTCATTGAATATCACATTATATCCATGATATTGCAACATAGAAATACAAACCAAATTCTTCTTTAAACTAGGTACTTTCACGACATATTTTAGTATGGTGGGTTTACCTAACTCTCTCTCAATGGTAACTATACTAATACCGCTAGCACTATACCTCCCGTCATCACCCATCTCAATGTGCATCTACAGATCCTTCCCTTCCAAGCTGTTAAATAATTATTTGTTGCGAGTCATATGGAATGAGACTCCACTATCCAAGTACCAAACATTTCCTATCACCGATGATACCATGCATGCGATTAGAGTGAAGTCCAACTCAAAGTGTGAAGCTAATGCTTCACCTGTAGCTCCTCTTGAGGCCTTCTTGTTGTTATTATTTTGTGTAAAATTTGTGGCATAGTGTCCATGCTCATGATAGTTGAAATATTTCACCTTTGAAAAGTATCTCTTCTTTCCTAACTTGACGGTTTTCGATTTGGAGTGGGACACCTTCCCTTTTCCTTTATTTTCCTTTCCATCCAAGGCACAGTTCTCCTCACCATCATTTATTGATGGGGATCCTTCTCTGGTGCTCCGCCAAATTTCTTCTTGTTCTAAATCATACCATAATTGCTCCCATTATCGCATCTTCTCCCTCCCATTAACAGAGTCATGGTAGCTATGCCCGCTGTTGGGAAGGCCTAGAAGATCTACGCTTACCAAATAATTTGAGGCAATAGTGATCCTAATGCTTCCAAGCTCATCTTAACACTGAGTGAAAATTTTCAATTATTTTTGGATCGTGTCGCCCTTCTCCATTATGATATTCCTAAGCTTCTATTTTAGAGCCATTTTCTTGTCATCGCTACTATTATGATACAGATCTATCAAGGCCTTCCACATTGCATATGGAGTAGCCTTCCTATGGAGACTCGAGAAAATATGATCCCGAACTCCCTCTAACAAGATCCTTCTTGACTTTTCTACATTATTCTTCCATGCATCAATATGTTTAGCATCTGCTGCCATGGGTTCTGGGACATCAGTATCTATGAAGGATTTGAGTCCATTTTCCTCAAGAACTGCCTCCATATTTTCCTTCCATGCAGTATAATTTTAATTTCCCTCGAGTTCATATTCGAGTCTCAAGTCATTGAAAGACACATTTATCTACTGTTCGATACTGAAGAATAAATATGTAAATTCAAACCTGATATAAAAATCCTTTTTTCTTCTCTTCTTATTTTGATTTATGGCACTCTAATACCATCTAGGAAATTTAACAATGGAATTCAATATGTTCTTGTACTTTACTAAAACAATATACTAAATCCTTCTACAATTTTTGAAAACAAAAAACTATCGCACAATCAGTTAACATGTAAGAGAAAGAAATTATCAATTTCACAACAAAAGATGTATCTGGGGAAATCAAATTGCCTAAAACTCTGCTATATATATATATATATATATATATATATGTATATATATATATATATAAAGTTAAGGATCATGAAACAGTATAATTCTTTCTCTCTCAAGAGAAACTCCTGCACTCTACCAACAGTCTCACACTGATCTAGGAAAAATTAGACAAATACTTAGCCAATTCTCTGCCTCTACTCAGCCTTCCTTTATAATGCATTCCTTGATGAATTAAATCCATATTAAATAGGAAAGTCTCTTGGTTTTATTGTGCAATCCTTCACAGACCTCCATATGACTCTATAACTAACATGTACAATTTTCTAATTATACAAATGATAGTTATCATCCCTATAACCTCAAACATAATCAGGCCTTCCTTAGAACTTACATGAAACAACTATTTATAGTGAATTATTATTTAACTAAATGATCACTACTGGTGAATTAAATTATATTTAATTCACATGACCTCTCACTATCTCATCACTCAGTTAGAACTACTTAAACTTATTTTAAATCATTTTCTTGATTTGACCCATTATAACTCACAAATAACTGTAACTTGACCCCCTTAAATCATGGGAGAAATGTATATGGATCATATCATACACTCAACTCAAATTTCCTAAGCTAAGTAAGTAATTCTAACTTAGTTAACAAATACAAGATTTCATGAGATGAAATTACAATTTCTCTTCCAATTTAATTAAGTAAAAAATAAAAAAGAAGCCCATGTTTGGGTTCCATTCCTTGGTGATATTTCAACAGATCAGGGAGTACAATGATAGTTAAAAAAAATTATGTAACAGATTCCCCCTAAAGCATGAAGTCTGAAGGAGAGTGAGGGATGAAATTATTTACGAGTACATTCCAAGACCAAGACGTCATCGTTGGAAAACCTGTGAAATCAATCATATATATTCATAACTAAAATATCTAAGATAAACACATGACATAAGGTATGGATGCAACCATCCATGAAAATATCATGTAACGAGACCCGTGGTATGGAAAAACCCATCAGTAATAAATAGGATCACAAATATGGACTCAGGTATGGGCGCAACCATCCTGATAGAAGAGTCATATGTACAATCATGAACAATACATATTGCCTTGCAACCTAGACATTATAAGACAAAACCCAGGGTCTTGTGGTCTATCACAACATGATCAAGTACAAATTTAGGCATGTGAATAAGAGAGTTGAATTAAAATATGCAAGAAAATCACCTTATTGCCAACGAATGATGTAAATTTTTAATAGGCATGAGAGAGACCACCAACAATGACAATCATTGTCAAGGTTCAAGAAGTAAAATCCACGAGATGTGAGTAAGGAACTGAAGTTGAACACTCATGAAATCATTCGATCGAAGGCCAATAATTGAAACCTATCATCGAATCTGAGCAACCTGCCATTAGGGCATGCAGGCTCTAAGGTACTAAAATGGGATATATAGACCAACTTCCTAGATAATGAGTTGAAGTCGACATGAAGCGATACGTTTAAGGAGGGCCACGATGCATCCCACATCATTGACAGGAGACAGAGGAAATAAGATAATAACTAGAAAAGGTTTAAAAGAGAACCATTTAATGAATAAACTGGAGAAGGAACTTCTCTTGAACAAATCGGTGACACAACTCCGGAGTTTGGAAGTATTTGAATCAAATGGAATCAGAGGTCATGTTGAAAAAATTGGTAATTGAATGTGAGTCACATAGATTCCCCAAACCCATGGAGGAAAAGTGACGAATGTAGGATGTTCCCAAAATGAAACAAAACAGAGGATGTGTCATGTTCAAGAGCGACATACATCCGACACAACTAATAAATACTTCCATTTCCCCCCACCATTTCTGGTGAGTAACCCAGTTATTTTTTAATACAAGTTTGAAGGGGATAGCATATTCTTGTGATATAAGTTTTTCCTTTGGATAAATCCATCCCAGTACATATTACAAGACCTAGGAAGAAGGAAATCGACATCATCATGGTGACGATTCCAATGTCATTAAATTTTGATGAGTCCAACAAAGGTGAAATTCAACGCCTTTCCATGTTTATAGAGTTTGAAAAGACGCGGAAAAGAAAACTTCACAGGGCCCTTTTTGTAGATAGTTTATTGAATCTAAAAGGTATAATTTTTTTTTTAGAGAACCTCGTAGCAATGATTGACTAAGGTATTCATTTTTCATATATAGTTTTTCCCAACCCAAAAAATGGTTAAACGTATACTCGGTAAAAAAATATTATGTTTACTTTAACGAGTTCAAAACGACAAAAAATCAGCAATATTTTCATGTTTCCATAGTCATAAAAGAGATTAAAGGTGACTCCACCTGAAGGAACGAGTGGTATAAAGGATAGCAACTAGTTCTGGTTATGGTGGAACTGATCAGAACAAGTAAAGGTTAGGAAGTTGGCTAACATGACCACTCATTGCATCAATTCCTCAAGAATAGTTAAAACAACCAAGTGATGGCATATGATCAGCCAAGAAGATGGTGATGATGGAATGAGAAAACCATAAGCTGATAAAATGTAAATCACAAGAGGTAAAATGGGAATGGTTTCATTTTTACACAAGCTTGAAAACATGGGAAAATATGCTTGGAATTGGTTTCATTTTTACAGAAGCTTGAAACATGAAAAATATGCTTGGAATAAACTCACATGCCCCCAGCATGGTGACTCAATTCGAGGTACATGCCCCCAAGCTTCAGTGAATTCACCTAAGTAGACTACTGATTACTAACATGGGAATGGAATGAAGGTTCAATTATGAGGTGAAGTGAAAGACTTGACTGGGATTTTACAAGATCTAAACAAAGACTCGAATTGAAAAGGGAACTTGATTCATTTTTTTAATGAGGTTGATACAATAAAATAACTATCCTCATAGACACCTAATTAATTTTTTAACGAGGTTGACATAGTAAGAGAAGTATACCCGTGACACCTTATTTCATTGATTAAGGAGCTTGACACAAGAAACATAACTATGCTTCGAAGGGTATGCTCATGACACATAATAGTTCATGGCTTCCAAGAGGGTCTCATTTGATTGGAAAAAAACACTCTAGAAATCGGGGTACAATGCCTCCAGTACATATTAGATGACATCACTCATGGCACCATCACTCGATGTGGGCATGGAACAGGTTTCTACGTAATTGAACTGGGGTGGGGAAGATGCCACCTGCGTGTGAAGACCATTAAGGAATGATGGTAGGCTAGGATTAATATTAGGACGAATGAATCAAAGTTGATCAATGGCCACAATTTTACCTTCATGTTGAAAACATATCACGCAAAAGAGAGAAGAGACAAGCACGCCCATGACATAAGTATAAACATGCCCCAAGAGTAAGTTAAAGTCCAAGGGGCTTTGGACAACCATCATGTCTATATATAAAACTGTTCCTCCCAAAGTAATAGGAAACTTTGGAAGAATCCTTAATTGTTGACTAGTTCCTTTGTTAAGAGCTAATAGATTTTGGGTAATAGGTACAAGTTGCAGAGAACTAAGAGCTTGCCAAGTATTTTATGATAGAATAATCATAGATTCACCCTCATCTATAATCGTGCTACATACGGCCACGTTATAGGCCTGTATGGTGATCTCAAAGGGCACATAAGGAGAAGTCCATTATCTTGCCAGTCGACTCTAATCAAAGGAAGCAACCAAAATACATGGAAGGGGTTCCATCATAATGGGAGGACTATCCCAATGCATTATGGGAGAAGGAGGATCACCCTCCTAGACTGTGGGAACATGAGGATCTCCCTCTGATCTTAGGGAATTTGAGGAAAAAAAGAGAACCTCAGTGGTATGGGATCCACTCTCTATGGAAAATACTTGATGAATTGTCAGTGGAATCAGGTTGAACTTTTCCTCAACCAATTATTTGTCAGGAATGGACTTATGAGACTGACTTTGAGAGAGATTAGAATTGACCAGAGCTGAATCTTGATAAATTAATTGATCAACTAGAGGAGGAATTGAAGAAAAATTCCGCTAAGCAACTAGAAGATAGGACTCATAAGTGGAAAGGGTATCCAACACTTTAGAGGCTTCATCCATATAAGGACAGAGGTTAATGGGATGGCTTCCTTTACATAACCTGCAAGGAAATTTGAACATACCCTATTTCTTATGATTTTTATTATCTCTAGTTGAAGGTTCATCATCATCTTGATGTCCAAATTTTGATGACGAAGGATGAATTAGGCCAACAAACCACACTTATAATACCTTGGGAATACCAAGGACACTTCTAAGAATATGGTCACCCTTACATAGCTTGGAAGGGAATTTTACATTATGGGGTGAAGCAGGATGTTTTTCAACTGGTAAAGAGGGTTTACCAAGTATCTGTGAACTGCAATATACACCTTAGCAAATAAACCTACCAAGGAACTAACGTACGACAACCAATCTCCCCGAATTTTTTGTTTAGTGTATCACGTTTACAAGGTGGCATACTTAGTTACCTATGGCGGGTGTGTAACCTAATTGTGTCTCCCAAAATATACTCGATGGTATGTGGGATTCCAAGTCAATAGTAGTGTTCTATGATGCATATCCATTCAATGAAAGTGTCCCAAATATACTTGTCATACGTGAATATACTTCCGTACGTGGGACAGGATATCACCCTCGGGTTGTAACTGAGACTGTTAGTGACAATTCCTATGTTTTACAATGATGGAACATGTCTCTAGCTAGACCTATAAATGTGTTTCGTTAGGTTCCAAATGTTTCTTAGGTTGATTGAATAAATTTTATAGTTTATCCTAAATTAGGTTTTGTTTTCAAATCCCTACCAATGTCACCTTAATTCCTAGGATGCAGCTACATGAGAGAAATAAAATATTCATTTTGATGAAATATACGCTGATTGGGAAGAATAAGTTCACAAAATCAATGCCGAAAGAAAAAAAATGCATGGAACGACATTTAATTATTTCTTAAAGTGAATAATCTAAAGAAAAAATGAAAATATTTTCACTTCCTTAATCTTTACTAAATGCATTAGAAGCAAATCAAAATGAAATTTTTCATTTATAAAGCAAACGAAAGAAAATAAATGTTTTTTTTTTGTTATGAGCACAATGAAAAAGATGTAGAATTCAATCCAAAAGTAAACACTCGCTTTGAGTACTAATTAAATATCACAAAATGCTACAAGAGAAAGATCTACATATCAAATAGAGACCTAAACTTATTTCCTCAAAACACGAAACTCTTCATTTTTACGTTGATCAACACACAAAGAGGAAGCTTTAGTCGAAGGCAAGCAATGTGATCTATGCTTGTTGGTGGAAAAGAGATTCAAATGCACACACAGTTAACACTTGAAGCTCTAATCACTGAAATCAACTAAATAAACAAACTTAATCAAACCAAAATCCTAAAATATACAACAATATTTGACTCAGTAGCAGGTCTGGAAATCAATAAAGCATGCAACCATTAAAATGACTCAAAAACACATAGGAACCCTAAGACTATAAGGATGCATGGCTTGAAAGAGTGAGGGCCAAAGATATGGAAATTGAGACAAAGATGTCGTTGAATAGAGAAGAACATGAGTTATTTGAACAAAGAAGGAAACTCAGAAGGACAAGACACACTGGCAAGTAACTTAAAGAAATGGTAAAAACATATACATAAGAATTGACGCACGTGTGAGGTTGCACCCTGCGCTGAAAGAGGAAAAACATGATTATGTTAAAGCATTCATCGTTGATCGATGCATCTGTTAGAGAATGAACAATTTCGGTCAAGTTAAATGTTCAAAAATAAAAGGTTTTTCTTAAATGGAATCAGGCATATGACTTCAACATAGAGATAAATGATTGTAAGCAGTTACAAATGCCACAAACAAAAAGCTTACCAAAAAGCTTATTAGCTTGCTTTTGAGGGACATTTTTATATGTTTTTTACCAATGCACCTTCATCAACCCTTGAAATGTAGAAGGTGCATTGGTAAGGCAAAAAGGCATGACCAAAAATTCATAATGACCATCATGAGTTCGAAATGCTGTTTTTGGTATATCTTTAGTCTTCATTCTGATTTGATGATATCGTGAATGAAGATCCAACTTGGTAAAATAAATTTCTCCATGTAATTCATCCAATAATTCATCAATCACAAGAATTGGAAATTTATCTTTAATGGTGAGCTTATTGAGCTCCCTATAATCTGAACACATTCTCCATGATCCATCCTTCTTGTGTACCAATACTACAAGAGGAGAGAAATAACTTTGACTAGGTTGAATTATACCTGCCCCTAACATTTCTGCAATCATACGTTCAATTTCGCTCTTTTGGACGTAAGGATATCTATAAGGCCTGATGTTTGGAGGAACACTTCTTGGAATCAAATGAATAGCATGATCATGATAAAAAATAGGTGGGAGTCCTTTGGTAGTTTCATTTGGAGATCTGCAGAAACAAATGATTTTGATGTTGGAACTTCTAGTGAGCATAAATGTGCAATGACGCCTCGTTGTTATTTTTTTAGAAGCTTTTTCATGACATTAGAGCTTATTATCTTTCCCGGCTTCCCCACAATACCCTGTAATTCAACTTCCTTTCCTTCTGAAAAAAAATTCAAGAAAAGTTCTTGAAAATTAAAAGCTATCGTCCCCAAAGATTGTAACAAATGTACTCCTAGTACAACATCACCACCTCCCATAGGAATGGAAATAATTGGACTAGTCAATAAATATTCCCCCATGGTTAGCTTGATATTATGGCATTTTCCAGAGAAATTTATAGTTCCTCCATTTGAAAACATCAGTTGACATTCTGGTGCTAGGTATGGGAAACAATTTAATTCCTTGGCTACCTTATAATGAATAAAATTATGGGTGCTACCTGAATCAATCAACAGTATTACCTTTTTATTCTTGATATGTCCTTCTATCTTGAGAGTTTTAGGAGTGGTAATTCCTACCAGTGCATTACACGATATGGTTAGATTCATTTCTTCCTCTTGTAGAGCTAGTTCCTAGTGTATATCCTCTTCTTGTTCATTTTCTTCTTCCTCTTCACAATCTATGTAAAATAGTTTCTTCTCAGCACACTTATGACCTTTATTGTATTTGCTATCACAAATATAGCAAAGCCCTTTTGCTCTTTTTTCTTCCAATTGTTGTGGTGTCAAACTTGTAGGTTGTGGAAATCTAGGCGTAACAACACTTCCTTCTTTATATAATTGAGTGGTAGGCTTCCTTGTCACCATTATTTTACATTAAAATTTTCTTGCCAACCTCATAATGTGTTGCTCTTTGTATCCTCATAATGTGCTATCATTTCCTCTGTAAAAATTGACCAAGTGACAATTTTTTTACGGGAGCAAAGCCATCGATACCATACAAATGTATTTTGTTCTAAATGTAAAGTTGCAATGCGTACCTTTTGTTTGTTTTGCACGTTATGGAGATCAAAATAGTGCTCCATCTGTAGTATCCATGTTACAGGATCCTTTCCATCAAACTTCCTCATATCCATTTTTGGAATATGGTGGTTCTTCCCACCAACATTAGATTTTATGAAATCGCGATTAACATTTATTTTGTTCTCATCATGAGGTTCTTCTACTATCTTTTCACCATTAGGAAACATTTCTTGTATCAACTTTGTTAAACCTTTTGTGTCTGATTTTAGATAATTCCTCATGTTTTCCATGTTGTCTTTCATGTCATCCATCTTAGCTTCCATGCCATTCATATTAGCTTCCACGCCAGCTTCTATGCCATCCATCTTAGCTTCCATGCCTTTCTTCAAACCATCCATCTTCGCTTCCACGCTTTTCTTCAAAACTTCCATTTCATATTTTGTTGCTCTTTACAAGAGTGAAATTTGTTGCACTTTCTCTTGTAATTTTGATAAATCATGTTGCAATTCTTCATCTTCATGAGTCATAGTAGAGCCTTCTGAAGGCTTAATGGGTGTTGAATTATTTTTACGAGGCATCTTTTAGAACCCAATACTGATATATATTCTACAATATGCCCTTGGAATCAATTTAAATTGATTATTTAAGACAGGTTTGATTTCTCTTTTGAATGCCACAGGTCTGACCTGATTTGGATTCTCCAAGACAAAGCTATGTCCAATCTCCCACAATGACCTAATTATGGACTGGTTCAGTAGAGCGAACATGTATGACTTTCCACGTGTCATTGTTTCATCCTTCGCCTCTAAAATTGATAGAAAAGACACTAAAGTCCATGTAATTGCGACCACTTTTTATGGCACTCCAATCTGATGATCAGAGAGACAGTTATTGAGCTTTTCCCACAATCACCTCTTTGTGATGAAATTCGGGAGATTGAAAAAGCACTACCTTCCACAGATCATATATCCAAAACTAGTAAGACAAAAATACAAAATTAACACAGCAGGTTTTATAAGGTTTCTGACTTTGTACCTAAATATTTTTAGCTTCTGAAGCTTCATGAAAAAAATTTATACTTAAGAAATTCACGATGACCTGTTGAACGAGCGAAAACCTAGAAAATCAAGCTGCGGTAAATGTTTTGAAAAAGCAGCACAAAAAAGAGAAAAGAATATCAATACTTAGAAATAGCCATAGAAGAAACCTCCAATACATTACATGAATGAACAATTCTTGGATGATACAATTTACAAAACCTCCTTTCTATATATAGGAGTCCATGTGGCCATAATGTAATCCTAGTGGGCCACAATGTAATCCCAGCCGACCTAACCATAATAATTTAAGGGCACAATAATAACAAAATGGGGGTTACAAGGGTACAATAATAACAATAAGGGGGTTACACTAATAACAATAAGGGACTATACTAGTAATATAGGGACCTAACAACCCAGTCACCTATGTCCCATATTATAAGTGTGAATGTGGTACTTCATGAAACACGTCAATCAACACCAAAATAGGGCTCTAGAGACCAAACCGTCTCAACCCAAACAAGTGATTCCACCTCATGGTTGAACATCACTAACTGTCATGTATTGGTCTCCGTCCAAGCTGCTAGAGGGCTCTACAGTGTTTGTTCAAACCAAGGCTCTAGTACTAGTAATTCAAACCCATTTTTTCCCGCGCTCCAAAGAATTTTTCCGATCAAGGCTATAGGAATAGTAGCTAAACCCACCTATGTTTACAGAGTGTTTGTCCAACCAAGGCTACATGACTAGTAACTCAACCCAACATTTGTCCACTGGGCTTCAGAGCATTTTTCCAACCAACGCTACAAGAACTAATAAATCAACCCAATATCTAAAGTAACCATGAGAACCAACTAGAAAACAATCAATGGAAATAAACCCACAATCAACATGGCTATCTAGGAAATGGAAAGGCTAAGAAAATTGACTATCAATCCTAACCATCCTTCATGCCCATGAAATATCATAATCAAGGATACACATGTAATACCATGCATTCCAAAACTAGTTAGGAAATCATACATGAAACTCGATACATGCACTCAAATTCTGTTGAAGATGATGATCCAGATGTCCTTTGCGATTGCCTTCTCTTCCTTTTCTTTCTTGAGCCAAATCTCAAAATATGCCACACTCTTCTAGCTCCAAGACTACTCTAAGTGATGAAGAGTATGAGCAAGAGAGAGAATAATGATAGATCCAAAACTGAACTCACCAAGCCTTCCCCATTGATCCTAAGAGGCATTTTTATTAATGAGGCCTCTATTTTCTTCATTTTCCATTACTTTCTTTCATTTTCCTCCTCACATGTAATTTGTGATTTTTCATCTTCCTTTTCACCTATTTTCCATTATTTCATAAATAAAATTCCAATTAATGCCTCAAGCATTTTTCCATTGTCTTTTCCTTTACCTTTTTCAATTTCCTTAGACATAATAAATAGAATGAGCACCCACTATGATGTTTTTTCCCACCATTCAGCTTGGAATACATGTCCCATACACCGTGGTCTTATATATATTTTTACATGGATTTTTACAAGGGTTGTTACACATTTATTTATCATGCATGAAATACACCATTTATTTATTAACAAACCAAATTTTGAGAAGTATACCAAATTAAATGAAGCCTACAATAAGGCACTAAATTTTCCTTCCCAGATGATGAAAATTGGGATAACTTCTTTGAATTTCTAGAGTGAAGTTAATGAAAAAGTTTAGGTAGCAACACAGATAAAGTAGGAACAAAATGCAAATTTCCAGGTGTTAGTACAAAAAAAACAATAGCACAAGGAGAATAAATAGATTTCAAGGTGACAATTTCAAACAATATCCTCAAATAGTGTGTTGTTTCTACATAATCTATTTTATATTTCTATTTTTGAACTGTATTAATTAGATATATCATAATCATTTTGGATAAAAAAAATCTTTTTGTAAAAGATTCTATCAAACTAGATATTTTTTAATTACACTTTATATATACATTGTTAGTCGAAGCCTAGAGCAGTTGAACCTCTTAGAGAGATGAGAAATATCATTGCATTGGAAGTTTTTGAAGTTAATCAAAGGGTTATCACTTCAGTTTTAAAAGCAATTGTGTTCATGTGAGTTTTTATAGTATATTTATGTCTCTTTTTCATTATATGTTCAAGGTACCATAAGAGTTAGGGTAGGGGTAAGTTAAGTATTTACTTCTCTGAAAGGCCACTGCAAAGTTATCATCGTCACTGATATTGGATAATTAAACCAGTTGTTTAAATTAGTACATATCCATCATTTAATTATTTCCTATTGTCATCTCTTGAATGTATATTTCATTGGATGTACAAATTTCTCTACACAAATCTACTATATCTAATAAATTAAGTATTCAAAATGCATGTTTAATAATATTATACCTTCTTATTTGGTTTATCATAACAAATTGAAGGATTGTATGTTGTTAGGAATGAAAATAAACACCTTGAAACAATTTTTTTTTGTTTTTCAAGTATTAATGGTTTGAATCATTGGTCATCAATTTAAAATCAAATCTGTCACTTAGATCCTTGGGAAAATTTCTGGAATCTAGAACTATCCTCAGTTATACAACATCAGATTGGTTTCATTGTTGGGGAACACATTTTGAAGTTCATTTCCCTGGGATCGTGCTCAGACTTGCCTCTTAATTGAGAATAAGAGGTTATCAGGCTAAAATTATTCACATAGCGACTTGATAAATTAAATCTAGCTTCATGCAAGTAAACTAAATCTCACTCTAATCCTCAACTGTGAACTGTAATATTAGATCCAAAGAGACTTGTGAGAATTGCCTCCCTCAGATGAAGAATTGAATATTTTGTTAGAAAATTACATATTACAAAGAAATGGAACACATAAAATATGTGGAAACATGAACACATAAATAACATATAAAACAAGAGAGACAAATATATTTGTTTCACCCAACTTGGGCTACGTCCACGGAAACATGCAGTCCTTCCTCTATATTATCGATCAAAATTAACAGACACAACCTACAACATATCCATTGTAATATCATCTATTCTCTCACACAGTCCCCCTTTCTATTTCTCGCTCAGAATATAACCATCATATACAGCCACAATACAATACCCTCATATGAACTGAGGGGTTTCCTTTTAGGGAAGAAAACACTAAATTAAACATAAATTCTATCTTCAAATCATCCGCCAAATGAACGACCTAGATTGACTATGAAATTACAATATTTTACAAGGCAATTTTACATATGTTTTTAGCTTCGGGAACACTCCCCCCGAAACGCCCCGCTAGGGGGGGGGGGGGGAGTTGAAAAGGTCATTTTCTTTACCCCTTTGAATCCATTGACAACAATCAAATGATGGGCAAAGTTTCCACTTGTCAGTTTGAGGGGTCGTCACCGAGGTTCAAATTTAAGATTTACCAACAAACCCCTGTACTACTGGCCCTTTTGGTAATGGCCTTCTTGCGCAAGTCAAGATCTTACCCAAAGTAGGTTTCCACACCCTGAGAGAGAGAATGTTAACTAAAGTGGGCACCCTCAGATCTATAGGCTTGCGCTGGAGAAGCCCTAACCCAGAAAACCTTAACAATATATTTTTTGGAATAACTCAAGCAAAGCTCATAAACCATCAGATAACACGTTTAAAAAAAGTAAGGCGACAAAAAATACCCATATCTAATCATTCATTCTTTTCTAAAGAATCACATCCACGTGTGCATAAATTAATTATCGGCATTCATTAAACATATATAATCTCAAAAATCACAAATAGCACAGCCAATAACGTAACACAGAAATGCTTAGACATCAACAAAATGGTCTTCTCATTCATTAATATTCAGATTCCACCTACAAAATCCTTACCAGCCCATGCACATAGCCAACGGGGTCCACACACAGCAGGACTTATGGTCTTTGTGCACATAGCCAACAGGAGTCTATACCCAGAAAATACACACAACAGATCCAAATTTTGTATCAGACTTTTTTCCAAACTTCAACTTACATCCAAACTTGATTTATCCATCTATTTATACTATATTAGCTTGCGTTAGTCTATGGTCCACAAACCATGATTTGCAGACCCTTGGTCTACCCTTTGACCCATTAAAGTTTATTAGGGGCTTTAACTCGCCCGAAAACCCATGTGCTAGACTAAACTATTACACAATATTGCCAAATTTCATCAAAATTGTTGTTAGGGGACCCCGCTGCAACATGCCCCCAACACAATCTTGTGACTTGTCCTGAGTCATAATGACAGTGGGGCCTTCATCTTGGCTTGGATTTGTTCGAAGGGGACTGTAAATTATGGAAGGATGCCTTCACTCTAAGTGGATGCATTCTACGTAACTTTTACCAAATTTTATGAAGTGAGTCCTTTAGTAGATGCAGTGACGCTATCCAAGGTCTAGTTCAGCTACTTTACTGCCGCATCTAAGTCCTGCAAAAGCTTAAGTGCTTCATTTTCCCATGGCTTCAGATGGTCACTGACCTGATTCTTATGGTAGAGCTCCTCAATTTCATCTTTGAGAGCATGGTTGGTACAAAGACGTGCTAGGTGTTTTGCTACCACGACGGTGGGCATGCTAGCTTACATCTACTCAAAATTCTTCTCTTTCTGGCGCAACTCCTTGTTGAACTATTAGAGGAGGGGATTTCTCTGCACTGTGGACTATAGTCCCATAGGAGTATCTAATAATTCGAACCCTTGGTGATGTGTGCTGAAATACTGCTTGTAGCTGTCTTTACTAGTGCAGCTCCTTGGGTGTGCACCTTGAGAGGGGTTTTTGGCTGCATCTTGGCTTGAAGTGCCACAATCTGTTGTTCTAGATCTGCTTTGATGGCTTGTGCTATAGTCCTGGATTCTTCCAACGCAGCTACCAAGCCTTCAACCTTGGCCTGCGACATAGTAGAGGAAGGAATCACTTTCAGTATGTCTTCACATAATCGGTCAATCAGGTGCTCTAACTCTGCTTGCTACGCAACTCTCATGATCAGTGTTTCCTGAGCTTGGGCAGATTCATAAAATTGGGCCGTAATTGTCTGCACGGCCCCACTTATTTGGTGATGCACACAAACTTCTCTATTTGAAGCTCGAAAGAGACAAACAAGTGGAGGGTCTGTATTTGGGTACTCGTTATTTTCAAAATATAAAGGTCGAATTTTGCGCATGCTTGGACTTGCACACCCAGGGCTAGTGGTTCTACTATCGGCGTGACACCTTGGAAGGGGAAAATCCTGCTTTCTATAGCTGTGATGATGGTTGTGGTTGGCAAGCTCACTTGAATTGGCCTTGCCTGGTTCACGCTCACTTGAATTGGCCTTGCCTGGTTCACGCTCACTTGAAGGGTGTCTTCTTTGAGCTGGAGCACCTACAACTTGAACTACAGAGCCTCTAGCAGGGCCTTCTGTTGATCCTCCAAAGAAGTCCATCGATCCTCGGAGGTAGTAGCAATGACATCTGCAATCTTGTCCAAATCTTCCTTTGTCAATGTGATGTTCGATTCTCTTCCAGGCTTGTCGGCCTTTCACTTCTTCCACTGCCCTTTGAGAGGCTTGCCAGTGCACTTCATTCCGCGTGGGGTATTCATGCCCTTCCCACCAAGTCCTTCAGTCTCTGCATCCCGTTGTGGCTCATTTTCCACCCCTTTGGTGGCATCTTTGGGGGGTTTCCTTGGTCGTTGTTTTCTTAGTGGAGCGCACCTCAGTCTCCTTCATTGTGCTTGGCAGGACAGTATCTTTTAGCACTGCATCCTTTCCATAGGTGTCTACTGTGAGCGAGGCAGAGGATTTGAGGCCATATTTCCATGTAGGCGGTCATGTTGCGATGAGTTGATCGATCTCCACCTCGGTGGCCATGTATGGGAGATTGTACCACATTGTATCTTTTCTTGCCCCGATCTACACATTATGCATGGTGACATGAAATTCAGTGATGCACTTGTACTTCTCATATACTGCGGGTGATAAGCATGGCCTGGAATGGATCATCGCTACCAGCGTATGCACGAATAGCACCCAAAACACCTTTTTCTCCTCAATGTGCTTTGAATCCATAGAGTCCCATAGGTTTGCATAATGCACTCCATCACAAACATCAGGTTCAATCTCAGGGAGCATTGAATCATCAGGTGTCTCCCACGTGATCAGGGTAATCAACAACAATATTCAAGAGTAGTAGAAGGTCTTTCCCTAGTCTTGTACCTCGTGTATGTTGTCGAAAAATTCTTCATAGAGGTACTGCGACTAGTTGTACCAGACCCCCTTGTTGCACAATCCTGCCAACTTAATAACATAGCAGGGACAACCGATGCCTGACACATATGCATCATATTACACGTGAGCAGCAATGTGCCCATGACTACTCCCGAGTCAGCGATGGTCTCGACTATGAATCTGCGCTTGACACGGTCGACCTTGTATTTTTCCCAAACTTCATCTACCACCTTCTGCTCATATTTCTTTTCAAATCCCTTCATGGGATGGGGCCCCTTCATGGGTAGGATGGTGATTCTATGAATCAACATGGCGTCAATTTGGATGTGGCCCTGGATCCACAAGCATCCATCATGGATCAGCGTAAGAAGCTAGTGCACAACCAAGTTGGTAACATAATATCTCCCAAAATGTGCGATGCGCAGCAAATTTACGATGTTGAAGGCATGCAGCCTGTGCGCCCACGAAACTTGTCCCACCTTTGGTACATTATCATATAACACATGCTCTAGAAACAATTCATGGGCTAGATTCGTGAAGGCTTCTTCATTCGCTAAGTCATGATCATCAAATTTAATGGATGGAAGACTACCAAACATGTCCCCATTGAAAGGGACCTCCTACAGGAGCAACGATATTTGAAAATATTCTTGAACAACGTCTACGTTCTTGGGGGAACGCATTGTCGTCTTCCTTGGATTAACATATGCTCAGAGCCATGAGAGTGGAGCCACCAGCAGAGCTTCTTCCTAGGCTGTCATAGGGTGCTTCGAAGTATTCGGTGAGCATGCCTGAGGCACCTGCCGAGGGGAATGAACAATCCTAGGGGAGCTATGTGGCTTCACCAAAGCACACTTCATGACTTTACCCTTCCCCTTCTCTTTTCCTTATTCCTATCCCTTTTCCTTTCCTTTTCCCTTTCCCTTGGCTAACATGGACACGACCTCTTCAACATCGGGACTTACATCAAAAGCATCCTCAGACCCAATTTCAGCGGAGGCCGTAACAGGCGATGACTTAGCGGGGTTAGAGGTAGTCAACCTTGCATGAAATATAAATTTGGGGTTACTACTATCAAGGGGTGTATCTCACCCATAAATATATATGGCATGATAAAGAACACACAAAACTCACACCAAAACACAAGGCATAAGAAATTTAGAGAGAAAAGGAACTGATTATGACCTGTGCCCCTTATTTTATAGGCCTCTATGAGTAAAAATGGTTGGACTCACATTAAATGCGACTTAGCATCGAGGAAACGGTAAAACATCCTTTGAGGTCACTGAATTAATTTCCAAATACAAGCTCCATCCAATGGTGAAATCACTTTTTCACCCAGTTTTACTGTTCCAACGGCTAGTTTTTCTAGTTGCACACTACCCCTGTGCCTCTGTCGCACCTTTCTACACCTTCTTATTTGCACACTACCGTTGTGTGCCTATCACACCTTCCTTCCATTCCTAGTGCATGTAGCATTCTTGATACACATACTCCATCCATATAGTCATCTGGTAGTCGTCGGGTCATCCCTGTAAGGTTTCAAATGGCTTCTATTAACATACTCGGGTAGGTAATCTCTGCGCAGTGTAACTAATCATACCACACCACCATATATAATCTATTTTACTATATTCAGACCCAACCAGTGCTTTCACAACTTCCCTAGATGGTGCAGAAATAGGCTATCATAGAGAAAAACCAACTCTTCTTCCTTAAGCACCTTCTTTCGGAAATGCCGATCATGCCAATATTTTTCTCGTGCCTTCTATACCTGCTCATGAAAGTTAGCAACGAACCAATCCTCTTCCAAGGCAACCATCTGGTCCAAGCATTCCTCCATGATGTTAGGTTCTGCCATGTTTTTAAAAGCTGCAATGTGCAGGCTAGGGATAATATATTCCATGGGCATGATGGCCTCCTTTCCATAAAACATCTTGAGGTGAGTTTTCCCGGTCAAATTCTTGTATGTAGTCCTATAGGCCCAGAGCACTGAAGGGATGGGCACATCCCAATCACTTTGATTAGCATTATAGGCCTTAGTTAGCAAATGTTTCAAAATTTTGTTGAAATCCTCTACTGCCCCATTAGCTTATGGGTGATACCGGGTGCTTTTCGCATGGTGGATCTAAAATTATTTGTTCAAAGCTTCAATAGTTTCATTAACAAAATTCATACCTCTATCGCTCATCAAGATATTTGGAAAGCCAAACCTGGTCAGAATATGCTCGAATATGAAATGCGCAGGGGTATATGCAGTATAATCCCTCGCAACCTTTTCTTCTGCCCATATGGTTACATAATTAGTGGCAGTAATGATGTAACATGCATTATTCTTCTTTCGTGGGGGATTGATTGGTCTGATAAAGTATATGTCCCATTTTTCAAGCACCTGCAAAGCCATGTGTGGTTTTAGGGGAATCTCGTCTCTACGTGAGGGCTTCCTTATCCATTGGCAGGTATCACAGGATTAATAGTATGCATGTGCATTGATATGCAATGTGGGTCACCACAACCCAACCCTCAACAACTTTTGCATAGTTTATTTTCCTGCATAGTGGTCTCCTTCCACTCCTCCATGGGCCTCAGCCAAGATATCTTCTCTCTCATGTTCTAATACATACCTCCACAATACCTCATCTGCTCTCAGCTTGTATAATTGACTAGAAATTATCGTGAAATCAGCTTTGCGGGCCACCAACTCCTTTTTCTGTTGTACTGAATAGTCTGTAGGTTCCATCCTAGTGGTCAAAAAGTGAATAATGTCCACAAAGTCCTCATCAACCACTCTGATAGAAAAAAATTGTGCATCGGGTAACCCTTCTTCCAGACTAGTTGGTTCTTCCCCACTCTTAATCCGAGACAAGTGATTAGGTCCTACATTCAGTCTCCATGGCCTCGCAATAATTTCAAAATCGTACTCCTGAAATGGCAGTAACCATCTACAAATCCCCCCCCCTAAACACAGGCTTATTCACCATGTATTTTAAATTTGAACGATCGATGAACATCTTAAAGTGTCCTCCCAATGGATAGTGTCTATACTTCTACAGGAAATACACCATTTCCAGTCCTTCTCGTTCGGTAGTAGAATATTTGTGCTCTGTGCTAGAGATTTTCTTGCTAGAAAACGCAACCAGATGATCAATGTCTCCTTCACCTAGCTACATTAATACAGCTCCCAGGGCTATTCTGGATGCATCCACATGTACGTGAAAGACCTTCGCCCAGTCTAGAAGTATGAGAATATGTGCTGTGACCATATTTTCTTTCAGTAGCTCAAAACTCTTCTGACTCTCCTCATCCCATAAAAATGATACATCCTTCTTTAGCAGCTTCTCCATTGGTGTAGTGATCAGGGTGTACCCTTCAATAAATTTCCTATAGTAGCCTATGTGTCCTAACATGGAGTGCAACTATTTATCTGTAGTGGGGACTACTAAATTGATGATAACCACAATATTTTTCAGGTCAACCATCAATCCATGTTGAAATATAACATGTCCCAACAAAATCCCAAATGGTACGCAGAATATTCATTTCTTGAGGTTTAGCGTAATCTTATGTTTCCTGCACATATCCAAGATCATGTGCAGGTTCGGCACATGCTTTTTTACAAATCCAAGTATTGTCTAATCATCAAAATATACCTCCATAAACTTATGGATGAGCTCTTTGAATACTACTACATTTATGCACGAGAAAATGGCAGGGGCATTCTTCAGCCCAAACGACATAACAATGTACTAGAAGGAGCCACATTTAGTTGTGAAGGTTTCCTTGTTGCGATCTTCTGGTGCAATTCTAATATAATGGTACCTTGAAAACCCATCAGTGAATGAGTATGATTCCTGACCCCCCACATTATCTAGGATTTCATTAGATAATGGCATAGGGAAAGGATCATCTACGTAGGCATCATTCAGCTTGCGCATATCTATGTAGATCCTTATCTCTACTTTGGTTTTCTTTTCTTGGACCACCATAGGGCATACCCAATCCAAATTCTCTACCAGCTCAATGATACCTATGGCCACCATCCTATCTATTTCCTCCTTGAGTTTCTGCTTATACTTAGGGTTCAGCCGATAGGGCTGCTACATGAAAGGACGTGCGTCTGAACTTAAGGTGATTCTCATGACACCAAGATCTCCTACAATTCCCTTGAGCTCAGAGAAATTCATTGGGAATAGATCCTGATATTCAGTCAGTAGCTCTGTAATCTTTCCAACAACATCATCGTTTGAGTAATCCCGAATTTTGGCCAACTTGGGCTGCTCTTCTGTCCCAATGTTGACTTCCTTCAAATTTGATGGCTTGGTCACATCTACTATCTATAATAGGGGTCCTACAACTTCGTGCTCTCCTTCCAAATCTAGGATAGTGATATTTCTGGGATCCTCATCATAGTCTTTGATCGACAAATTTCGATAGTTGACAATACCCTACATCTGTGCATCCCAAGCTAGAGCATAATATTTTTTCTAAGGTAGAGACTTATAAAAGACAAGAGAATATATATCCTGTAGGGCTTTGTCCAGTTTCTCCATCCCTCCAACTAAACCAAATTTCACCATGAAATCCTCTGTTATGGTGCCCCAGTGGCGAGTGTGCTGGTGTATCTCTACATCTAAATACCAGGTGTTGGGGATTAGTCCTAAGGCGTGAATAAACATATGGAACCATTCATTCCAAGTACTTTAATTCCATACCTACATTCACAGAGCCAAAGTTCTTGCGCAGGTCCCCACGACTAGAAAAGAGCTCCATGGGTGGGTTGAATAGAGGTTCAGATCGCAGGATCATCATTTTTCAGCATTCCTCCCAGTCCTAAAAAGCCCCCTTATGGGTTTCCCACCACTATTCAGGGGTCGCACACATAGCCAAATCAAGTGCCAAAAATATTCGTTCTTCTGGGACATCTTCTTCTAATGATTTAAGAAATTACTTAGCACTACCAGAACCATCAAAGTAGGGCAGTTCTCTTACCTGTGAGGAGATGCATCGGAAGTTATTTTGGATCTTGAGGCATCACATCATGAACTGGTTCTGCCAATTTTCTATCTCACCATCTGAGTCTGAGAGACATGTGTTGTATTTCTCCCAACGCAACATGCCATCAGCTGTAGGGTTGATCCAATCATCATCCTGGGCAGTCAATTTGTAAATATGATCAACATCCTCTAATAAATACGGGAATAAAATTTAAAATTTAAAAATAAAAAAGATAAAATCGTAGAACTCTAAATTTTGTTCATATAAGAGGATTAATTATTATCATTAAATTATTAAAGATTATTATTAATGAGGTTATTATCATTATTAAATATGTCATTATAATATTATTAATAATTATTTTAGGATAAATATCAATAAAATTAATCATTAATCAATCAAAACATAGTAATAACATTATATTATTTTAATTAATTAAATAATAAATTAATTGAATGGTCAGCTCTCTTAGTCATGGTAAGTTTTTCTTTCACTATTTATCTAGGTTTTTTCTCCTCTCATGCTCTCATTCACATATGTCCTCAAGATGTATCCCCATTTGGATTAGAAACGTTAACGAAGTTTTGGTAATATTGTGGGAAAACTGAATTGTTTTTCTTTAATAAACGACCACAAAAGCTTGAAAATCATCATCCTCCTCTTCATGCGCACGTTATGTATATCGTTCTCCTTCTGCTGGATCCAGGGGGAATATTACCTGCGTACCATCATTCTCGACTACCATGATTATTATTTTCATATTGATGATACCTCCCATGTCAATAGCCCAATCCAGACCTAGGAGCGCAGGGTAAGGGTCTGCATCATCCACAATCTGGATTACCTCAAAATCTACATAGACTTTAACTCCCACAATGTCTACCACAAATTTTGGCAACTTGCCTAGTGGGATGATCTTCTGTTGGTTAGCCATATGTAACTAAATAGCGAACCACTCCAAATTGGGTTCTCCCATCATTTTCCGAGTTTGTTTGAGCACGTAATTGGCATGAGATCCGAGATCGAGGATGACTTGATCCATCTCATAGTCTCCAATCTGCGGAGTCATACGCATCTCGCGACCCGTCCTTTTCATATTCTTATAAATATTGTTCACATATTTAACATTTTTTCGGGGGGCATCCATTTCTGCACAGGTGTCTATTAATGCTTGGAGATTCTCCACTGCCTTATTGTTGCACATCAAATTCATACACACCTAAAGGAATGGCTTAACTAATTCATCTGGATTTGGATCCACAAAATTCCTCGAGGTTGATGCTTCGTCCCTAGAAAAATACTTCCTGGCTTCGATGAAGGTCTCTTTCTCCTTCTACAAGTCCAGGCTTTCCTTTTTGTCAGAGGCTTTTCTGATTAGGGTTTCGGCCACAAATTTTTTCCTAGCTCCTTTAGTGGTAATGCCACTGCACGTAATTACATTGACACTGGGCCCATCATCACGCGGTTCCACCTTAACCCATTTTACATTTTTCATTAGCGTATGTTGTTTCTCCTGTATCTTCGCTATCAACATAGGAAAATCTTTAATTACATGATCAAACTGTCTCCAATACCTCCAGGATTGGCACACACATCTCGAGCAGTGCCTTGCATAATGTCCAACGTCCCCACATTTGTAGCGAATTAGTTGCCCTCTTCCTCGACCTATGCCTTTGCCTCTCCCTCCTCCTCGTATTGTTGCAAGGGATCCTCCTCGCCCAGAGGGAGATACTGGCGAAGAAGGGTCACATGAACCCTATATAGGTTTCCCCTATCTATCATCAGTTTGAATGTTCGACAATTTTTCTCGTCGTGACCCACTAATGAGAAGAATCTGCTTCATTGTTACTTCAGTTTTGGGAAATAGGTGCCTAATCCTTGGTAGTTATCTGTATCATTTCTTCCTTCTACCCAGAAATCAGCACACCACTATGTGGGGGTACTTGGTCCAGCAATATCTCTAGGGAATAGTGGACTTGGTCCTCCAGCCTATATATAATCTGATAGTAGAGGGAACTGATCCGTAGTGTGGCCTGATACCCTGTAGAATATGCACCAGATATTTGTGTTAGATTCTTTACCCATATTCCTTCTTATATTATGAATTTCTAAGTGCATTGCCTCTAGCTAGATTTGGATCTGCAGTTCCCAAAATTAAGCATGATCTCTTGGCGCAGCTTCCAAATTCATGGAAATATCCAGGGCCTCTTCCTGAAAATCAATATTTTGTTGGCCCATAGGTCCATGTAGATGTCATAATAACATGGCGATAAACCAATCCTTACGATGTTTGTCCTCATAGACAAATCCTCCATCACTTGTGACTTTCTTCAGCCACTGGTCAGCTTCCCAAACATACTCTGTAGGTACCTTCTTGAAATATTTCAGTTATACTACGCATTGAGAATAAGACTTAGGCTTTCGAAACTACTGCTTCAGGGCATCCTTAGTTTCTTATATCGTAGGATTGGCATGATGACCAATGTATCCCATTAACCAATCAAGCATCATCCATTCAAAGGCTATTGATAGCTGCGCTCTTTTTAAAACATCATTATTAACGTTTTGTGCGGTCCATACTGAATTTGCCTTGAACCAAAACCAATCAATACTCGTCCCCTGCACCCTTAAAGTTGGGTAACTTGATGTGCACAACCATATCATCTGCAGGTGGTGGTGGAGGTGGGGAATTCTTTCCCTTGCAAGAGTTCGATGGTGGCGTAGACGTGGGACTGGTCGCTACGTGTGTAGCCCTACCTTGGTTTAGATTAGGTGGATGCCTTAGAGGACTGGACACTGATCTATCCCTTTCTTGATTAACCTGGTATTATTTACCACTTCATGTTATGCTTCCACTCTGGTCAGAGGTCATTCACTCGATGTGACTGCACAGGACACCATTTTCACACAATAACATCTTAATCAATAACGACAATGTTTGAAAGAACTTACACCTAAATCCCTTGAAAAACCTTTTTTCTTCTTCAGAATAGGAAAAAAACTAATTGAGTGCAAACTCAGTTACAAATCCACCCAAAACACTTTAAACCTAGTGATCTACTGTCCGGGTGATCATGTTATCAGTCTTCTCCAATTGTTGGATCAGCTTAGGGGTCCACTGCATGACCCCGTTGTCTTTCTAACAAGTTTGGAACTCTGCTAACGTCTCTATCCACTCCTGTAGTTCATGTGCGAAGGTTAAAAAGAATATTTTGTGCACCTATGTAAAAATTCACTTGTTCTTCCACTCTTTGGTAGATATATTCTTACTTCAATTTTCTTTTAAGGAAACTCGTGAATCTTCTTTTCAAACTAGTCCTCAAGTTCATGCTTCAATGGCTGCCAATGACCCCATGGAATTACCTAATGTCTCTCTCAAAATTCTCATGGTCCCAGCAACGAAACCATTTGTTGGTTTGAGGGGTGATGACCTAGGTTCAAATTTAAGATTTACCAACAAACCCCTGTACTACTGGCCCGTTCGACATTGGCCTAATTGTGCAGGTCAAGGTCTCACCCGAAGTAGTATGCGAGGGTGTTGGAACTAGGTTTCCACACCTTGAGAGAGAGAAAGTTAATTAAAGTGGGCACCCTCAAATATGAGAGGCATGTGGTGGAGGAGCCCTAACCCAAAAACCATTAACAATATATTTGTCGAAATAACTCAAGAGAATATCATAAACCATCAGATAACATGTTTAACAGAACCAAGGTGACAAAACATACCGAGATGTAAGAATTCACTCCTTTCTAAAGAATAGCACCCACCTGCGCATAAATTAATTATCATCATTCAGTAAATATATATAATCTCAAAAATCATATACAATGTAGCCAATGGAAATAACATAACATAGAAATACTAAGATATCAACAAAATGGTCTTCTCATTCAATAATATTCAGATTCCACTTACATACTCTTTACCAGAACGCGTGCACAACCAGTGGGGTCCGTATACAGCGAGACTTAGGGTCTCTGCACACACAGCCAACAAAATCCCTTACCTAGACAATCCAAACAATAGATCCAATGTTTGTATCCATACTTTTCTCCAAACTTCAACTTATCTCTAGACTTGATTTATCCATATATTTATACTATATTATCCTGTGTTACTATATGGTCTGAAAACCATGGTTTACAGACCCTTGGTCTACCCTTTGACCCATTACAGTTCATTAGGGGCTTTGACCGACCCCAAAGCCCCTGCACTAGACTAAACTATTACAAAATTGCCTCAAAATTGCGGTTAGGGGACCCCACTCCAACAGTGCCCCATTAAGAACATGGGTCCAACATGACAATACATGTAAATAAAGAAGATAATCAGGCTCCACACTGAAAAATCTCCCACTTGCAGACAAATTGTAGAAAATCCACCACTTCTTCATTTGCTGGAAAATTACTCCTCTTTCAACCTGGTTATTTCTTATCTTTATCATCATTCTTGAATACCAATTGAAACTGAGAAAAATCTCATTTTCTCCCAGGTTACAACATTTATTAAAATATTTGCAGATTACTGTGTATATTTCCCAACTTCAATTGTCCATGTTCTAATACTGATCGTATGAAATGGTACTTTAGTTTGATGTGTTCAGTCCTGGAATGAAATGTTGAGTTCTTTGCAAGATGAATGGAACTCTAGTTGTCACTGTATAACCTTCCCATCTCCTTCTTCTTAACCAATTCATCCATAAACCTTTGTAATCAGATCATTCCAACTAGCCCTTGTAGCAACAAGATACTTTGCTTATGTTTTTGAAAGGGCAACACCAATTAGAATTTTTGAAACCCAACTGACAGTTGTTTCACCTACATTAAATACATACCTTGTAGTACTCCTCCTATTTTCTCTATCACCTGCCATATTTTCATCAACGTATCCCTATAGAGAAATGTCTGAACCACCAAATAATAATGCTTCATTTGTGGTGGCTCTCAAATATTTGAGAATCCATTTCACTGTCATCCAATTTTCTTTTCCTAGATTGTTCATGTACCTTCTTACAAATCCCACTACACGTGAAATATCAGGCCTTGTGGAGACCGTTGCATACATTAAGCTTCCAACTATTGATACATATCAAACTTTAGAAATATAATCCATTTATTCTTGGGCCTTGGGGCACATCTCCTTACTAATTTTGAAATGGCTATCCAAAGGTGTACTATCTGGTTTTGCATTATGAATATTAAATATTTTCAACACCTTTTGTATGTACTCATTCTGAGACAATGTTAATTTGCAATTTTCATGTCTTTATTTATTCTCATACAAAGGATTTTCTTTGCAGCTCCTAAATCTTTCATTGCAAATGAATCTGCCAATTTTCCTTTGAGCACATTTATTTCCTGCATGTTACACCCTGAAACAAGCATGTCATCTACATACAATAACAATATAATATAGTTTCCATCATTTTTCTTTTTTAGATAAACACAATGATAAGAGTGACATATAGTATAACCTTTTTCAGACATAAACCTATCAAATTTTATATATAACTTCCTCAGAGCCTGTTTTAATCCATATAAGCTCTTCTTCAACCTACACACTAATGTTTCCTCCCCTTTGACCACATATCCTTGTGGTTACTCCATATATATCTCTTCCTTCAAATCTCCAATGAGAAAGGTTGTCTTTATATCTAATTGTTTAAGATGGAAATCTTCCATTGCTACAAGAATTAAAATAGTTCTAATTGAACTACTCTTAAGAAAAGGAGAAAATATTTCATCTAAGTCAATACCTTTATTCTGTGCAAACCCCTTCACCAAATTTCTTGATTTGTACCTTTCTTTTCCTCCATCTACTTCCTTCAATCTGTAAAACCATTTATTATGCAACATTGTTTTACCTCCAGGCACCCTCACTAAGTCCCAAGTTTGCTTATGTATTAAGGAGTCCATATCTTATTTCATGGCTATCTCCCACTTCTTCCTATTTTCTACCTTCATTTCTTCTTCATAACATTATGGTTCACTAGAATGAGTCAACGATACATAATATAATGAAGGAGAGTCTTCTTCAAGGGATCTATTTATCCTAGTATATTTCATAAAACCACTTTCAGGTGTTTGAGGCTCCCTTTGTTGTTGTGGTGGTTTTTGTTGTTATGGTTGTTGATTATTTTTAGTTTTATACACCTTTACCTTTTCTGTGATCTCATCAAGAGCTGCATATTTTTTTTTTTCCTATTTCTTTTCCTACAACTGATCCTTATACAACACCTTTTCATTGAATATTACATCTCTTCTCCTAATGATTTTGTAAATTTCATAATCATATAAGAGATAACCAAAATCATTAACACCATATCCAATAAAGGTACATTTATTGTATTTTTCCTCAGCCTTTGTTCTATTTTCTTTATTAATATAGACAAAGGCCTCACAACCAAAAGTCTTTAAAAAAGAGTAGTTTATATTTTTCCCTATCCATGCCTCCTCTGGAATACCACCATCCATGGAAATTGAAGGCCCTATGTTTATTTGATAAACAATAGTATCTACAACATCTACGCAAAATTTTTAAGGAAACTCTTGATGCCATATCATGCACCTTTCACGCTCCATGATTGTCCTAATCATCCTTTCTGAAGCACCATTTTCTTGTGGTGTTTTTGGAACTAACTTCTCTCTACAAATTCCATGCTTTGAACATTACCTATCAAAATCTGTGTTGCAATATTGAGCTCCATTGTATGATCTAATTCACTTCAGATTCTTTCATGTCTCAATCTCAACCAAAGCTTCCCATTTCTTGAAAGTATCAAATACATGAGATTCATTTCGAATACAATAAATCCAAGTTTTATAGTTGCATCATAAATAAAAGTAACATGATAATGAGAGCCACTGAGAGATGATATCGGAGTAGGTACTCATACATCTGTATGCACAAGCTCAAATTTTTCACTCTTCTTTTGTTTCCAAACTCTAAGAAATTTGACTTTTCAGTTTTCCATAAACATAATTCTCACAAAAATCAAAATCAATATTTATCAAACCTGGCAAAAAATTTCTTGAGTGAAGAAACTTCATCCCCTTCTCACTCATGTATCTGATCATATGATGCCATAATTATGCATTTTCTCCTATGGAGGTTAAATTATTAACATAATCAGAAATACCATTGCATAAATAAAATGTACTAACATTTTCTCCTTTTGTTATTACCATTGCTCCTTTAGTAACCTTCTAGGTTTTATCTGTAAAATTTTTCACACAACCTTCACCCCCTAACTGCCTTTTTGAAATCAGTTTTTTCTTTAGATTTGGAACATGGCTTACCTCCTTTAATAACCATTGGTTTCCATTCTTGTATTTTACAACAAATTTACCCATTCCAAAAATTTTACAGGGTTTATCATCATCCAAGCAAAGTTGTCTAAAACCTCGTTGAACATTTTCATGAAAATGTTTCTTATAATGTGTTGCATGGAAAGAGGCCCCTGAATCTACCATCCACTCATCAATAACATTTTTTAAAAAAATAAACAAAGATTCTTTCAACACATCGCCTGTCACATTTGCTTCATCATTGTTTTCTTGTTGTGTGTCTCGCTTTATTCCCTTCCGAGACCTAAAATCTTCCTTCATGTGTCTCTTCTACCTACATTTCTATCACACTATCCCTGATCTAGATTTGGATATTCCTTTCCTTGATTTACTGCAATATCCTAAGCTCTTTCTATTTTTCTTCCCCTAGTCTTTGCACTCAAAGCATTTCCCAATTCTCACCAAAGCTTTTCTGTTGCATTTCCTCGCTAAGGATGGTACCGCCAACATCATCAAACTTTAAAGTACTAGATCCAGACATAAAGTTACTAATGACCATAACTAAACCATTGCAACTCTCTGGAAATGAGAATGGAATTAACGGAGAACTAAATTCATCATAAAATTTTATCACTACAGAACTTAACTGACTGGTAACTGTATTAAATTCATTTAAATGGTCAACAACTAATCTACCTTCGGACATCTTCATGTTAAATAAGTGTTTCATAACAAATACCTTATTTGAGGCTGAGGGTTTTTCATATGGTTTTTACAATGTAATCATTAAACCCTCTATTGTCATTTCCTTCAAAATATTGAAGGCTACCAACGTCACGAGGCACAAACGTATTGTTCCAAGTGCCTTTATGTCAAGAATATCCCATTCAGCGTCTGTCATACTCAACATCTTACATGTTTTTCCGCTCAATGATAGGTACAAATATTTATGATTCAAATAATATTCCATCTGCATCTTCCACATCGATTATTTTTCATTGTTAAACTTCTCAACCCTAAACCTACCATCTTTTTCCATTGCTCCCACTTGAACGAGGAACCCTTCTTTCCTGCAATTTTATGATCCAAATAGAACTTCGACTCTGATACTAGTTGCTAGAAAATTATATATTATAAAGCAATGGAACACATAAAATATGTGGAAACAAAATCACATAAATAACATGTAAAACAAGAGAGACACAAATATATGTGGTTCACCAAACTTAGGCTACATCCACACAAACCGTCAGTCCTTCCTTTATATTATCCATCAAAATGAAGGGACACAACCTACAGTGGATCCATTGTAATATCATCTACTCTCTCACACATTCCCCCGTTCTATTTCTCTCTTAGAATATAAACATAATATACAATCACAATACAATACACTCATATGCACCGAGGGGTTTTCTAGGGAAAAAACCCTAAATTAAACATAAATTCTACCTTCATATCATCCGCCTAATGAACGACCTAGATTGACTAATAAATTACAATATTTTACAAGGAAATTTTACATCTATTTTTAGCTTCAGGTGCACTTCTTGTGAAACCCCCCGTGAGGGGGGGGGGGGGGGTGGGTTCTCGCAAAGGTCGTTGTCACCCCCCCTAGACCCCCCTAACGGTGACCAAACAAGGGGTGAAATTTCAGACTTGTTAATAACACGGGTCCAACACAATGATACATATAAATAAAGAAGATAATCATGCCCCACACCCAATATCTTCTACTTCTACCTGTCTCCCACTTGAAACAACTTGATAGTATAATCATTTTAAGCCAATTTCTATCCCTACTGAATTATTATATTTACCACCTAAAGTCTTAGAACTTCTTTCTAAGGGAGTATATATACAATATGATTTATTATTTCATGAACTTCAATCCTTTGAGCTTCCTTTTTCCCCTGGAAGAATCATATGATACATAAATATATATTAGTTTCCTGAACTCAAACCTTTTAATTTTATTTCCTCTAGAATACACACTTATCCTTCTACTTCTACCAAGCCTGGAGAGGAAATTAAAATATAGACAGATCCTTTAGCTTTCGAATATCAAGAAAAGATTTTTCCTAAATTTCAAAAGCTAATTTTTCATCCTTGGTTTCTACAAATACCTATTTTTCCAAATAAGTCATCTTCTAGTAAGGATTTATCTCCTAGTTAAACATATTTAGCACAATAAAAAAATCTTGGATTTAGACCAATTGTGATAGCCTGGTATGCAACACTAGTACTTGCACCGGAGATTCATGACCTTCATAAAGGATATTCGAAACATCTACCCAAATTTAATGGAGAAACATGACCATGATTAGAGGATACTTTATCTGCATTCCTTGAATTTTAGACAATATCACCGTTGAACATGAAGATGTTTATATGAGACTATTTTTCAATCATTAGAGGGAAATATCAGAATTTGTTTAAGATAATTACATGAAAATTCTATAAATTAATGGACATAATAAAAAGATACATACCTAAACCAATGGGGAATTAGAAAGGATCCTATTTATTATCTGACATAATTTTAAATTTTAAAAGGAATCCACATGAACTTGTTGCACAATTTATTAAAAGGTTTAATCATATTTACAATAATATGCCACTAGATTGTAAACCTCTAGTAACTACAGCTAAGGTTATATTTTCTAAAGCATTTAATGATAACTTTTATTTAGTGTTAAACGAAAGGAAATCTGAAACTTTAGCATATATACAAATCAATGCAATTGAGGTAGAAACTAATAGAGTAGCATAAGGTAAAATGAAGCAAAAGGAAGAAAAAAAAGAGAGGAAATTGAAAACTAAAGAAGAAAGTGGTTTATGATCAAGGAATTTGAAGAAGAGGAACATAGAATTGATGAGACAACTTCATTATTGAGAAATTTGTCTAATCGAATTTCAACGATGGAAACTAAACCAAGAGTAGAACAATAGAATGTGAATGGAACAATATGAAAATACAAGAGACCTTTTTAGCCACAAATATTGTAGAGAGAGGCCAAATAGTGGTGAGAAAATCGAACCTCCATTAATAATTGATGATTAGGAAATTCAAGAAGTAATACTAGTTGTGAAAAATTATATAAATTTTTTTTTTACCAACCATTTGAAAATTTTATGCTTCCTCTATATCAGATCCATCCTTTTGTTGAAAAAAAACTTCTGAAATTTCTAAATATCGAGGTTTTTTTTTCTGTATTTCTGATCACTGAGTTGGATAAAAAACTATGCCTTGAGGCCTATACGTGGCCTAGGTAGATCTACACAAATGGTCACCATTTATGTCCCACAATATTAAGCTACCGAAATTCCATCTACACAACCTCAAAGTCAGCCACAGGACCAATAAACTAAAGAAAAATGTGCACCTCATGTTTTCAATGTAGAAAAATAATTAGAAATGGTCAAAACTCCAATTATTTTATTTGAATTTTCAAGAAATCTAGATTATATTTAGAATATTTCCAAATGGATACAGTCTTCAAGTGTAGATGTTGAAGGAGACATCATTATCCTACAAGGTGAGAATCGCTTTGTCGTTTTTGGCCTATTTTGGATATGGTAGATGAAAGTGTTCCACCTTTCTATGTTACGTTAAAAGTACATGATTTCTTTTTGCACAGTTGTATACTAGATTTTAGTGCTTCTCACAATTTAACAGATAAATTTATTATGGAAAAAATTTAGTTTCAAAATTTAATGGATAAATTTATTATGGAACAAATTTAGTTTCAAATCACTAGGCCCTATCATGACATGTATACATTTGATTCAAACAAGGTTCCATGCTTAGGGTTAACCAAAGATCTAGTTGTCACCATTGCTCATATTCCTGTGAGAACATAGTAATGAATATAATAGTGACAAATATCCCTCCTAAATTTCGTATGTTATTATCAAGATCCTGTGATAATATTGGAGGAAGATTACAAATGGATATGTCTTACACTATCATCCTTGTTTATGGAGGTGAACATATAATATTATATAGAAAATTAAAATTTATAAATATTGTTTGTTATTGCTAATCATGCATTAAATAACCCTATATATGCCATTGATCAAGATTTATGGTGTTTTATCTTTGCTTCAAATGATCAGTGTAATATACAAAACAAAATTGAATACTATATAAATTTTCCTCAATATTCAAAGAATTATGTTTGGAAAACATATTATGATGGAGCTTTTCCTAGACATGCGGCTGAAGCAAACATTTTCTTTTCATCTCTCCTAAAAATTAAAACATTACACAATCCTTTAAGTTATATTTTGAATTCATTAACAATGTGACAGAATATGAAGCTTTAATTTTGGGATTAGAGTTAGCTAGGAAAATAAAATTGAAAAATCTAGCAGTACTTGGTGATTCAAAACTAATAATGAAACAGGTTACAAATATTTTTCAAACAACGAATCCTATATTAAAATATTGCATAAATGAAGTATGGGACTACGTGGAGAATTATCTTCAAGCTTTTAACATGTCATCCATTCCAGGGGAAGATAACATACATGTAGATTCCTCGGAAGTTTCTAAAAGAACTTTCAAAATTCCATATTCCTTAAAATTGTAGTATGAAACTAAAGTTAAGTACATGCCTTCTATCCATGATAACTTAAGACAATAGCAAGTTTTTGAGGATGATGAGGAATTGGATATTTTTTTGTAAAATATTGAAGATTTTTCTTGCTCATATGTTGAATAAGAAAGAAATGATGTTATGAAAGAAAATGTTGTTGGTTCCGATACTAATATGAACCAACAAATATTTGATGATGAAATTGTACAGTTTCCTAACAATTAAATTCCTAAAGGACTAGCTCCTCGAGAAAAATTGTTTGACCAAAATGATGTGCGAAGATATTCATTGTAAATTCACAACAAGAAAACATACAATATTGCAATATTGGTACTATGGAAGAAGTAAGAAATTCCTGTAGGTTTTAACCCTGAACAGAAATTATTTACACACGAATCTTATAACAGAAAATAAAACAATAGTGAAAGCATAAAAGATAAAACAGATAAACACAGAGATTTTCCCCTAGATCCCAAATCAGGACGACCAGCTTGATTTTTCATTATATTCCTTTTAGTGTTACAACACATATATATACATGCCTAAGCATACATAAACCCCAATCCATTAACCCTGGATTAGAACATAACCGTAGTTCCCGTGAACAGATCTAAAAAATACCAGGGGCCGAAAACCATCGTACCCCAAAACCATGTGGAAAATCATGCAAAAAACATGGGTGGGTCCGCCTATGAGTGGGTCCGCACCCCAAAACAATTTTCGTCGGGGCGCTGCCCCAGACCCCAACAGTGGGGGCTACCTCCCCCCTTGTGACCCCCCTGCTGCGCCCGGCGCAATGTACAGTGTGTGGGGCTAGTCATGAAAAGAATATAACACATACCCAACATTCTCCCACTTGTTGTTTTCTTTCCACAGGGGGCCACAAGAGAGCTTAGTCATTGGGCCAATTCTTCAACACCCATTGTTTCTCTACACCAAGAGAACTTCTGAGTGCTCACAGACTTCGTTAGTGCATCTGCAACATTCTTCAAAGTGTCCACCTTTACTAGCAACACCCTTTTAGCCTCAACCATATCTCTAACAAAGTGATATTCAACATAAATGTGCTTTGTCTTTGAATGGTAAGCAGTGTTTTTAGTAAAGAAAATTGCACTTTGTCTATCACAGTCTATCCTTATAGTTTTTTATACCAACCCCATACTTGAACACAATCTCTGCAACCAAAATACTTCCTTGCTTGCATGAGTGGCTACTATGTATTCTGCCTCTGTAGTTGAAACAACCACTATAGATTGTCTTTTACTCATCCAACTGACTGTGCCTCCAAATAGGTTAAACACATACCCACTTTTAGATCTTCTTTGGTCCAGATCTCCAGCCCAGTCTGCATCAACAAAACCAAAAATGTCCAACATTCTTTCCAATCCTGGTCTTCCCTGGTAGCACAAGCCATAATCACTAGTGCCACGTAAATATCTGAAAACCCACTTCACTGCTGTCCAATGCTCCTTCCCTAGGTTTGACATAAACCTGCTAAATACTCCCACTGCATGTGCAATGTCTGGTCTAGTAAAGACCATTGCATACATCAGACTACCCACTGCACTTGCATATGGAACATGGGAGATATCCTCCTCTTCTTCTTGTGTCTTGGGACACTGTTCAACAAACATCTTTACACCTACAGGAATAGGAACATTCAACAATTTACTATTGTGCATATTGAACCTCTGCAATATAGTCTCAAAATACATCCTATGGTTTAACCAGAGCTTCCATTTTTCCCGATCTCTCTTAATTTCCATGCCCAAAATATAGTTTCCAGCACCAAGATCCTTCATGTCGAATTTGGAGAACAGTTGGGTCTTCAAATCTTCGATAATTTCTTTGTCATTTCCAATCAACAACATATCATCCACATACAAGACCAAATAAATAACATGGTCACCAATTAATTAAAATAAACACAATGATCCTTCTTTCTTCTGGTGAAGCCAAGTCCCCGTATTTAGGTATCAAATTTCTGATACCACATCCTTGGTGATTGTTTTAACCCATACAGAGACTTCTTCAACCTGCATACCAGTTCTTTCTTACCCTTCACCATAAAGCCTTCAGGTTGCTTCATGTAGATCTCATCTTCTAGATCCCCATGAAGAAATGCTATCTTCACATCCATCTGTTCTATCTCAAAATTAAATGCATCAGCAACAGATAAAAGTAATCTAATAGAAGTAACTTTGGCAACAGGAGAAAAAATATCACCAAAATCAATTCCCGGAACTTGGGAATAACCTTTTGCTACCGACCGAGCTTTGTATTTCTCCACCTTGCCTTCTACATTCATCTTCTTCTTAAACAGCCATTTGCTCCCAATGAGCTTCCTTCCAGCCGGAAACTCCACCAGATCCATGCCTCATTTTTGTGCAAGGATGCCATTTCATCAACCATGGCCTCCTTCCAGAGTTTTCCATCCTCGGAATCTACTACCTCCCTGACAGTTTTAGGATGATCATCAGTTATACTTAAGGAAAAACCTGAACAAAAAGCAAATAGAGTTTATGGTTGCCTTCTTTCCCGAACTGATCTTCTCAAAGCCGGAGTTTGTGTCTCTTCCTCTTCTCAATCTTCTTCTACTGTAGAGTCTGATTCATCGTCCTTTAGCTCAAACTATATCTTCTCAGGTTCCTTTGGTATGATTTCATGTTTAACAACATATTTCACCTCTCTAAACACCACATCTCGGTTGTACACAACCTTCCTTGTTTCCGGGTTCCAAAGCTTGTAACCTTTTAAACCATCCTTATACCCAATAAAGATGCACCTTTCAAATTTATTATCCAACTTGGTCCTTTTCTGCTTTGGAACATGTACATATGCATCACATCCAAATACTCTCAGATGTGAAAGAGAGGGTTTCTTACCAGTCCATACCTCATGTGGAGTATTATCCTCCAACGCCGATGAAGGTGATCTATTAACTAAGTAACATGCAGTCTCCACTCCCTCTGCCCAGAATTCTTGTCCTAACCCGATACCACTGAGCATGCTTCTTGCCTTTTCCATTAGCATTCTATTCATTCTTTCTGCAACTCTATTTTTCTGAGGTGTGTATGGAGTAGTCTTCTGTCATGCTATACCACATTTCTTACATAAATCTTCAAATTCCTTCTTGCAGAACTCCCCACCATTATCTGTCCTCAGCGCCTTTATCTTCTTCTCTGTATAGTTTTCCACCAGAGCCTTAAATTATTTAAATCTGTCAAAGACTTTAGATTTCTTCCTCAAAAATATATCCATGTATTGAACCTTGAGAAGTCATCTATGAATGAAACATAGTACACAAACTTTCCCAATGATGGAACTGACACGTGTCCAAACACATCACTGTGCACAAGTTCTAATATCTTCTTCACCTTCTTAGCACCAGAAAGGAAAACTCACCCAATTCTGCTTCCCATTTACACAATTTTCACAGAAATCGAAATCCAAAGAGAAATTACACATAACTTCTACCATACCATTTCTATGTAGTATCCGAAGGCCCTTCTCTCCAATATGTCCAAGCATTTGATGCCATAGCATGGTCTTTTCTCCAGAGACAGCTAGGCTTTCCGCTCCACTTTCAGGAACCACATAACTATTACACCCATCAATAATAGTGCTACCTTGTAGCTTGTACAGAGTTCTAGTCTGAACTCCCTGCATTAATACCAGTGCTCCCCGAACCATCTTGCAGGCATCTTTATCGAACACTGTTTTTACACCTGCATCATCCATATTGCTTACGGAAATCAAATTTTTGGCCAGTGCAGCAATATGCAGAACACCAAGAAGTGTTCTAATCCTTCCACCTTGCAGCTTCAGCTTGACCTTTCCACGTCCGATGATTTTGGCCTTCCTATCATCCCCTAGGAAAACATCATCATCATATTTCTCATACTCGTAGAACCACTCCCTATGGGGAGTGAAGTGAAAGGATGCACCTGAGTCAATCAACCATGACTCATGATCTACATGTGTATTTTATGAAGAAGTGAAATACACATCCCCACCTTCATCCAAGGTGGTTTTTGCCTCTGCAGAAGGAGCATCATCAGATCCCTTTCCTTTCTCAGGAGCTTTAGATCTACACTCCTTTTTGTAGTGCCCTTCCTTTGCGCATTTCCAGCATACCTTTACAAACTTTCCAGGAGATTTAGATCTCCCTCTAGATTTGGATCTCCCACTCGAAACCTTATTCTTGTTTCTGTTTTGGGACCTTCCTCATATAGATAAGGCATCTCCATTCTGGCCCTCCATATTTCTCCATCTCATTTCCTTCGACAGCGAGGCTGAGACAATGTCATCAAAATTCAAGGTAGTTGTATTGCTACCTATTGCAATAACCAGACTATCCCATGAGTCTAGTAGAGAACACAAAAAACTGATGCACTTATCTTCATCTGAGATTTTAATATCAACAGATGACAGCTGACTTACCACAGTATTGAAGGTGTTCAGACGCTTTGTCACCGAGTCTCCATCCTTCATCCTCAGATTATACAGCTTTTTCCACAGGAACAACTTATTCACCAGAGAATTAGATTGGTACAAAGTCCCAAGTTTTTCCCACAAATGCTTCGTCGTAGCTTCCCCAGATACATTCAACAATACTGAATTTGAGACACACAACCATATTGTTCTCTTAGCCTTCCGATCCAGTTTATTCCAGTCTTCATCTGACATTGTCGTTGGTTTAGTACCTAGATCTACCACGATCCACTGATATTTATCCACCAGCAGATCCTCCATCTTGAGCTTCCACAACTCAAAACTCTGGCCATTAAATTTCTTGATCTCTATCTTTTCGCTGCTTGCCATCTTCTTTCACCACAAGAATCGATCCTGCAGATCTCCCACTGAACAGGGTCTACCTCAGGCCCGAGCAAAAACCCTTAGCAACAAAGGCTTCCCCTTGAAGCTGAAACAACTCTGATACCAAATTTAGGTTTTAACCCTGAACAGAAATTATCTACACACAAATATTATAACATAAAATAAAAAAAATAGTGAGAGAATAAAACATAAAACAGATAAACACAGAGATTTTCCCCTGGATCCCAAATCAGGATGACCAACTTGATTTTTCATTATATTCCTTTTAGTGTTACAACACCTATATATACATGCTGAAGCATACATAAACCCCAATCCATTAACCCTGGATTAGAACATAACCATAGTTCCCTTGACCGGATCTACAAAATACTAGGGGCCGGAAACCATCGTACCCCAAAACCATGTGCAAACTCATGCACAAAACATGGGTGGGTCCGCCTATGAGTGGTTCCGCACACCAAAACAATTTTCGCCAGGGCGCTGCCCCGGACCCCAACAGTGGGAGCTGCCTCCCCCCTTGTGACCCCCCTGCTGCGCCCGACGCAACGTACAACTCGTGGGGCTAGTCATGGAAAGAATATAACACATACCCAACAATTTCAAAATCTCAACAATCTTACCTCCACATATAAGAGATAAATACACACATTTATTCATATAATAAAAATATGTATTTGCGCCATCATATGAAGATCTGAAATCTTATGATAAAACTGCTATTTAGCATAAAATTCCTTTGAAATCAGGAGCTAAGCCATTTCAGAAAAAAATGACAAAAATTAATCACATTCCATTGCCAATTATTGAGAAATAAGTAAGGAAGTTGTTAGATGTAAATATTAGCTTTCCTTTAAGATATTATGAATGCCAACTTATCTAGTTTCTGTTAGGAAAAATAATGGAGAAATAATACATTTTGTTGATTTTATGAGCCTGAACAAAGTGTTATTGAAAGATAACTATCCATGACCAAATATGGATCAATTTCATCAAACAATAGCAGGTTCTTACATGATTTCAATTCTAGATGGATTTTCTAGATATAATCATAATTTAGTTAGTCAAGAAGAGAGAGAAAAGGTAAATTTCACAACACCATGGGGTACCTTCATGTATGCTAAAATTCCTTTCGGTTTAATTAATGTTGGTGCAATATTTAAAAGAGCTATGGATTTAGAATTTCTTTGAAAGGTAAATAAATTTGTACTAATTTACCTTGATGATTTAACTATATTTTTAGAGTTTGACACAAAACATATCAAATACTTAAAGAAATTCTTTTAGATATGTAGAAAATTTAGGATTTCTCTTAAACCCAAAACAAACAATATTTTCCATGATTAAAGGGAAATTGTTAGGACATATTATTTCAAACGAAGGAGCACAATTGATCCTAAAAAAGTCTAAACTATTTAGTTAATTAAGTTACCCAAAAAAGAAATAAATTCAATAATTTTTAAGAAAATATTTTTTTAAAGAATCTTCATACCAAATTATGCTAATATTGTCAAGGATATTAATGATATGTTTGAAGAAAAACCAAGAATTCAAATGGAGTTGTTAGGTCCCTATATTACTAGTATAGTCCCTTATTATTGTTAGTGTAACCCCCTTATTGTCATTATTATACTCTTGTAACCCCCATATTGTTATTATTGTGCCCTTAAATTATTATTGTTAGGTTGGCTAGGATTACATTGTGGGCCCACTAGGATTACATTATGGCCCCATGGACTCCTATATATAGAAAGGAGGTTTTGTAAATTGTATCATCCAAGAATTGCTCATTTATGTAATGTATTGGAGGTGTCCCCCTCGAAGTGGCGTATTTCTAAGGTGTTGATATCTCTTTTCTTCTATTTTTGGAGCTGGTTACACAACATTTGGTATCAGAGATTTGGATTCTAGGGTTTCCCTGCTCTAAACAGGTCATCGTGGAATTTTCGCTATAAATTTTTTTCTACGAAGGTTCAGAATTTGAAATTTTTAGGGTGTGAAGCCAAAATTTTGAGGAAACTCGTCAAAAAAATTCAGAGTATCTCATCAAGTGGAAGAACCTACCCACTGAATATTCTACATGGGAGGATGAGAATTTTATACAAAAGCACCCAGAGATACTCAAGCGTTGAGGACTACACTTTTTTGAAGCAGAGGGGCATGTTAGGTCCCTATATTACTATTATAGTCCCTTATTATTGTTAGTGTAACCCCCTTATTTTTATTATTGTACGCTTGTAACCCCCATATTGTTATTATTGTGCCCTTAAATTATTATTGTTAGGTTGGCTACGATTACATTGTGGCCCCACTAGGATTACATTATGGCCCCATGGACTCCTATATATAGAAAGGAGGTTTTGTAAATTGTATCATCCAAGAATTGTTCATTTATGTAATGTATTGGAGGTTTCCCCCTCGAAGTGGCTTATTTCTAAGGTGTTGATATCTCTTTTTTTTCTATTTTTGGAGCTGGTTACACAACAGTAGTGCACAAGCTAGATTTTCATTTTATCAGATTAAGAAAGAAATTTCAGAACCACTAGTACATGCCAGTGCCTATTATTCAAAACTCATTAGAATTTTCTTTTTTTAGTGAGAGACCATAATAGCAGAAATTTCGTTGCACAAAAATGAAGACCATCATGAGTAGCCACTTCCTTTCTTTAGAAATGTTATGAGGGATGTAGAACTGAAATATGATATATATTAGGTCCCTAATGCTAGTGTAGTTCGTTATTGTTGTTAGTGTAGCCCCCTTATCATTATTTGTGTACCCCTATAACCCAAATATTTTTATTATTGTGCCCTTAAATTATTATTGTTAGGTTAGCTAGGATTATATTGTGACCCCATGGACTCCTATATATAGAAGGAGGCTTTTTCATTTGTATCATCCAAGAATTTTTCATTTATGTAATGTAAAGGAGGTTTCCCCCTCGAATTTTCTTATTTCTAAGGATTTTATCTCTCTTTTCTTCTATTTTTGGAGCTGGTTTCATAACATTTGGTATCAAAGCTTTGGATTTTATGGTTTCATTGCTCCGATCAGTTCATCGTGGAATTTTCGCTATAACGTTTTTTCTACGAAGTTCAAAAGATGAAATTTTTATCACGCGAACATGAAAACCTGAGGAATTTCATGTAAATATTTTAGATATTGGTTCACAATATTTTCGTAGATATGATCTTTGGAAGTTAAGGTTTTTTCAGGCTCTAGAATTTCATCCCAAAGAGATGACCATGGGAAAATAGTCATAACTCTCTACCTGACCATCAGACTGGAATTCTATAAAACATGGTTGCAATTACATGGACTATAGCTTCCTGTGTATCAATTTCAGAGTGAAAGGAGGAAACAATGACATGTGGAACACCGTACAAATTCTCTCTACTGAACCAGTCCAAAATTAAGTCATTGTCGTAGATTGGGCATAAATTTACCTTGAAGAATCCAAATCAGGTCAGACCTGTGGAATTGTAAAGAATATTTATAGGGCTAGTATAGGACTACATTTCAGATATTTAAGATCCTAAATCACATAGATAATTTAGTTTCAATATCTAGCTCCTCAAAATAAAGAAAAAGGTGTGTATTTTTGTTTTTCCGAATTGCACAAGTCTTGTTTGAAGAACCAATTTGAATTGACTCTGAGGGCATATTGTAGAATAGATATCAGTATAAATCCCCCCTAAAAATAATTCAACACCCATTAAGCCTTCAGAAGGCTCTACTATGACTCATGAAGATGAATAAATGCAACATGACATATAAAAATTACAAGAGCAAGTGCAACAAATTTCGCTCTCGCAGAGAGAAACAAAAAATGAAATGAAATTTTTGAAGAAAGGTCTAGAAGATAGGATGGATGGTTTGAAGAATGGCATGGATGGCATAAAATTTTTTATGGAATTAATGGAACCTAATATCGGTGAAAAAATGGAAAACATGAATAATGATCTAAAAGCAGACATGGAAGGTTTGACAAAGTTGATACAAGAAATATATCCTAATGGCGAAAAGACAGTAGAGGAAACTCCTGGTGAAAATAAAATAAATTTTAGTTGTTATTTCATAAACTCTAATTTTGTATGGAATACCCACCACATACCAAAGAATGATATGAGGAAGTTTGATGGCAAGGATCAAGTAACCTGGATACTACAAATGGAGCAATATTTTGATCTCAATAATGTGAAAAACACACAAAAGGTAGGCATTGAAACTTTATATTTAGAAAAATAAATATTTTTATGTTATGGATGGCTTTGTTCCCATTAAAAAAATGTCACTTGGTCAATTTTTACAAAGGAAATGATATCACATTATGAGGATACAAACACCTTTTTTAGCCTATTGATAAATCTCAAACAAAAGGGTTCAGTGGTGGAGCACATTGAGGACTTCAAAAAATTGAATATAAGTGTAAATGCTATTCCAAAGGAACATAATATTGATGTTTCATAGGGACTTTAATAGATAAAATCCAACATGATGTTCGAGTTTGGGAACCTGATTCATTGGAGAAGGCATTCCGATTGGAAAGAAAATTTGAATGTAAAATTATGGTGACAAGGAAGCCTACCACTCACATCTATAAATATGGAAGTGTTGCTACTCTTAGAATTCCAAAACCTACAACGTTGAAACCACAACAATTGGAAGAAAAAAAAGCAACACAACTTTGCTACAGTTATGATAACAAATACACTAAAGGTCATAAGTGTGCTCAAAAGAAATTTTTTACATAGACTGTGAAGAGGAGGAAGAAAACGAACAAGAAGCTTCAAAAGAAGAGGATATACACTAGGAACCAACCCTAGAAGAAGAAGAAATTAGTCTGACCATATCGTGTAATGCATTGGTAGGAATTACCACTCCTCAAACCCTCAAGAATTGCCAGTCTCGATTAGTCAAAACTCATTGGAATTTTCTCTTTTTCTTTACAGACCATAATAATAGAAATTTCATTGCAGAAAAATGAAGACCATCATGAGTAGCCAATTGCTTTCTTTAGAAATATTATGAGGGATGTAGAACTAAAATATGATATATGTTAGGTCCTTGTATTACTAGTGTAGTCGCTTATTGTTGTTAGTGTATCCCCCATATTGTTATTGTTGTACCCATGTGACCCCAATATTGTTATTATTGTGCCCTTACATTATTATTGTTAGGTCGGCTAGGATTATATTGTGACCCCATGGAATCCTATATGTAGAAGGAGATTTTTTCATTTGTATCATCCAAGAATTATTCATTTATGTAATGTAAAGGAGGTTTACCCCTTGAATTTGATTATTTATAAGGATTTTATCTATATTTTCTTCTATTTTTGGAGCTGGTTTCATAACATTTGGTATCATAGCTTTGGATTCTAGGGTTTCGCTGCTCCGAACAATTCATCGTGGAATTTTCACTATAACACTTTTTATACGAAGGTTCGGATGATGAAATTTCTATCACGTAAAGCCAAAATCCTAAGGAACTTAATGTAAAAATTTAAGATCTTGGTTCACAATATTTTGGGAGATATGATCTCTAGAATTTACGGTATTTCAAGCTCCCGAATTTCATCTCAAAAGAGGTGTCCGTGGGAAAATATTCATAAGTCTCTCTCTGAGCATCAGATTGGAATTATGTAAAAAGTGGCTGCAATTACACGGAATATACTTTCCTGTGTATCAATTTTAGTGCCAAAGGAGGAAACAGTGACACATGGAATGCCATAAAAGTTCACTCTACTGAACCCGTCCATAATTAGGTAATTGTGAGAGATTGGGCATAAGTTTTCTGTTAAGAATCCAAATCAGGTCAAACCTATGCAATTCGAAATAAGATTCAGAGAGCTACTATAGGACTGCATTTCAGATATTGAAGATCCTAAATCACATAGATAATTCAATTTCAATATCGAGCTGCTCAAAAGTAAGAAAAAGGTGTGTATTTTTTCTTCCAAATTGCATAAGTCTTGTTTTAAAGATCAGTTAGAATTGATTCTGAGGAAATATTATGGAATAGATATCAATATTGGGTTTTGAAATCATGCCTAAACATAATTCAACACCCATTAAGCCTTTAGAATGCTCTACTATGACTCATGAAGACAAAGAAATGCAACATGACATATTAAAATTACAAGAGCAAGTGCACCAAATTTTTCTTTCGCAAAGAGCGACAAAAAATGAAATGGAAGTTTTGAAAAAAGGTGTGAAAGCTAGATGGATGGTTTGAAGAAAGGCATGGAAGCTAATATGTATGGTTTGAAGAATGGCATGGATGGCATGGAAGCTAGCATGGAAGACATGGAAGCTAATGCCGATGAAAAATGGAAAACATGAAGAATGATCTAAAAGAAGACATGGAAAGTTTGACAAATTTGATACAATAAATATTTTCTAATGGATAAAAGATAGTAGAGGAAACTCATGATGAGAAAAAAATAAATGTTAATAATGATTTCATAAACTCTAATGTTGGATGGAAGACCCACCATATTCCAAATATTGATAAGAGGAGGTTTGATGGCAAGGATCTCATAACATGGATACTACAGATGGAGCAATATTTTGATCTCAATAATGTGCAAAACACACAAAACGTACCCATTGCAATTTTATATTTAGAACAAAATACATTTTTTTGGTATGGATGGCTTTTTTCCAGTTAAAAAATTGTCACTTGTGCAATTTTTATGGAGGAAATGATATCAAATTATGAGGATACAAAGAGCAACACCTTTTTTAGCCAATTGATAAATCTAAAAAAAAAGGGTTCAGTGGTGGAGCACATTGAGGACTTCCAAAAAGTGAATATAAGGGTAACTGATATTCGAGAGGAACACAAGGTTGATGTCTTCATAGGGCCTTTAATGGACAACATCCAACATGATGTTCGAGTTTGGGAACCTGATTAATTGGAGAAGGCATTTAGGTTGGCAAGAAAATTTGAATGTTAAATTATGGCGACAAAGAAGCCTACCACTCACATCTGTAAAGATGTAATTTTTGCTAATCCTAGAATTCAACAACCTACAAGGTTGACACCACAAAAAATGGAAGAAAAAAGAGAAAAAGGGCTTTGCTACAGTTGTGATATCAAATACACTAAAGGTCATAAGTGTGCTGAGAGGAAATTATTTTACACAGATTGTGAAGAGGAGGAAGAAAATGAATAGGAAATTTCAAAATAAGAGGATATACACTAGGAACCAACCCTAGAAGAAGAAGAAGAAGAAGAAATGAGTCCAACCATATCATGTAATGCATTGGTAGGAATTACCACTCCTCAAACTCTGAAGAATATCCAGTCTCGATTATTCAAAAATTATTGGATTTTTCTCGTTTTCTCCAGAGACCATAATAACAGAAATTTCATTGCAGAAAAAAGAAGACCATCATGATTAGCTAATTGATTTCTTTAGAAATGTTATGAGGGATATAGAACTGAAATATGATATAATTCAGGTCCTTATATTACTAGTGTAGTCCCTTATTGTTATTTTTGTAACCCCCTTATTGTTATTGTTTTACCCATGTAACCCCAATATTGTTATTATTGTGTCGTTACATTATTATTGTTAGGCCGACTAGGATTATATTGTGACCCCATGGACTCCTATATATAGAAGGATGTTTTGTCATTTGTATCATCCAAGAATTGTTCATTTATGTAATGTAAAGGAGGTCTCTCCCTCGAAGTTGATTATTTATGAGGAGTTTATCTCTCTTTTCTTCTATTTTTGGAGTTGGTTTCATAAAATTTAGTATCACAGCTCTTTTGATTCTAGGGTTTGTTTGCTCTGAAAAATTCATCGTGTAATTTTCACTATAACATTTTTTCTACGAAGGTTCAGAAGATGAAATTTTTACGCGAAGCCGAAATCCTGAGAAACTTCATGTAAAAATTTCAGAACTTCTTTCACAATATTTTGGGACATATGACCTCTGGAAATTAGGGTTTTTTTAGGCTCCCGAATTTCATCTCAAAGAGGTCACCATGGGAAAATCTTCATAACTCTCTCTCTGAGCATCGGATTAGAATTCCATAAAAATTGGCCACAATTACACGGATTTTTGTTTCATGTCTATCAATTTTAGAGCCTAAGGAAGAAACAGTGACACGTGGAACGTCATACAAGTTCGCTCTACTGAACCAGTCCATAATTAGGTCATTGTGGGAGATTGGGCATAATGTTTCCTTGAAGAATCGAAATCAGTTGAGACCTGTGGAATTCGAAAGAAGATTTAGAGTGCTACTACAGGACCACATTTCAGATAATGGATATCCTAAATCACGTATAAAATTCTATTTCAATATTGAGCTCCTCAAAAGAAAGAAAAAATTATGTATTTTTTTTCGAATTGCATAAGTCTTGTTTAAAGAATCAGTTTGAATTAATTGTAAGGGAATATTGTAGAATAGATATCAGTATTGGGTCCTAAAATTACCCCTAAAAATAATTCAACACCCATAAAGCCTTTAGAAGGTTCTACTATGACTCATGAAGACGAAAAAATGCAACATGACATATCAAAATTACAAGAGAAAGTGCACCAAATTTCGCTCTCGTAAAGAGCAACAAAAAATGAAATGGAAGTTTTGAAGAAAGGTGTGGAATCTAGATGGATGGGTTGAAGAAAGGCATGGAAGCTAAGACGGATTTTTTTAAGAATGGCATGGATAGCATGGAAGCTGGCATGGAAGACATGGAAGCTATGATCGATGAACAATGGATAAAATGAATAATGATCTAAAAGAAGAAATGGAAGGTTTCACAAATTTTATACAAGAAATATTTCCTAACGGCGAAAATATAGTAGAGGAAACTCATGATGAGAGAAAAATAAATTTTAATCATGATTTCATAAACTCTAATGTTGGATGTAAGACCCACTGTATTCCAAAGATTGATATGAGGAATTTTGATGGCAAGGATCCCGTACCATGGATACTACAGATGAAGCAATATTTTGATCTCAATAATGTGAAAAGAACACAAAAGGTATGCATTGAGACTTTATATTTAGAACAAAATACATTTTTATGGTATCAATAGCTTTTCTCACGTAAATTTTTTGTCACTTGGTCAATTTTTACAGGTGAAATGATATCAAATTATGAGGATACAAAGAGCAACACATTTTTTAGCCAATTTATAAATATCAAACAAAATGGTTCAGTGGTGGAGCACACTGAGGAAGTCCAAAAATTGAATGTAAGGGTAAATAATATTCCAAAGGAACAAAGGATTGATGTCTTCATAGGGACTTTAAAAGATAGCATCCAACATGAGGTTCGAGTTTGGGAACCTGATTCATTGGAGAAGGCATTCAGGTTGGCACAAAAATTTGAATGTAAAATTATAGTGACAATGAAGCCTACCACTCACATCTATAAAGATGGAAGTGTTGCTACTCCTAGACTTCCACAACCTACAAGGTTGGCACCACAAAAATTGGAATAAAAAAGAGAAAACGGGCTTTGCTACAGTTGTGATAGAAAATACACTAAAGGTCATAAGTGTGCTGAGAAGAGATTATTTTACATATATTGTAAAGAGGATAAAGAAAATGAACAAAAAAATTCAAAAGAAGAGGATATACACCAGGAACAAAACCTAGAATAAAAAGAAATGAATACAACCATATCGCGTAATTCATTGGTAGGAATTACGACTCCTCAAACTCTCAAGATAGAAAGACATATCAAGAAGAAAAAGTTGATAGTGTTGATTCATTTCGGTACTACCCATAACTTTATTCATTGTAAGGTAGCCAAGGAATTGAATTGTTCCCTATACCCAGCACTAGAATGTCAAGTGATGGTTGCCAATGGAGGAACTATATATTTCTTTGGAAAATTCCATAATATCAAGCTAACCATGGGGGAATATGTATTGAATAGTCCAATGCTTTCCATTCCAATGGGAGGTGTGTTGAATCTCTAATTAAACTGAGAGGGGGGGGGGGGGGGTGAATCAGTTTAATACATTCCTGATCTTTTAAACTTTTCAATAAACTTATTTACACCTTCATTTCAAACTCTATTTAATGAGAGAGTAATCTTAGAATGTAATCTGAAAGTATTAGTTTAATAGAGCAGTAGACTTAATTTGAGAGCAGCAGGTATTAAGCAAATGATACATATCAGATCAATACATAAATATCATGCACAGAGACACCAGATATAAGTGTAAACCCATAAAGGGAGAAAACCACATCTTATTATTGTTGTGATGCAAAGGCAAGATCCAACTCCCTCTCACCACTGTTTTTCTGCAGGCACCAACCTACAGGAGGCTCCTACCTCAATTCTGCAAGTTACAACTTGCAAGGAAGCACCAACTCCCTTCAGTTTTCTGCAGGCACCAACCTATAGGAGGCTCCAACCTCAGTCAGCTACAACTGACGACTATCAAGCTGCAACTTGATAGGGAAGCTCCAACTTCCTCAATTTATCAAACTGAAAGTTTGTTGATTTACCTCAGATATCAGCTCTGTTCTGTAGCTTCTCCTTCTGTTCTACTTTTATTAATCTTCTCTGTCTTATTCTTCTATATTCTGCCTTCTCTCGATTTACTATATCTCTTTTTGAATATCAAGATGATATTATTTATAGATTTTCTCACATGACTGTTTGTATTCTGCTTGGAATTCGAAATGGAAAGTCATGTCTCTTTGCCTTCTGCCTTCTTACTCCTTTTATCAACTTACTCAGAAATTATAACTGTAGGTGTCAATTTTAACATTACAGTGGGAGTTTGTTTTCTCTCGGAGACTTGCCAATGCATCACAAACAATAAAAACAATTAAAATATTTACATTCGAATTACAATGTGAACTCCAGCTCACTCATTTTGTCTCTTGGCTTGCTGCGCATTTGTCTTTTCTCTAACTGTCTCTTTGTCCCTTTCTCTTCTCTGTATGCCTTTCTTTTTATGGCTGCTGCGTAACTCCTGAATTTATGAACTACATATTTATTTTATTTTTATACCAGCGCTTTATAAATAAATGAATCTACTGACTATAATTCAATCCTTTACACGCAGCAAGTGTCTTGTTGATGTGGCGAGTTCCGCAAGCCGGAACATACATATATTACAATTGTATTACATTAATAATCGCCCTCCCGTTAAGCCGAGGCCCGTGGGTCTACAGACCACGCGGCATGTTTTAATACAACCGCAACCATGTTTTATATATCTCACAGCAATTATTTTATATAAACAATCGCCCTCCACCTTAAGCCGAGGCTCGTGGGTCCACAGACCACGCGGCACTTTTCAATACAATCGCAACAAATTTTTATATATATATATTTATATATAACAGCGCCTTCACAAATTTCCGTTTGCGATTAGAACTGGAACTCAAACACTTGTTAATCATAGTTAATAAGCCCATCGGGTCCGGGCTTCAATCAAATGCAATCGGGGCGCATAATAGAAAAGTTTTGATTGCGATCAGAACACGGATGCAATTTGCATATATCAACTCCCGCTTATAACTAAATCGGGTCCGCCACTTCAATCGCAGTGTTTTACAAAGTTGTGCAATTGGAACTCGGATGCGATTAGCAATTAACTGTGGTACATAACTCGATCGGGTCCGCCACTTCAATCCCAGCGTTTTACAAAGTCATGCGATTGGAACTCGGATGCGATTAGCAATTAACTGTGGTACATAACTCAATCGGGTACGGCATTTCAATCGCAATCGCAACTTTCTGTTGAGATGTTTCGCTGCCCTTGCAATCTCCGATTGTGATTGGGTGAGGGTCCCACTTTATATTACTTCCTTTCCATTGACCCTCCAATTAAATATATATCAATGTATATGCCTTGGACCATTGCAGAATATGAAATGCGTGACATTTATATGTATTGTGATGGATATTATATATATATATATATGTGTCCGCCAGCGGGTTAGGTGATTCCCGGAATAATGTTTATGAATTATGTTAATTCAATAACGCCGGTTGGAGTGTGCGATTCCCGGAATTTGGTTTTGCATTATATGCGTAACGCCCGTCTTGGGGTATGATTCTCGGAATTATATATATGTCCTCCGGGTTGGGCGATTCTCAGAATTATAACAACTCTCTGCCTCTGTCTCTGCCTCTGCTCCACCGGTTGGAGAGTGCGATTCCCGGAATTTTGTAACTGCTCTCTGCCTCTGTCTCTGCTTCTGTCACTCTGCCTCTGTCTCTATCTTCCAATAACGGTTCTTCACTGTGCTTCTATGACTGTTACATTTTGAATTTCTTCTTGCTGCCTCTATTTCTTTTGTTGTGCCTCTTTTGCCTTCCTTTGCTACAGTGCTGCCTCTTTTGCCTCAGTGTTGCTTCCTTTGCCATCAATGACAATATTTCCAACAGTCTCCCCCTTTGGCGTTGATGGCAATCCACTTTCTCCTTCGTTTGCTTTCTTTCTCTTGTTGCTTTCTCTTCCTCGTTTGCTATTTGTTCTTCCCTCTCCCCCTTTGACATCAATGCAAAAGGATGACTCCTCATCCCTCCGTATGGGTTCGTCGTTGTATTTCCTTTCCGAGTTACGTTTAGGTCCTCTTCGCCGAAAATTGGACTATGCTCGTGCTCATTTGTAGTGCTCGTAATATGTGCTAGATTCCGTACGTAGATGATGCATTTTATGATTGAAAGGTTCTTGTTGCTTCGAATGTCGATAATATTGATAATGCCGATTCCCGTGGACTTGTTTTATGCTTATCTTTGTCGGTGCCGTTCTCCCCCTAGAATGATATCTTCGTTTTGTTCTCCCGCGAGATCAGCATTTCTCTTCATATTAGAGAATAGTATCTACGTGATACTACCCCCTAGTTTGTCTCTCAAGTATTCGAATGGTTCTCTCCGGCAAGTGGTTTGGTAAATATATCATATCTCGTTCTTTCGTTGATACATAGTCCGCTTTAACTATCTTCCGAGCCACTTGTTCTCGGGAGAAAAATGATACTTGATTGGTACATGTTTAGTTTTTGAATGAAGCACGTGATTTTTAGATATACTTATAGCACTTGTATTATCACATTTGATTGAGATAGGTTCATTAATGCTTACCTTCATGTCTTGAAGTGTCTGTTTCATCCACATGACTTGTGTGCAACATGCCCTAATGCTTATATAGTTTCTGTTTCAGCCGTAGGTAGAGATGGATGTTTGTTTCTTGCTTAGCCATGCCACCGCATTTCTCCTAGATAGAATGCACCTCCACTCTGTACTCTTCCTATCATCCACACAATTGGCCCAATCGTATCGCGTATGCGTCAAGGTGAAGCTTTTGCCTTTACGGATACCAAAGCCCATATTGTGAAGTTCCTTTGTAGATATCTCGAGTATTCTTTTACCGCGAAGATGGTTTTGTTTTGGTGCCGCTTGATATCTTGCCACTAGTCCTACCGCTAGCATGATGTCCGGTCTTGAAGTCATCAAGTACAACAAAGCTTCCTATCATCGATCTAAGAGTTTTTGATCTACATCTTCGTACCTATCATCGACACAAACTTGCATCCCGTGATCATGGGGGGTTTGTCATTGGTTTGCGATCCTCCATTTTGAATTTTTTTCAAACATTTCTTTTAAGTATTTTTCTTGAGAAAATGAATGTGCCGTGTTCTTTCTCTAATTTGCAGTCCCCTAAGTAGAAACTGAGTTCTCCAATCATAGACATTTCAAACTCTATTTTCATCTCATCAAAGAACCCTTTTGCTAGGATTATCTTTGTTGCTTTCCAAACATAATGTCATCAACATATACAACAACAATTAGGAGTTCATTTTCATGCGCTTTTATGTATAGATTGATGTCTACTCCACCTCTCTTAAAACCCCCGTTTTTTGCAAATATTTGTCCAAAGCCTTGAGTACGAAGCACGAGGAGCTTGTTTCAGGTCCCATATAGGGCCTTCTTCGATGCCTCTGGCACACATAGTCTTCTTTGTCTATCAATGAGAAGCCTTCAGGGTTGTTCCATATACACTTCTTCTAGATCTCCATTAAGAAAAGCAGACTTTTTACATCCATTTGATATACCTTGAAGTCTTGGTAGCATGCAAATGCTGCAGGAACATTCCCGAGTAGCTCTATTCCAGCTGCAGTGTAAATGTTTACATCATATTCAAGTCCTTCAATTTGTGAGTATCCTTGCTGGCATCACCGAGATTTATTCCCGATTCTCTGTCTATCATTCTATTTTGTTTTTTTGAATACCCATTTTGAACCAATGATATTTTTTCTCTAATAGGTCTAGGAACTAGTTCCCAGTATTGCTCTTCTCAATTTGGTCCAATTCTTCATTCATTGCTTTTACCCAATACTTGTCCTATGTCGGCTTATTCAAATTTCTTTGGCTCTATTTGTGATAGACATAGTTGATGTATACTTTTGTTTGTCTGTTAATTGCCTTGCCTTGTCCGGACTCGCTTTCTTGTCTATGATCCCTGATCTTCTGAGATGAGTTCTTCTGAGTGATATTGAGGGGTTTTCGAGCCTCGCCTGCATCATCTGTTGTCTTTCTTGTTTCATCATCATCCTTGTCTTCCTCTCATGAGGTTTGTTCGATGAACTCGTAAGCTGTTCGTATTTCTTGTATTGTTTGGAAGTTCTTCATCAAATCTCTACATCAATACTTTCAACTATCTTCCGAAGGATCTTGTTTTGTAGCACTGTATCTTTGCTTTCTGGAAGCATATCCTAGAAAAATCCCTTAATCACGCTTGCATCAAATTTCCAAGGTTTTTCATCATTATTCTTTATGTGAACACTTGCTACCAAAGACTCAAAATGTTTTTATTGAAGCTGGGCTTTCCATACCATAGTTCATATGGAGTTTTGTCACCGCTTGGCCTTAAGTGGAGCTTTATTAAGATATGTACCATTTGTAGTATGTCTTCTTCCTGCAAGGTTTGAGCAATATTATTCTCTTGTATCATAGCTCCGCTATTTGTTGTATAGTACTGTTTTGTCTTCTCGTTACTCCATTCTCGCCGAGGTGTCCCCCGCAATAGTAAATTGTTGCTTTATTCCATGTTCATTACATAGGTCTCGCAAAGTCATAATCTGTGAATTCTCCTCCTCTCGTCCGGATCTCGATACATTTCAACTTGCATCCAGCTTTTTCGATTTTTCCACTAATGCTTTGAATATCTTAAATTTTTCCAATGCTTCGATTTATTTTTTTGAGAAAGGCAAACCCTATGTCATTCCGGGAGAAGTCATTATTATCAGCATGAAATAGGTTCTCCACTTGGTGTTCTAGTTCTAGCAAAAGGTCCACATGTGTCCATGTGCACAAGCCGGGAGTGGTCTTCTTTGTTGACAACTCCTCTTTAGGATTTAAAGATGTGCGAGTGTCGTTTCCCTAATTGACAAAGATTTGCATATAGTACTTGAAGGCCTTTTTATTTTCGGCATATCCCTCAGAAAAACTTTCTTCTCTGCTTTAGTCCGATGATATGGTCAAAGCCGAGATGTCCCAATCTCCTCATGCCACATATCCATGGCTCCTCAAGTTTACAAGATGGCAGATGCTTCATCTTCCTCTTTCACTATGTATACATTGTTCTCTCTGTTCGAACACCTTTGAGCAGTAGTCTTTCCCGTTGTGCTTGACCCTGACTACACAATCTTGGTGCTCTAAAAAAGAACCTCCACAGCTCTTTGTCACACATCCGATCGACACTCGATATTTGCTTTCGATCATCCACAAATAGTACCTCTTGGGCTTTTTCCTCTCGCCATTTTCATGTCGATCGAGCTTTTCCTTGATCTTTTCCCCGATTTATCATTACCAAAAATAACATTGCCGCATTTATTTTCATCAAGAGTTATAAACTTGCTTCTGCCTCCAAATCATGTGTTTGGAGCAACCACCGTCCAAGTACCATCGGCTTTTCGCATCTTGAGCAGGGCTAGAGCGTCACAGTTTATTCACCTTCTTTATCCATCGGAGGCTCTCTTTGAACATTTGATTATAGTTTTTTTCAGAATTGTGAGCATGAAAAAAATTGCTTTGACTCATAAACCTCCTTGAGGTATTGAACATCGATCTTTTCTCTATACTTTCTACATTCAATAATTTTTCATGGCCAAATTCTTTACAATAAAAACAATAACCATAGAAATTATTTGCATACCCGATGTAAGGTTGTTTTCTCCATTTGTTTGGTTGAGATAGCCTCTTCACTGTTTGTATCTTTTGCAGTCTGAATTACTCTTCCTTGCATAACAATATGCAACAATGTGTCCCGGCTTTGTGGCACGATACTAGTAGGTCGCATTCTTCATAGGAGGAAAGAATTTCCTCCGATGACTTCCAAAATTTGATATACTTAGGGGGCATATGATTCTTTTTCTCGCCATCTTAGTATTCATTATATTCTTTGTTACTAGAGGTTTCTTCTGCTCTTTGTCTCTCTTATTGCAGATTTCTTCTTTTGTTGGAATTATTTGAGCTACTCTCATCCTTCTTTGCTTTTACAAAAATAATCTCTCTCGTCAACCTTTTCTTTTTCCTTTACTTGATTCTCCTTCGTAGCCTATTCCGGTCTTTATCATAGGGGGATCTTTGAGCAACCAAAATTTCATTCAACTTAATAGAGCTTGTTGTTTGAGAAGGGATATAGAAACTTTCTGTTGAGCATTTTCTAATTTCTTTCTCATTGACAGAATTTCTTCTTCCAAATTCTTCTCTTGTTCTCGAGATTTGTCTTTGATTTGCCGTAGTAACATATCTTCTATCTTCTTGGCTTCTTCAAGCTTTACCTTCAAATGCATGAGGACTTCGAATTTTTGTTTTCTTCTTCCACACATTTTAGGAGAATCTCTTTTTGTTTTCTCGTATTTTAATGGAGTCTATCAATCCCTCCAGTAGCACTTCTTAGCTCCCCTCAAGGTCTACTTCCCCTTCTTCTTCTTCTATCTTCTAGTAGGAGTCCCTCAAGATCTTCTATGGCCATCAATAAAAATTCCCGAGGTTCCTTCTTCACTTGAGGGTTCATCTGTCTTGATGCACTGCCATCTTTGGCCGAGGCATAGAAGGGATTCACTGAATTTCTTTCCTTTCCGCCATAACTTTGATGTGTCTTTCTCGATTCTTGAGCTTGATTTCTTACTTTCTTGTGAGGGACATTTAGCATCATAATGTCCAACTCTTCCATAGTTAAAGCATTTGAAGGGAAGTTTACCTTTGTATCTACTCGAGCCTCTATCCAATTTCTGACAAATTTAGCCTCTTCTTCATCGAGCAAGAGCATATTTCTTCCTTTTCTTCTTTCTTCTTTTCTCGTTTTGAATGATGCTTCCCTTGTACTTGGCTTATTCGTGGGAGCCTCATTTCATAGGTCATAGATTTCCAAGTATCCGGTTCATGGTTAGAGTCCCCCAATCCGTCGTTCCCTCTTCTATTGCGTATACCTGGGATTAAATCTGGATGGGAGTGATCTTAGAATCTTTTGCACAACTATACTTTCTAGTATGGTTTCTCCAAGAGCTTTCATATTGTTAATAATTTCCGTGAAACTTTTAAGAAGAAGTCGCCAACATCTTCATCATCATTCATTTTTAAGTTTTTCAAACTGGGCTCTATATACTTGAAGTTTGGCAGCTTTACATTCCCGTCTCCCCTCATGTATGTCTTCAAGAGTACATCCCATATTTTCTTGCGTGTCTTTGTGCATTACTTTAATAAACTCGCTTCACATAATCCATTCAGATGGCATTCATGGCTTTGCATTAGCCACAAAATCTTGTTTTGCGTCCTTTTCCGAGTCGAGGGCTGTCTTCGGGCATATCCTAATTCCACAAATGAAATCCCCTATACTTCTATTCCTAGAGACACAATGTATGTCTTCATTCTGATTTTCCAGTAAAGCATAATTTTTCACCAAGCGAAGAAAGGGCTTTATTGGTTGAGCATCCTTCTTTACTAGCTATCTTGAACCTCCAGGATCTCCTTTCAGCTGTTAGAGTTGTACAAAGGAACTCGCTCCGATACCAATTGTTGAATCTCTAATTAAACTCGAGAGGGGGTGAATCAGCCTTAATACATTCTCGATCTTTTAAACTTTTCAATAAACTTATTTACACCTTCATTTCAAAACTCTATTTAATGTGAGAGTAATCTTAGAATGTAATATGAATGTATTAGTTTAATAGAGCAAGAGACTTAATTTGAGAGCAGTAGTATTAAGCAAATGATACATATCGATCAATACATAAATATCATTCACAGTAGACAATTTGTGATATAAGTGGAAACCCATATAAATGGATAAAACCACATATTATTATTGATGTAGATGCAAAGGCAAGTCTAACTCCCTCTCACCGTTGTTTTTCCCTGTGCACCTAACCCACAGGAGGCTCCTACCTCAATTTTGCAAACCTGCAACTTGCAAGGAAGCACCAACTCCTTCGCTCCCGCAGCACCAACCCACAGGAGGCTCCAACTCCCGCCCAGCTCATATCGACGAGTATCAAGTCGCAACTTGATAGGAAGCTCCAACTTCCTTAATTTATCAAACCGAAAGTTTGTTGATTTACCTCGGATATCAGCCCGTTCCGTAGCTTCTCCTTCGTTCTACTTTTATTAATATTCTCTCGTCTTATTCTTCTATATTCTACCTTCTCTCGATTTACTATATCTCTTTTTGAATATCAAGATGATATTATTTATAGATTTTCTCACATGACTCGTTTCTGTATACTACTTGGAATTCGAAATGGAAAGTCATGTCCCTTTGCCTTTCCTCGCCTTTTACTCCTTTTATCAGCTTACTCGTAAATTATAACTCAGTAGGGTGTCGGCTTTAATATTACGTGGGAGTTTGTTTTCTCTTGAAGACTTGCACAATGCATCACAAACAATAAAAACAATTAAAACATTTACATTCGAATTACAATGTGAACTCCAAACTCACTCATTTTGTCTCTTGGCTCGCTCGCGCATTTGTCTTTTCTCTAACTCGTCTCTTTGTCCCTTTCTCTTCTCTATGTACGTTTCTGTTTATGGCCGGCCGCGTAACTCCCGAATTTATGAACTGCATATTTATTTTATTTTTTTATACCGCCGCTTTATATATAAATGAATCCGCATTTGATCGTAATTCAATCCTTTACACGCATAGTGTCTTGTTGATGTGGCGAGTCTCCGCATGCCGTGAACATACATATATTACAATTGTATTACATTAATAATCGCCCTCCCGTTCGTCGAGGCTCGTGGGTCCATGTACCACGCACATGTTTTAATACAACCGTAACTGCATGTCTTATATATCTCACATTACAATTATTTAATATAAACAATCACCCTCCACCTTAAGCCGAGGCCCGTGGGTCCACAGACCACGCGGCACTTTTCAATACAATCGAAACAAATTTATATATATATATATATTTATATATATACGCGCCTTCACAAATTTCCCGTTTGTGATTAGAACTCGGAACTCAAACACTTGTTAATCATAGTTAATAAGCCCATCTAGTCCCAAGCTTCAATCAAATGCAATCGGGCGCATAATAGAAAACTTCTAATTGCATCAGAACACGGATGCGATTTGCATATATCAACTCTCGCTTATAATCTGATCGGGTCAGCTCACTTCAATCGAGCATTGCTTACAAAGTCGTGTGATTGGAACTCGGATGCGATTAGCAATTAACTATGATACATAACTCATCGGTCCACCACTTCAATCGCAAGCGTTTTACAAAGTCGTGCGATTGGAACTAGGATGCGATTAGCAATTAACCGTGGTACATAACTCTGATCGGGTCCGAGCATTTCAATCACAATCGCAACTTTCGTGCGATGTTCACGTCCCTCGCGATCTCCGATTGCGATTGGGTGAGGGTCCCACTTTATATTACTTCCTTTCCATTGATCATAACACGCTCCACTTAAATATATATCAATGTATATGCCCTTCGACCATTGCGAGTAATATGAAATGCGTGACATTTATATGTATTTTGATGGATATTATATATATATATATGTATCGTCCGCTCACGGGTTAGGCGATTCCCCGAATAATGTTTATGAATTATGTTAATTCTATAACGCTAGTTTGGAGTGTGCGATTCCCGAATTTGGTTTTGCATTATATGCGTAACGCCCGCCTTGGGAGTATGATTCTCGGGAATTATATATCTCGTCCTCCGGTTGGGCGATTCTCGAATTATAACGTCTCTCTCGCTCGTCTCTCTCTCGCTCCACCCGGTTGGAGAGTGCGATTCTCGGAATTTTGTAACTGCTCTCTGCCTCTGTCTCTGCTTCTGTCACTCTGCCTCTGTCTCTATCTTCCGATAACGGTTCTTCACTGTGCTTCTATGACTGTTACATTTTGACTTTCTTCTTGCTGCCTCTATTGCTTTCGTTGTGCCTCTTTTGCCTTCCTTTGCTACAGCGCTGCCTCTTTTGCCTGAGTGCTGCCTCCTTTGCCATCAATGACAATATTTCCAACAAGGTGCTGATGTTGTACTAGGAGTACAATGGTTACAATCTTTGGGGATGATAGCTTTTAATTTTCAAGAAATTTTCTTGAATTTTTTTTCGGAAGGAAAGGAAGTCAAATTATGGGGTATCGTAGGGAATCTGGGAAATAAAATAAGCTCTAATGTCATGAAAAATATTCTAAAGGAAGAACAATGAGGCGTAATTGCACAATTATTCTCACTAGAAGTTACAACATCAAAATCATCTATTTCCCAAGATCTCCAAAAATTCTTGGACAATCATTCCAAAGTGTTTGAAAATCGCAAAGGACTCCCACCTATTTGTGATCATGATCATGCTATTCATTTGATTCCAATAGGTGTTCCTCCAAACATCAATCCTTATAGATATACTTATGTCCAAAAGAGCGAAATTGAATGTATGGTTGCAGAAATGTTAGAAGCTGGTATAATTAAACCTAGTCAAAGTTCTTTCTCTGCTCGAGTTGTATTGGTGCACAAGAAGGATGGATCATGGTGCATATGTCCAGATTATAGGGAGCTCAATAAGCTCTCTATTAAAGATCAATTTCCCATTCCTTTGATTGATGATTTACATGGAGAAATTTATTTTAACAACTTGGATCTTTGTTAAGGATATCATCAAATTAGAATGAAGACTGAATATATTCTGAAAACAAAATTGTGAACTCATGAGGGTCATTATGAAATTTTTGTCATGCCTTTTGGCGTTGCCAATGCACCTTCTACATTTCAAGGGTTGATGAATTCCATTTTCCAACCCTTCCTTAGAAAATTTGTGCTAATATGTTTTTATGATATACTAATCTACAGCAGGTCCTGGGAGGACCGTGTTCAACATGTTGACACGGTGCTCAAACTATTGGAGGAGAAACAATTATATGCAAAAAAATCCAAATGTTTCTTTGGAGTACAAGAGGTGGAATATCTGGGTCATATTGTATCTCACGAGGTTGTAAAGGTAGACCCTAAAAAAATTAAAGCCATTAAAGAATGGAAAGTATAGACAACCATAAATTAGTTGCATGGATTTCTCGGGTTAACATGGTATTATCGCAAGTTTGTTAAGAATTATGGGAGAATGACAGCACCTCTAACAACATTATTGAAGCAAGATGCATTTTCAGGTACTGATGAAGAAACTAAGGCCTTTGAACACCTTAAAAAGGGAATGTGCCTAGCATCGGTCTTAGCTACGCCAAACTTCAAAAAAACCCTTTATTGTGGAATGTGATGCCTCAAGAAATGGAATTGGTGATGTTTTAATGCAAGAAGACCCATTTCTTTTGAAATTCATCCAATGAAAACAAAGTATTTACAAAAAGATATTTATAAGAAAGAAATGGTATCAATACTACACGCACTAAAGAAATGTTGACCTTATCTAACAGGAAGACACTTCAAGGTAAAAATTGATCATGATAGTCTGAAACACTTTTTGGAACAAAGAATATATTCATAAGAGAATACAAAATGGGTCACAAAGATGTTGGGTTATGACTTTGAAATCATCTACAAAAAAGGGAATCTAAATATTGTTGTAGATGCACTCTCAAGAAAGAATGAAGAGGTGGAAGCATTGCTTTGTGCCATTTATTATCCAACCAGATTGGATAACCGAGGCAAGGGATGAAGGGAAGAAGGACAAAGAAGTGTGGAAACTGATTCAAAAGTTGCAGCAAGATCATAGTAGATATGATACATTTAGCTGGAAAAATGATTCCTTATGGTACAAATATCGCTTATACCTTTGTAAAAATTACCAAGTAAAGCAAAAGATTCTTCTGGATTTTCACACTTTCCCTTTAGGAGGACACTGAAGATTTTTAAAAACTTACCACATGGTGAAGAAATATTTTTTTTCGGATGGCCTTAAATCTGATACTCAAAATATTGCAGTAGAATGTTTGGTTTGCCAACAAAATAAAGTGGAGACAATTAAGACCCTCGGTCTTCTACAACCCTTATCCATTCCATGCCAATGTTAGGAGGATATTTCGATGGATTTTATTAGAGGTTTACCTAATTCTGAAGGAAAGAGTGTCATCGTCGTGGTAGCTAATCGACTTACCAAGTATGCACACTTTTGTACATTATCTCATCCATTTAAAGCAAGTAAAATTTATACTACATTTATGGAAACAATTCAAAAGATATGTGGATAACCAAAGATTATTGTAAGCGATAGAGATCTTATTTTTACAGGAAATGTTTGGATGGAATTAGTTCCTTGTTTGGGTACTCAACTATCTCATAGCTCATCTTATCATCCTCAATCTAATGGTCAAACTAAGATAGTGAATAAATGTTTTGAAGGATATCTTCATTGTTTTGTATCTGATAAACAAACACAATGGGTCAAGTGGTTATCTCTTAGTGAATGGTGGTATAACACTTCCTTCCATACTGCAAAAAAATGATCCCATTTATGGCACTTTATGGATATCATCCACCATCCATCACATCATCTTTAGGAGAAAATTCTAAGGTTAAAGAAGTGAAAGATCACATTGAGCATCAACATGAAGTTCTCCAACTCTTAAAGGATAGACTAAATTTGGCACAAATCAAATGAAACAACAGGCAGGTCAACATCGCAACGAGAGAAGTTTTGATGTAGGAGACTAGCTAGTTTTACAGCTATGACCATATAAACAAATGTCCCTCAATAAATTTAATAAGGTTAATAAATTATCGCCAAAGTACTATGTTCCTTACAAGGTGTTACAAAATATTGGTACTATGGCATACAAATTGGAGCTTCCTGCTCCTTCGCAAGTGCATCCAGTTTTCAGTGTTTCATTCTTAAATAAGTTTGTAGGTGAAAAAATTCCAATTCAAACAATATTTCCATAGCTTGATGAGGAAGGAAATATCATATTGGAACCTGAATCAGTCATGGAAACAAGAACTGATAACTACGAAATCGATCAATTTCAGAGTATTTCATCAAGTGGAAGAACTTACCCAATGAAGATTCTACATGGGAGGATGAGAATTTTATATAGAAGCACCTAGAGCTACTTAAGTGTTGACGACAACACTTTTTTGAAGGAGAGGGGCATGGAAGGTCCCTATATTACTAGTGTAGTCCCGTATTGTTGTTAGTGTAGGCCCCTTATTGTTGTTATTGTAACCCTGTAACCCAAATATTGTTATTGTTGTGCCCTTACATTATGATTGTTAAGTCGACTAGGATTATATTGTGACCCCATGGACTCCTATATATAGAAGAAGGATTTTTCATTTTTATCATCCAATAATTGTTCATTTATGTAATGTAAATGAGGTTTCCCCCTTGAAGTGGCTTATTTATAAGGAGTTGATCTCTCTTTTCTTCTATTTTTGGAGTTCGCTTCATGAAAATATAACTAAAAAAAAAACATCTGATGCCTCAGTTCAAGTCTTCAAAGCTTTTACAATCTATGTGTTGCATTATCTTATAACTTCTTGTGTACCTAGTAATGTAGTAAAAATAGTATTGACTCAACTTGATACAAATGGGAAAATGGGAAGATGGATTGTTAAGATCCTAGAGTTTGATTTGGATATAAAACCAACAAATTTGGTTAAGGGATAAGGTCTTGCAAAGCTATTGGTAGAATCAAATTGTAAAAATTGGGCATCAACTCAATCATGCATGTTTCAAACATTTCGCACGAGAAGAATCCACACGAACCTTCTCCTAGTTTTGTATCTATACCACTTGCTTTTCATATTGATGAAATGTTTTTATTATCAAATTGGTATAAAGACATTATACATTTTTTGCGTCATTTTCAATCTCCTCTTTAATTCACGAGGAATCAATGTAAATATCGTATGCTTATAGAAATTAAACACTATATAGTAAATGGAAATCTTTATTCGAAGGACCCATTGAAATTAGTTTTATTATCTTTGAAAGAAATTGAAATAGAAGGGGTAATTGAATAGTTTCATGAAGTATCCTATGGAGGCCACTATTATTGAAAAGAAACAACACACAAAATACTCAGAGTAGGATTTTATTGGCCAAATTGAGGTAGAAAGTTGCACCCCTTGTCATATTTTTGCAAGACAACAATGAATAGTTTCCCTACCTGTCATTATAGTTTTAGTTGAAGCTCCCTTCTTATAGTGGGAACTAGAATTTATTGGTGAAATAATTCCTTCTTCAAGTAATCAACACAGGTGGATACTTACAACAATTGATTAAGTCATAAAGTGGGTACAAGCTATTCCTATTAAGAATGTGCCTAACTCTTTAGCTATCAAACTTATTGAGGAAACAATGTGACTAGATCTGGTTGTCCAAGACAAATAGTTACAGATAATGCTCAATATTTTAGTAGCATTAAAGTGATTGAATTTTACCAAACCTATTAAATTTAATTACGTCGTTGCACACCATATTATCCCCAATGAAATTTATTAGCATAATCATCAAACAAAATTTTGATTAAAGTCATAAAAATTGTGTTATCGAATCATAAAATAAACTAGGACATCCATTTGAAATATGCAGTATGGGAAAATAAAGCTTCACCCAAGAGATTTACTCTTACATCTCCTTTTCGACTTGTTTATGGAACAAAAGTTATTTTCCCACTTAGTTATCTTTTCGAGCCATGAAATTTTTTCAAAATTCATATGAGACTGATGATTTCTTAAAAAGGATAAATCAAATCATTGAAATAAATGAGGAAAGAAAAGAAGTATAAAAAAAACCTCCTACAAAATCAAGACACGATGAAAAGTTAGTTTGACATTAATTCTAGAGAAATGGATTTTAGACAAGGTGATTTGGTTCTTAGATGGGATGCAAGAGTAGAAGAAAACTAAATAACACGTTAATTCTTTAAAATTTGGAGGGAGAATATTTCTCTTTTCCAGTCAATTGGAAATATTTAAAGCATTATATCTAGAACTAAGTAATTTTTTCCCGTACTCATTATATATATCTGGTTTCATTTATAAAAAAAACGGTGCAGTTTTTTGCAACAATGACTCCATAGCCTGAGGAGAAGGCATGTGGATTTGCATCATCTCTCAATCCCATAGGGGGAAGAAGTCCCTAGATGGAGCAGATTTTATAATTTTTTTTTTCCCTATCCAATTTTTTTTTTTAAATTGTATCGTTTCAAAAAAAAAAAAATCATGGACTTTGTAATAAAATTGAGCTATGTTAAATTTCGCTTTAGATTTATTTAGCACAAATCATATATTTAAATATTTATTTTTATTTAAAATTAAATGTCTCCAAAGGAATTATTTTCTCAACATGTTTCGACAGTCTGATTGTCTCTCCTCACATCAACAATTAATAACCAATAGCGGGGACCCCTGCACCCGTGAAGGTAAATGAAGGGGGGATCCACAAATGGTATTCCTTTTACCATTAATTCTATGTGTCAACCTTCCAGTGATTTCTAGGACCCTCCCCCCCCCCCACCTTTATAATATACTTACCACCAGTACATCCCCTCGACTGGGAAACCACCTCCACCTCCACCATCACTCCTACGATTTTCTCCCACCACTACCATTTCCGCTAAATTAACCTAAGCTACATTTCCTGATAATTTAACAAGTTCAGTATTAAATTATAAAATTATCTCCCGCCAAAGTTTCGATTATTAATTATGTACATTTCAATAATGGATAATCAAACAAAATCATTTGGCGAATCGAAATCGACTTCTACCAAGTGCATTGTTCCTCATTCTACAATTATTCATGAGAGTACTCAATGACACCAAACCAATGAATTAAAATAGATAAATAGTGTTACCAGTCACCAATTTATCAGATATTTTCTTTAAAACATTATCTATTCTTGTTATTCTTAAAATGGGTAGACAAAAGGCTAAATCTAAAGTAACCATTTAAATCCCAATTCTACCGCTTGTACCCAATCGAGAAACCTAGTGGGAATTTAATCTTTACGGGATTCATAATTGGGCGTTTTAAAAATTCAAAGATGTGAGTGATGAATTCTCTTTTTTTGATTCCATGTTACCCCAATTATGTTTCCCTAAAACACACCATTTCCCTAAATTTTTTTATTGGTGTGAAGGTCGCTACCTACCAAGTCAAAGAACCATAATTGCTTGAAACAATGATATTTTGTTTTTCATAACCCTAGAGTAAATTTTTTAAGGTTCACAAATAAAACCTCAAAATTCTCTTCATCCTTTTTTTAGTTTATTCCTTGATTTAAATTTATCAAAAAAATACCTTTTCAGCAATGAGCTCATAGTTTTCATTCCTTACTACCTGAAAATTAACAATTGTATCAAACCAATCCATCGTATTCTTTTGCCATATTTCCATAAATGTTAATATGAGTTGTTCTAATGGTTTATTGTTTCTTAGGTTGAAAAAATGATAAATGGGGTGATGAAGTGATTTTATGATAGATGTCAGTGTTTTCATATGGAAACAATCCCCAAGTTCTTTTTAATTTTAGCTAGTTCTTATTAGATGTTATCCATGAAAAGTTTCTAAAATTTAGTGTTAAAGGGTATTTTAAGCATCGATCAATGTTGGTACATATTTTATTATACCACGAGTAAAAAATATTCAAATTTCGATTGCAAAATATGGATTGACAGGGAATACATGACAACTCGCTACCATGAATAAATAGGTGCCACTAGAAAAATTCAATAGGCTTGAATTCACATAAGCTAAAAATATATAACTTGATCTTACCATTACTCTACTACAAATGCTTATGATTCCAATAGTACTTTCCATTAATATATGAATATATAAATTTTTTGAATATGTTAATCCATGTTGGGATATTTTGATATGTATGGAGGGGTAACATATGCGAAGGTGTAAAAAAAGAGGGTATAAAGGATCTACCGTAGAAATTATTCTTCGACACAAGCTTTTATTCTAGTAGAACAAATACTACTTGTGCAGCCATGTTTATGTGTCAATTTACCAAATAATTTCCGAAAAATATTATTTTCTAATATCTATGGATACAATATTTATGATTCGTTAAGACATGATGTGTTAGATTAAATGTTATTTAGAATTGGAATGATGTCGTAATTGTGCGTCAATTCACTAGATAAACCCTTACATTAACCAGGAAGGGACCTTTGGTTGATCATAGGATCAAGCCTTAATTATTATTTTAATATGGTATTAAGTAATCGAAGGATTTCCTAATTATGTGTTTATTACTCTTTTATATCCAATAATTCGTGTCATGGGAGTTTAATTGAATCTATGCAACATTTCAAAAAAATGTTACCAGTAAACTAGAAAATGTGTGCAAGAAGTGTGTGAAGCATATCATTTTAATATACTAACAAAGATCATTTGAATAGCCTTGTGCATATTCTTGAATTATTTACAAGAATTAGATTACATTAAACATTCAAATTATGTTCTCATTATGCATTGATTCACCAAATAAATACCAAAAATACTATTTTGTAATATCCATAAATGTGATAAGACTTATTCAAGTTGTGATATGGATGCAAGGATCTCTGGAAACCCTTGTGGTGGCTAGGGAACTTAATATTCGATTTATTCCATGGATTTTATACAGGTATCTTATGTAAATCGTTCAATGGTGATTACGTGTTATTTGGCAAATATATATTTTTCTTTCCAGGTATGGTTTTCGATCAAGCTAGATCTTTTTTGGTTTTGCATAGCTCTATGTTGAGGTTATGTTATTGAATTCTGGTGGTGTAAGAAATTTCTTCTCTTAATGTTCCGATGGACGAGGAAGCTTTAGACTCTGAAAAATATTTTTCAGAGAAGGCTTTCATTTATAGGTCTAATGGGATATGTTTGTGGCTCTCTGATCTACATAAATAGATCTCTGAGATATTGAAGCCCATTTTGATGAATGAAATAAATATTTACCCTATGGAAGAGAATTATTGACTATGGTTTTTTAATAGATTGAAGACAAGAAGTCTATTTGTGAATTTGGATGATGGTTTTGGGGAAATGTTAGCCTTTGCATGCAGCATTGGTCTCATAATTTTGATACTCTACCGACATCGATTTATTTAGCCCTAGTTTAGGTAATATTTTTTAACCATGCCTCGCATTTCTAGAACCACAAATCACTTTCCTCTATTGGGAATGAAATGGGAAAATTACATCGTAGCTGTCCTAAAATAGAAAAAATCTCAAGACTACTTTTGTCCAGATCTATGTGGAGATGGAATTCAACAAGGGTTTTCCATTACAGATTAATTTTCAGGCTCCAAATTATGTTTGGTTCATAAATCTCAACTATGATAATATATCATTTCAGTGTAGAGAATGTTATTAAACATGACATGTAATTAAGAACTTCCCCTGCATTCATCCACAGAATAGAAAAGATTGGAAAAAACCTCGATGGTGAAAAAGGTGGTCATTATATAATATATAAAGAAGAATAAATTAAAAAAAATGAATCAAAATAGAATAAGGAAGCAAATTAAGTGAAATAAACTGCAACTGCAACAACATAATCTAAGCAGGACAACTCAATTACCAATGTGTATCCTTTGGTTGTTAGAAGAGACTCCCCATATGCAACATTAGTAGAAAAAATCAAAACCTCGTGGAAAATGCATTACCTCCGTTAATAACAAGGAATATTAATGAAAAAATAATTCTTGGGTAGATCAAGAAGAGAAGGAATATTTCAAGAAATATATTGTGTAGTTTCCAAAAAATGATTCATCGAAATTTGAAAAAAATGTCAGTGGGATTCAAGTTGGGAAGAAAGGAAAAAGTATTTCTCGAAGGAAAACATGAAGTTATTCTAGATCAATATAGCAATGTAGTTAAAGATGGAATGTAAATGTGTCTATATCTTGGGGTTTATTTGGAAAATATTAATTTGCAATGGGACTGAAATATTTGTGTCATGGGTAGCTCTTTTGATGGATTAAATAGAGCCTTTGTGCTTAATCTAAAATCCGCAAGGAATATTGGACTATGCAAAGGTTCTAGCCTTGTAATCCACATTTTTTAATACAAATCTATACTTGTTTCATTTAATATATATATATATGTATATTATCTTCTTAATATATTTACAATGAATGAATAATACACAATGTTTCAGAATAAATGTTATGAGTAAATCGAACAATGTAATTTCACTTTGCAAAGTGTGGAGGTGCAGAGGAATCTTCCATTGTGCAGAAGAAATGTGTGAATCAAAAGAAAAGTGCAAAATATATTTTCACATTGTTTCAATTTTTTATGAAAGATATTGGCTATGGATACCTTTTCATATTCTTGAAATGTTTACAAATAGTAAATTTTACTAAGCACTCGAACGATGTATTGATTACATGTCGATTTACCTAATAAATGTAGAAAATACTATTTTACAATATTGATAAACATAGTTTTATTGATACATTAACATGTACTAATCATTACACAATGCAGTAGTGTAAGTGGTATTGAGTACTCAAGAGATGTCATTATTCTGCGTCAATTAACTCAATATATATTGATAGTACTACTTGGACTTAATTAATTTTTCAATGTGAAGTGTTGATTCATATGCACCATAGTTAGTATTCTTCACTACAGGTTCTCTGACACCTTGAAAAGCATTTATGTCTCGACACAATTTTCCGATATATGACTTACCTACACACTTTTCCTTTCTCGCATGTTCTGGTACTAAATGTTTTCAATAGTTTTCATTAAACTTGTTCTCATTACAAGTATTACATGATATAATATTTTATAAAAACTAGTGTTTAGTGATAATCCTTAGTTCCATCGATATATGGTTTGATGTGTACAAACCATATTGATAAAATTCTTTGATTTGGCCCCTCTAAAAGTGGCATGTGTTAATCTGAAAAATATATGCACTATATCTTCCGTTAAGTGAATGAAATTTTGGCCCCGCCCAAAGAGGCATGGCCTTAAAAACACATTGCATGGAATGTGGAGGTGAAAATAAGGCTTTCATTATATGGAAGTATGAATATGCAGAGGCATGCAATGCAAAGGTGGATTTCCTTGTTTGGGATACAAAGGTGCGAAGGAAGCTATGAAAAGGTGACTTTCATTATGCATAACATGGAGGTGTGGAGAAATATATTAAAAGGTGGATTTCAATGTGTCAGATATGAAGGTGGATATGTAGAAATAATGGTAGAATGAGTAAATGAGAGCATTCTAAAATAATGACAAAATTCAATAATGATAAAATGTAGGCTCCACACAAAGAGGGATATCCTTAATCAATTAATTAGAAGTAGCCTCACAGGGGCTATGCTATGTTGCCTATATTAATATTATTTTGTTATGATGGATTTACATTAGAATTTAAGTGTAAATGTCTTACATTAAGTTGATTTTAGTATACCTACTCTTCTTTGATATTTGAATTTAAACTTGCTAAGTCATTTTCATTTTACAATGTAATTTAGATTCATTTATTTTTTTCCTCAAATTTCATTTTATGTGCTCACTTCCTCTATGTAAGATAACATGGGTTAATTCACTTTGAATTTACGTATATTTATACTAAATAAAATTATAATTATGTATGAATTTATTTATAAATATTTTAGATATTTATATTAATATTTTCATTATACTAATATTTTATATATTAATTTAGAAATTATTTATTATAATCTTATCATTGATAGTGAATAAATACACTCTTCAAAAAAACATGTTAAATAAGAATCATTATTTCAAATCTCCCTGAATACTAGCATCCTATATATGCATAAAATAGATAACTTTCAAAAACAAATTCTTAGACACAATGTCTTTCTTATTTATATATATATATATATATATAATTAATTTAACTATATTTTCTAAAATTAAATATATATAAACACATAATTGTGTTAAATATGTCTCTTTTTTCTATTAAATATTTTATTAGTGAGATTATCTAATTCTTTAAGTTCTCATATAATCAAAAAAATTGGCAACAGTTGAGAATAGATTCTTAATTTATTATTACGGGGGAAATCATACGACTAACATAACGTGAAGTTGATTTTTTATGTTTGTAATATTTGAGACTAAATTGTAAAAATATTAATAATATGTATTTCAAGGTATTTGGTACACAATATTAAATATTTCAAGGTATTTGGTATATTATATTTTTTTGTTTGTGGGAAAAGCATATCTTATAATGATTTCACTACTTAAAAATGTTGAAAACTTAATTTCTTCTAATTATTTTTAGTTTTCAATAACTTTACAATATTGTTATTAAGTTGATATTAAATAACATATTGTTATTAAGTTAATATTAAATAGGATATAATTAAAAATACTTAGTAAACGTTAAACATTAGCTCTTAATTTGTTATTAAAATTATATACTTTGAATTTCAAGTAAACCCTCCACTTATCATTAAAAAAATCACAATAAAAATTATCTTTTTATTTTTTATATAATTAAATAATTTTACAAAAATACAATTAAATTTTTTAGATATTATATAATAATAAATAAACAATAAACATTAAAATTTATTTTCTTATTTTCTATTTTGATATTTATGAAAGAATTAGTATTCCTTAACTTAATGTTAGTTTTTTTAATCAAATAATTTATCAATATTACAATTTAGTTCATTTTAAATATCATGTAATTAAAAATACTTAACCAACATTAGAAATCAATTCTTAATGGATTATTATGATGATGAGGGAAATGTATCCTTCAGATCATGTTTGTTTAACAAAACTCCATTCTTCATTATTTTTTTTTTAATTAAATAACTTGCCATAAGCTCATTTGAAATATCATGTAATTAAAAATACTTAACAAATCAATTCTTAAATGATTATTATGATGATGTGGGAAATGTATCTTTCAGATCATGTTGGTTTAACAAAACTTCATTCTTCATTAATATTTTTTAATCAAATAACTTGCCTCAATTTATCATGTGATTTGTATCGGTTAACCCATTATATTTAATATTTTATATTTAATCTTTTGTATAATGGTAAATATTTAATTTTGTTTTTCATTTTGAATTAGCAATTAATTTTAGGTAGTAAATAATTTTAAAAAAAATCTCATTGCAATAATTTTGTAATATTATTATTAAATTGATATTAATTTACATGTAATTAAAAATAATATAGATTGATTGAGCTTAATGAATAAGAACATGTGTTTCCTCTTAAAAAATTATAGGTTCAAACCGAGAAAAATATGCAGTAGTCTAACTAGCCGGAGGAATCACCTTGAAAATCATGAAAATTCCGGTAAGATTTTCAGAAAATCCGGCAGGAATTTTTCTAAATCCATGTTATAACTATCAAAGTTTAATATTTTGGGTGTCCTACAGGTTTTTGATGGTGCTGAATCCATTTCCAATGTCAAAATCAGGATTCAAGCACTGTTTCTGCAAGAATTTTTTTTAAATTTTTTTGGCCCGGATTCCGGCCAATTTTGACCGTCCGAGCAATTCCTCCGGCTCGTTAGACAACGCCAGAAAAATATAGAGTATGTATGCCTTTATAGACTACAATCAAATGAGTTAACAACTAACTTTATGCAATAAATATTGTTTTCCCTATTCTCAATTTTCTTTTCTTTAACTTCTCTTTTAAGGTTAGTCAACTTCTCTTTAAGATTAGTCATTATGATCATGGTGCATAGCATAGTTGGTGAAAATATGAAATTATTAACTACAAAGGAACTGCTTATATAATGGAAATTATTTTGAAACACCGTGAATAGTATCACCAACTCATTAAAAATAAATCAAAGAGTTGGTCATGTTGTTTTCGGTAGTAGATGCATGGTATCCTTTTCAATCCCATATTATGGCAAATTGAAACGACGACGTGGGGACTGGTCATGTTATTTTGGGTGGTAGGTGCATAGTAACCTTTTCCATCCCATATAATGGCAAATGGAAACGTACACGTGGCGACTAGCGGTAGTACAAAAAACGTGGCATAGGTTTATGCTCTAGCAGTGGTATCAAATAATGTGGTATAGGTATAAAGTCTCATGAGAAGACTCCTTTTTAGAAAGATTTTCAAGTCAAATTGTTAATTGTCGTGGGAAATTCTATGAGTACAACTAGAGTCCAATTTAAGGATTTGATTTATTAGAATTTATTTCGGACAAGAGTGACATTTATATTCTTGTATTAATATTGTTTCTCTCGTTACATTCAAGTTAAATGATATCAGAATATTTTACAACCATCTTTGGTTTTGGTCATTTGTATTTTCTCCATTCCTAGCCTTCCATCATGAGTTTCGCATGTGTTCTATGTGAAGGAAGCTATTAAACTAATTCTAACTACGTAAGTACCACATTTAATTAGAAAAAAAATAAATTCTCACGTTAACGGCATGGTACTGATATTACTTCAGTAGTTTCATTTTCGATTAGCTAGTAATGTCATATTTAGGAAGACCAAGAAGAAATATTGAGAGGTTAAAGGATCATTTATTTATATATTTTTGGGATAAGGTTTTATGGGTGAGTCAATACGAAGTTATAAGAAGAAATATTCTTCTAACGAAGTTATAAGAAGAAATATTGAGAGGTCATAGGATATTTTTTGACACTATGTGCATAAGGTCATGGAAAAAACTTCATAATTTATATGAACGAGATATGGTCAAAATTTTATTTTTAATGAAGATATTGTTTGAATGAAGAAAAAGGGTCGAGTAGAAAGGTGGGGCCTCTTACTATCACATATGTTTAGTTTATGGCAACAACTGAAACACCCTTCCCTCTCTACGTAAAGATAATATGTTTCTCCACTAAACTATTTGTAGATAGATTGGCTAGGAATCCATGGTGGATTTGATGCAAATAAACAATAGAGTATGAGGATATGATAATAAATGTTGGAATTTTCAGAATTCCAAAAATAATAAATCTGCCTTCTTTAACACAGAGAAATATTCAGAATTTCTTCCACAGTGACAGAGTTTCACATTAAAAAATTTCTATTAAAAAAAATTGCTGTTACAATTCTTCCTCAAAAGAGGGCTTACAAAAAAAAATCTGACTGCTGCAAACACAGTTCAGAAATATCACTCTGTCATTTACAAATGACACTCTGTCTCACTAAAAACATTCACTGCTGTGAATACTCTATTTTTCAAAACACTCTGCTGTGTTTTTCAAACAATACACTGCTGTGTTTTTCAAACAATACATTGCTGTGCATAAAATCTATTCTCTGTCTCTCTGTTTTTAAATACGCTGCTGTGTATCAAAAAACATTACAATTACAGAACGACTCTGTCTCTACATATTACAAAACAGAAATATCCCAAAAGATCTCAGGTTGAATTAATGCCATTAACTGACATACAACCACTAAATTCACCGCTTCAGAAATCTTTATGGCTCATTTACTTCTGCCTGCACCGCTTGGAAACATATTGAAGTCAAGTTCTGTTTACTGGCACTTTGATTTTTATTCCAGCACTGCTGTGCTTTCATAAACATTTACTGTGCATATATTAACGGTTCTGCTATGTAATAAAAATTACATTCCTGTGTAATAACATTACAACCCTTTGCCTCACAGGCCTTTTAATATATATATGTGTTATATATATTAAAAATAAAACAAATAAACTTTAAAACATTTAAAACCAACTGTTAAAAAAATGCCATGATAAAAACATTTAACCGGCGATCATAATATAACATATGGGCCATATGATATATGTGGGCCCCCAGCTGTTGACGTCAGCAACAATTCCGAGGGGCTATTCTCCTCCGCCCAAATCACTTCATCGACCCCCGCGGATAGTCTTGCCGCTGTATGGTGTGGGCCCAGCTCCGAGGGGGTTCAATACACTGCCGGCCTGTCTTGCCGAACCCCCGCGGACTCAACTCCCGCTTCATCTCTGCGCTGCATTCACTGTGCAGTTGGAAATTAATTCCAACACTCCCCCTTAATTTCAACTGCTGGGTTTTCTTGCATACCCAAGCATTTCCTGAAATATTCAAAGCTTTTCTGTACTAGTGGCTTTGTGAGGATATCTGCAAATTGATCCTCTGTTCTGCAGCGCTGCAAAACAATCTCGCCATTGCTAACCAATTCCCGTATGAAATGAAACTTGGTGTCAACGTGCTTTGTTCTTTTATGAAAAACATAATTTTTAGACAATGCAATAGCTGAGCTATTGTCACAAAAAATCACTGTCCCTTTTACCTGTTCTTGACATAAGCTTCTCAACATTTTCCACATCCAAACTGCTTGACACGCTGCTGTTGTAGCTACCACATATTCTGCCTCTGCTGTAGACAACGCTACAACAGGTTGTTTCTTAGAAGCCCATGAAATGGCTCCTGAACCCATATGAAAAACATAACCGTAAGTGCTCTTCCAATCATCTACACTTCCAGCCCAATCACTGTTAGTGTATCCAACTAAATCTGAACATTCTGAAGTAGTATAAAAAATACCAAACTTTTTAGTACCTTTAACATACCTCAAAATTATTTTTGCTGCTTGCCAATGTGCATCCTTTGGCTTTTCCATGAACCTGGAAATCAAACTAACAACATGCATTATGTCCGGCCTAGTTGTAGTCAAATACATAAGGCTGCCAACTATGCTCTTGTACAAACTAGGATCAAAATCCTTGCTGCTGTCCTCTCTGCTGAGTTTTAATCCCATCACTGTTGGAGTGATCGCTGCTTTGCATTCCTGCATGTTAAATCTTTCAAGTACCTCATTAACATACTTTGCCTGTGAGATAAAAATCCCATTTTTATCTTGTTCTACTTCTATTCCCAAGAAGTATCTCAACAAACCCATGTCAGTCATTTCAAATTCACCCTTCATGACTATTTTAAAATGTTCAATAAGGAAATCATCATTACCTGTAAAAATAACATCATCAACATACAAGACTACAATCAAAATTTTACCATCTTGTTCTTTGATGTAGAGGGTGGGTTCTCCCTCACACTTCTCAAAACCATTTTCCAGTAGATATGAATCTATCCTACTGTACCACGCTCTTGGCGCTTGCTTCAGCCCATAAAGAGTTTTCTTCAACTTGCATACTTTGTGCTCTTGGCCTTTCTTTTCATAGCCGAGAGGTTGTTCAATGTAAACCTCTTCCATTAACACTCCATTTAGGAATGTTGACTTCACGTCCATTTGGTAAACTTTCCATTTGTTTTGTGCTGCTATGGACAACACTGCTCTCACGGTTTCCATTCTTGCAACCGGTGCGAAAGTTTCCTCATAATCTATGCCATGCTTCTGCTTATAGCCTTTGACAACAAGCCTTGCCTTGTGTCTCTCTATCTTGCCTTCAACATTACTTTTGGTCTTGTAGACCCATTTAACACCAATGACATCTTTACCTTTTGGGAGTTCAACCAAATCCCAAGTTTTGTTCCTCTCTATGGCATTAAGTTCCTCATCCATAGCTTCTATCCATTTCCTATCCTTGATAGCTTCTTCGAAATGAACATGATCATCAACACGACAATATAAAGCAAACAAAAAATTGATACCTTCATTTGCTAAATCTTGTTCATAAATATCTTTCAAACTTCTGAATTTCTTACCTCTTTCAGTAGGTGTACAAGTGCTTGAAGAAGCACTTGAATTTCCTCCTTGTGGTGTGCTTGGAGAAGCACTTTCATTTCTCCTCAAGGGTGTGCTTTGCTGCTCTCTTGTTGGTGTTGCTGTTTGGGGATGTATTTCAGCCAACTCATCATCATTCTCATCATGAGATAAACAGTGTTTAACATTCACTGTTTTCTCTATGCTTCCATCCCAAGCTTCCTCTTCAATGAACTATACGTCCCTGCTCACAAGAAACTTCTTGCTGGATGGGTTATATAACCTGTATGCCTTGGATTCCTCACTGTATCCAATGAAAATACATTTCTCCCCCTTGCTGTCCAACTTCTTCCTGAGCTGATTCGGAATGTGTGCATAAGCCACACATCCGAAAACCTTCATGTGTGTGACACTTTGCTTTGCGCCACTCCATGCCTCTTCCGGAACTTTGTTCATAACTGCTTTTGTAGGGCACCTGTTCAAGATATACGCTGCACAATGTATAGCTTCAGCCCAATAATCATTCGGCAAATGCTTTGCCTTTAACATACTCCTCACCATGTCCATTATGGTTCGGTTCTTCCTTTTGGCTACTCCATTTTGCTGCGGAGTATATCTAGTTGTAAACTACTTTTGAATACCATTTTCTCTACAAAAACGTAGAAAATCTTTAGATATATACCCACCTCCTCTATCAGTCCTTAAGACTTTGATATGCAGCCCACTCTGGTTCTCAACAAGTGCTTTGAAATTGCAAAGTTTTTCAAACACTTCACTTTTATTTTTCAAAAAGTAAACCCAAGTTTTTCTTGTAAAATCATCTATGAATGTTAAGATATAGTGGCTATTAGCAAGTGATGGAGTTTGCATCGGTCCACACACATCTGAGTGGACAATCTCTAAGGGTGCTTTTGCCTCTATGCTTTTCCCGGAAGGAAAACTTTCTCTGTGTTGTTTCCCAAGAATACAACCTTCACAAAGGCTGTCCGGTTTCTCTATCAATGGTAAACCACTTACCATTCCTTTTCTGTTCAACAAGTTAAGACCTCCAAAGTTGAGATGTCCAAATCTCAAGTGCCATAACCAATTATCATCCTTTGGTTCGCTTTGATAAGTCTCTTGTGCAACTGCTGCTTTCTCTTCACCATTCTTCAAGTCTGCTCTCATTCTGAGAGGGAACATCCTGTTCCTTGTCATCTTCACTTCAACAATACACTGATTGTTGGGTGGTTTATCCATAATGGTACAAACATCATTATCAAAGAAAACATTATACCCCGTATGGACAAGTTGTCCAACACTTAAGAGGTTACACTTCATTCCTGGAACATAATAAACATCTGTTATGGTTTTCCTTGCACCTAATCTTGTTAAAACATTTACATCTCCTTTTCCCATAACAGAAACTTTGCTATCAGTTCCTAGTGTGACTTGTGACTGCACACTCTCATCTAACATAGAAAACATTGCTAAGTTTCCTGTCATATGGTTACTACAACCTGAGTCTAGAAACCATAAGTCTTCACTCTTTTCTTCAGCCATATTACAAGCTAAGAACAAATTACTTTGACTGTTGTTTTCTTTTGTGAAATTTTCACTAGTTTCACTTCTCATATCATTCTGCTTCTTCTTTCTACATTCATTAGCATAATGACCATATTTTTTACAATTGTAACATTGGACATTGGACTTATCATACCTTTGACCTTGAGCATTCTGCTGACCATTTTGTTGGCTGCTGCCTTGGCCTTGATGCTGATTTGGATTGCTGCCCCTTCCTTGAGCATTTGCTGGACTGTTCCTTCCACCTCTGTTTTGGCTTCTGCCTCTTCCCCTTCCTTTGCCTTGCCCTCTTCCTCTTCCGAAAGACATCTGGGTCTTAAAGGCTTGCTCAAGAGATGAGTTTTCACTCCTACCCAATCTCTGTTCATGGGTAATCAATGATGCATGTAATTCATCCACTGAAAACTTTGTGAGATCCCTTGTCTCTTCTATGGTGGTGACAATCACATCGAATCTTGAGGGTAAAATTCTCAAGAGTTTTTCCACAATCCTCTTGTCTTCAAGAGTCTCTCCATGAGATCTGATTTGTGTGACCATTCCAATCACATGAGTGAAGAGTGAGTCAATGTTATCTGACTCTTTCATGCAGAGAGTCTCAAAGTCTCTCCTCAGCAACTGAAGTTTTGTTGTCTTCACTCTCTCCATACCTTGATAGGCTGTCTTGAGAGTTTCCCATGCTTCACTGGATTTCTTGGCTGCTGCTATCCTTGGAAACACACTCTCATGCACTGCTTGATACAAGAAGAAAAGATCCTTGGCATCTTTCTTCTTATTGTTCTTCAGTGACTCCCTTTCTGCCTGAGTTAAAAGAAGAAACTCTACTTCATTTGCTGGCTCTTCAAAGCCATCCTCAACTAATTCCCATAACTCTTGGGAGACAAATAAAGCTCTCATAGTTATTGACCAGTAGTCATAATTTTTTCCATTGAATTGTGGGAGATGGATATTTCCCAAACTCATACCTGTGCTGGAGCCTGCCATTCTGCACTCTTAACTATGATTCAAAAACACTTGACTGTGTGTTTAAAACTAACCAACTGTACTGCAACAGTAACACAAAACTGTATAGAGAAATACCTTGAATTCTTCTTGGCTGAGTCTTCACACTGCTGGAGAAGCTGCTGCAACAAAGAACTCCTTTCCTTCAGCTTATTTGACCTTCAAATAGCCTGGATTGGCTCCGATACCATGTTGGAATTTTCAGAATTCCAAAAATAATAAAACTACCTTCTTTAACACAGAGAAATATTCAAAATTTCTTCCACAGTGACAGAGTTTCACATTAAAAAATTTCTATTAAAAAAAATTGCTGTTACAATTCTTCCTCAAAAGAGGGCTTACAAAAAAAAATCTGACTGCTGCAAACACAGTTCAGAAATATCACTCTGTCATTTACAAATGACACTCTGTCTCACTAAAAACATTCACTGCTATGAATACTCTATTTTTCAAAACACTCTGTTGTATTTTTCAAACAATACACTGTTGTGCATAAAATCTATTCTCTGTCTCTCTTTTTTTAAATACGCTGCTGTGTATCAAAAAACATTACAATTACAGAACGACTCTGTCTCTACATATTACAAAACAGAAATATCCCAAAAGATCTCAAGTTGAATTAATGCCATTAACTGACATACAACCACTAAATTCACCACTTCAGAAATCTTTATGGCTCATTTACTTCTGCCTGCACCGCTTGGAAACGTATTGAAGTCAAGTTCTGTTTGCTGGCACTTTGATTTTTATTCCAGCACTGCTGTGCTTTCATAAACATTTACTGTGCATATATTAACAGTTCTGCTGTGTAATAAAAATTACATTCCTGTGTAATAACATTACAACCCTTTGCCTCACGGGCCTTTTAATATATATATGTGTTATATATATTAAAAATAAAACAAATAAACTTTAAAACATTTAAAACCAACTGTTAAAAAAATGCCGTGATAAAAACATTTAACCGGCGATCATAATATAACATATGGGCCGTATGATATATGTGGGCCCCCAGCTGTTGACGTCAGCAACAATTTCGAGGGGGTATTCTCCTCTGCCCAAATCACTTCATCGACCCCCGCGGACAGTCTTGCCGCTGTATGGTGTGGGCCCAGCTCCGAGGGGGTTCAATACACCGTCGGCCTGTCTTGCCGGACCCCCGCGGACTCAACTCTCGCTTCATCTCTGCGCTGCATTCACTGTGCAGTTGGAAATTAATTCCAACAATAAATTCTATTAATGAAAAGGACAAGGTTGGATGTTTAATTGGGAAATGAACACTTTAGTTAAAGAGATTGTTACTCAAATCCGGAAACTAATGTGGACGGATAAGATCAGGATAAATTTTTCTAAAATCATTCATAGGGAATGAGATTTAATAGGATTGAAGAGAAAAATCTATTATATTAAATCAATGTGTGTAAAACGCACCTCATAACGGTGAATAAAACACGATGTGTGAGAAAAAAGTGGGTTTTAACGGAAGAATGGAGAATACTTTTTTCGAAATAAAAGGAAACGCCTAGGTTATTCTGTTGGAATACGCCGGGAGCTCACTAAGAAAATATATTCTAGGAAAGCAAAGTATTTATAAAAATACCTATCTAGAATCACAAGAGGTTGTCGATTCATATGCCGTGATATCTCAGCTTGAAAGAAACCACCAATGATGATGATTCATTGATGATAATTCATTGTTTGGTGGAAAGATACTCATCCCAAATAGCTCCAGTTCCAATACGGTCAAGATTTCTTGTTATGGGAACTGTCTACTATTTATGCTATAATTCCAGTTGTAGGAATTGTCTGCTACTTGCGCGATAATTCTGGTTAATTTTGCTATCTACTAGATATTATTTAATATTTACTTGTGAGCACATTAATGACTTGATTTTAGGATATTCGGAACTTACATACGTGTTGTATGGAACATAAGTAAATATATATGAATTACAACAGTAAAGTGAATATATTCTAGGAGATATGGAACATAAGTAAATATCCGAATTGCAACAGTAAAGTGAAAGGATACTAGGGGATAGAGTAAAGACTAAATGTAGATAATTTATTTCCGAACTGGTGAGTAATGAATACGGTATGATATAGATATTGTATGAAATAATTTTATGAAATTTTTGGAATGGCTAATGACAATGCTGGATAGTTTGATTTTATATTCATGGTGCCATTTTCTTTTAACATGGATGCATATAGATTAATTATATATTTATTATAATTTTTCTGGGGTACTCACATATGGGCTATAATAACAGTACATATTGGCTATATTGGTTATGGTAAACCTGAAGTGAAGTGATGATTATAAATACGCTTACCATCTGGAAAATTTAGATAAAATTACCATCCTACCATTTTGTTTATAAATTTCTAATTTACATCAAATTACTATCCTACCGTTTTGTTTATATGTTTTGTTTATACATTTCTTATTAGATGTTGTAATGGTATTAAAAAAAAAAAAAATCGTATTTTCTGCTAATCAGAATATAAAAAAAATCCGAAGGGGTGAAAAGCTCGACCTACCTTTAACAGAACGTGCTCGATACTTTTTAAAGGTATGCGTCGAGGCGGGTTTTTTGTATTGACTGAAGGTGATCAGGGTGCAAGGAGAATCTATTGACCTTATTTATTCATCGAAAGGATTAAACTGGCTTGGTCATCCGTTTGAAAATTATTAATAACATATGGGAACCTTAACTGATGTATACAAGTATTACAAACACACAATTGGTAGCCTTATATAAATATCCTCTCATGTAGGTTGCATGCCTGCAAACCAAAATTTCCATTTGCAGGGTAGACACAAGTAAGAAGAAATTTTGTTTCATGACATTTAAGCCTGCGACCAATCATGTTGGATGTAAGATCCTCAGTACTTACTGATGTCCTCCCAATTCATAGAGATGGTCACATATTCGAATTACCTCCCCCTCTTTCCTTCTCATCCACTTCCACCAAAGACATTTTTAGCCACGAGTAGGGCCACGAATGAGCGCACTCCTTTTGTGAAGCGAATTTGTTGAAATACTGAAAATTCCAAACAATAGAAATGGAGAGAATAAAACTCTCCTCTAAACACAGAGAAATTAAAACAAAATTTGCTTGCAGACAGATATGGCATGAAAATGCTTTCTATTTTATTAACAGAACTGAAAAACTATTACAAAAGTCTTCCTCAATACAAAGGGATAATACAAAGAGTGACTGCTACACATGCAGTGCACAAACTAACTCTCTGCCTTTCAAAACAATACTCTCTGTCACTGGAAAACCAACACTGCTGTGTATTTCCCCTTTTCTCACGCACTGCTGTGCAAAACAAAACAAATAACATTACAATTACCTTCTAGCCTCACAGGCTTTTTCACCTTTTATATGGCGCGGCGGGAACAAAAACCAAAACAAGGAAATAAAACAAATTACAAAAGAAATTCACTCCTGAACATGAAACTTTAACATAGGCGCGACGTACAAGTAGGGATGACATCGTAGTTGGCCATCACGATCGGCGGATCAACGGAACAAACAAAAGTGTGATTGGCGACATTGCGATGGCGCGATGGCACGATCGCATCGCACCATCGACACTTTCAACCAGCGGTCAAGTGTGGATAACACAATGGATGTTGCGATCTGCGATCATGCGATGGCGCGACCGTCGCATCGTAAACAATCAACGAAACTCTGGCATGGGCGGAGGGCGATCTATGTAATATGCGATGTGCGATGTTATGATGGCACGACGATCGCACATCGCAAACTTCCATACCAACAAGACACTTGACTTAAAACTGCGATCTACGATTTGCGCATAAGTGGTAGGGACCACTTGTCCTGCCTCTTCAGAAAATTTTAAGTCTTTGGTTTTTTAATCAATTTCTCTTCATATTTGGTTGTTGAGGGCTTAAAAGCCCGAAATGACTATTTTAATAACTTCTGCTCCTTCGTAGTTTAGATCTACGGGAAAATCTTCATTCCTTCTGCAAAAATGACTTCGTCTATACAAAATTAATTCTCCTCTATCATTTGTGGCTGCGGCCCATCAAAAATAAATTCATCCTTACAGATTTTTCAATTCTTCTTAAATACAGAGTGTTGTGCACTCAAAGCTTATGCTGCCTTTGTACTTTCTTCTTCCTGCTCAAGGCTGGTAGGTGACTTTAATATTTCAACACTCCCCCTTAAAGTCAGTTGCTGGGTTATCAATCATACCAAAAAAATTTCTTAAAAATTCAAAGGTCTTCTGCCCCAATGGCTTTGTTAAAATATCTGCATATTGCTCCTCTGTTTTACAATGCTGTAAAACAATTTCTCCATTGTTCACCAATTCTCTGATATAATGAAACTTTGTATCTATGTGTTTTGTTCTCTTATGAAACACTGAATTCTTTGACAATGCAATAGCTGAGCTATTGTCACAATAAATCACTGTCCCTTTTACCTGTTCTTGACTTAAACTTCTCAACATTCTTCTCATCCAAATTGCTTGACACACTGCTGCTGTAGCTGCCACATATTCTGCCTCTGCTGTAGATAATGCTACAATAGTTTGTTTCTGAGAAGCCCATGAAATGGCTCCTGAACCCATATGAAAAACATAACCAGAAGTGCTCTTCTGATCATCTACACTTCCGGCCCAATCACTGTCAGTGTATCCAACTAATTCTGAATTTTCTGAAGTAGCATATAAAATACCAAATCTTTTAGTTCCTTTAACATACCTCAGAATTCTCTTTGCTTCCTGCCAATGTGCTTCTTTTGGCTTCTCCATAAATATGGAAATTAGACTAATAGCATGCATAATATCTGGCCTAGTTGCAATTAAATACATGAGGCTGCCAACTATGCTTTTATACAAACTTGGATCAAAATCCTTGCTGCTGTCATCGTTACTCAACTTCAATCCCATTACTATGGGAGTAATTGCAGCTTTGCACTCCTGCATATTAAATCTTTCTAAAACTTGATTCACATACTTTGCTTGTGAAATAAAAATCCCTTTTTCATTTTTCTCTACTTCTATTCCTAAGAAGTATCTCAACAAGCCCATGTTAGTCATTTCAAATTCATCTTTCATGACTGTTTTAAAATTTTCAATAAGGCAATCATCATTACCTGTAAAAATTAAATCATCAACATATAAAACAACAATCAACATTTTACCATCATTTTCTTTGATGTAGAGGGTGGGTTCTCCCTCACACTTTTCAAATCCATTTTCCAGTAGATAGGAGTCTATCCTACTGTACCATGCTCTTGGTGCTTGCTTTAGCCCATAAAGAGCTTTATTCAATCTGCAGACTTTGTGCTCTTGGCCTTTTTTCTCATATCCAAGAGGTTGTTCCACATATACCTCTTCCATTAAAACTCCATTTAAAAATGCAGATTTTACATCCATCTGGTATACTTTCCATTTGTTTTGTGCTACTATGGACAACACTGCTCTTACTATCTCCATTCTTGCAACTGATGCAAAAGTTTCTTCATAATCAATCCCTTGCTTCTGCTTATATCCCTTGACAACAAGTCTGACCTTGTGTATTTTTATTTTTCCTTCAACATTGCTCTTGGTATTATAGACTCATTTAACTCCAATGACTTCTTTACCTTCTGGGAGATCAACCAACTCCCACGTTTTGTTCTTCTCTATGGCATTAATTTCATCATCCATAGCTTCTATCCATTTTCTATCTTTAATAGCATCGTCAAAATGAATAGGATCATATACTTGACAATACAAAGAAAATAAGGAGTTCATACCTTCATTTGCTGCTCCGTGCTCATAGATTTCTCTAATACTTCTGAATTTTGTTCCACTTTCACTTGGTGTAGACGTGCTTGATAAAGCACTCGAATTTTCTCCATGTGGTGTTCTCAGTGATGCACTCCCAATTCTTCTCAAGGGTGTTCTCGCTGCTGCTTGAGGTGTCCCTTGCTATCCTTGTGTTGGTGGAGGTTGTGCTACGGATGGGTTGTTAATTTCAACTGCATCTCCCTCATCTTCATCATGAGACAAACAGCTTTTGACATTGACTGTTTTCTCAATGCTTCCATCCCATGCTTCCTCTTCAATAAATTGCACATCTCTGCTTATCACAAACTTCTTTGTGGATGGGTTATACAATCTGTATCCTTTGGAGTCTTCATAATATCCAAGGAAAATACACTTCTCCCCCCTACTATCCAACTTCTTTCTCAACTTGTCTGGAATGTGTGCATATGCCACACATCCAAAAACTCTCATGTGGGTGACTCCGTATTTTCTGCCACTCCACGCTTCTTCTGTAACTTTGTTCATCACAGCTTTTGTGGGGCATCTATTTAAAATATACACAACACAGTTTGTTGCTTCTGCCCAATAATCATTCGGCAAGTGTTTTTCCTTCAACATACTTCTCACCATTTCCATTATGGTTCGATTCTTCCTTTCAGCAACTCCATTCTGTTGCGGTGTGTACCTTGTGGTAAACTGCTTGTGTACGTCGTTCTCTCTGCAAAAACGCAGAAATTCCTTTGATATGTATTCTCCTCCTCTATTGGTTCCGAGAACTTTAATGTACTGCCCACTCTATTTCTCTACAATAGCTTTAAAGTGGAAAAATTTCTGAAAGACTTCACTCTTATATTTTAGGAAATAAACCCACACTTTTCTTGTGAAATCATCTATGAAGGTCAACATGTAGTTGCTGCCTAAAACTGATGCTCTTTGCATCGGCCCACATAAATCCGAGTGAATGATTTCTAAGGGTGATTTCGCCCTTATGCTTTTCCCCGATGGAAAATTTTCTCTATGTTTTTTTCCCAGGATCCAGCCTTCACATAAGCTGTCAGGCTTCTCAATCAATGATAAACCTCTTACCATTCCTTTTCTGTGCAACAAATTTAATCCTCCAAAATTGAAATGTCCAAATCTCAGGTGCCATAACCAATTTTCATCTTTCTCTTCCTTCTGGAAGGCTTCTTGTGTTACAGCTACTATGCTCTTTCCTTTTCCCTTCAAGTCAATATTGAGCTTGAGCAGAAACATTCTATTGTTGGTCATTTGAATTTCAGCAATGATTTTCTTGCTTGGAGGTATATCTTTTATTGTGCACACATCATCTTTGAAAATTACATTGTAACCTTTATTTATGAGCTTCCCAACGCTCAAAAGATTACATTTCAGACCTGGAACATAATACGCATTCGGAACAAATTTCTGCTCCCCATTTCTTGCTCGAATACTAACTCTACCTTTTCCTTTTACAAAGATTTTCGTATCAGTCCCTGTGGTCACTTCTAATTTTACATCTTCATATAGATTGACAAACATTGCTCTGTTTCTATTCATATGATTGCTACATCCTGAATCTAAGAACCAAACATCATCTTCTCTATCCTGTGCTACATTACAAGATAACATCACATTACTTGGGTTCTTTTCTTCTTTTGCTACATTAGCATTCTGCTTATTTTTCATGTCATTTTTCTTCTTTCTACATTCATTGGCATAGTGCCCATATTTCTTGCAATAATGACACTGGACATTGGATTTGTCATTCCTTTGTCCATGAGCATGTTGGTGTTGATGTCCACCTTGCTAGCTATTCCATTGGCCGTAACTCTGATTTTGACTTTTGCTCCTTCCATGTGAATGTGAAGGGTTGTTCCTTCCACCTCTGTTTTGGCTTCTGCCTCTTCCTCTTCCTTTGCCTTGACCTCTTCCTCTTCCTGAAGGCATCTGGGTCTTGAAGGCGTGCTCTAGAGATGAGTTTTCATCTCTGCTCAATATCTGTTCATGAGTTATCAATGAGGCATGAAGTTCATCCACTGTGAACTGTGAGAGATGTTTGGTCTCTTCTGTGGTGGTAACAATAACATAAAACTTTGAGGGTAAGCTCCTCAAAAGTTTCTCCACGATCCTTCTTTCTTCAAGAGTTTCTCAGTGGGATCTTATCTGATTTAAAATCCAAATCACGTGTAAAAAATGTGTCTAAATTATCTGACTCTTTCATGCAAAAGTTTCAAAATATCTCCTCAGCAATTGAAGTTTCATTGTCTTAACTTTCTCCATACCTTGATAAGCTACTTTCAGAGTTTCCCATGCATCCTTGGATCTCTTAGCTGCTGCTATCCTTGGAAACACACTCTCATTTACTGCTTGATACAAATAGTAGAGAGATTTAGAGTCCTTCTTCCTATTTCTCTTCAATAAATCCTTCTATGCTTGAGTTAAGGCATTAAAAGCCTGCTCATTAGCTGGTTCAACAAAACCATCTTCTACAAATTCCCATAAATCTTGTGAGACAAATAGGGCTCTCATGGTAATGGCCCAATAATCATAGTTCTTTCCATTAAATTATTGAATCTGAGTATTTCCAATACTCATTCCTGTATTCGATCCAGCCATTTCTCTTAAACAAAACTTTAAGCTTAAACAAATTGTCTTTCCTTCTCTGAAAGAACATGCTCTTTTAAAAAATAAACTACAACTGTGTTATCTTTGAGAAATACCTGACTTTGACCTCTGTTGAGCTTTCACACTGCTGGACAAAATGCTGCAACAATTCTTCTTCTTCTTCAGCTTCTTTGAAACCTTCAAAGAGCCTAAACAAGCTCTGATACCATGTTGGAATACTGAAAATTCCAAAAAATAGAAATGGAGAGAATAAAACTCTCCTCTAAACACAGAGAAATTAAAACAAAATTTTCTTGCAGACAGAGATGACATGAAAATGCTTTCTATTTCATTAACAGAACTGAAAAAATATTACAAAAGTCTTCCTCAATATAGAGGGATAATACAAAGAGCGACTGCTACAGACGCAGTGCACAAACTAACTCTCTTCCTTTCAAAACAATACTCTCTGTCACTTGAAAACCAACACTGCTGTGTATTTCTCCTTTTCTCATGCACTGTTTTTCAAAACAGAAGAAATAACATTACAATTACCTTCTAGCCTCACGGGCTTTTTCACCTTTTATATCGCACGGCGGGAACAAAAACCAAAACAAGGAAATAAAACAAATTACAAAGGAAATTCAGTCCCGAACATGAAACTTTAACATAGGCGCGACGTACGAGTGGGGACCACATCATAGTTGGCCATCTCGATCGGCAGATCAGCGAAACAAACAAAAGTGCGACTGGTGACATTGCGATGGCGCGATCACGCGATCGCATCACACCATCGGCACTTTCAACCGGCGGTTCAAGTGCAGATAACACAATGGATGTTGTGATCTGCGATTTAATTACCAAGTGTATAAGAAACATATTTACAATTATATTTATGAATATAGTTGGTATACATTTATAAATATATAAGATGTATTTTTTTGGGTTAAAAACTAATATTTGTTATTATTATTATTTATATAAATAACAATAATCATATTATTTTTTATTTATATAATTATACTTATTATATTAGTATTATTTTCTATATTAATATAATATTATTTGTTATATAAAATTTTGTGAACATATTTATAATTATATTTAAACATATAATATAATAATAATGTTTAGGGTTTATTAATTTTGAATTTTATTAATTTTGGGGGTTTATTAAATATTGATGTCAAGATAAAATAATATTTTAAACACAATAGATTAATAATTCAAGAGATTAAATTATAATTTCAAAGAATTATTAATATTATAAACCAAAAAAAATTATTAAACCAAAGTATTTTACATTATAAATTCAAGAGATAAATATTATAAACACAATGGATGAATATTATCAATGAAAAAATCAACAAACCCAATGAATCAATATTTAAAACATAGGGTATTAATAAACACCATTAATTAACATTTTAAACCTAAAAAACTAATAAACCCATAATTTAATATTTTAACCCACAAAAGTGATAACATAACCATAGAGTTAATATTTTAAACCATAAAATGATCATGCTTAAACATTCATAAATTTAATATCCATATTAATAAATATATAAAAATAATAATAATAATAATACTTAAAAATAAAGATTATAATACAAATAATAATATTATTATAATTAAAAATAACTATTAATTTATATTAATTATAGTGTTAATAAATTGTTATTATAACAATTTTATAATATTTATCGTTACTCGTTCTTTTTCCTCTAATGTTATTATTATTATTAATTAAATATAATGGCATAATTAATTAAGAAATTTTAATAATAATTAATGAATTAATTTCTTATTATATATATATATAACTGTTAATCACTTAAACTTAAAATGATTTATATTAAGCTCAATTATTAATACTTTAAATATTATGAATAATATTATAGCCTAGGAATATGAACCCTTAGATTAATAAACCCAAAGGATTCAAATTTTAAACTTATGAGAATAATAAACCATTACACCAAAGGATTTAATATTATAAACCTAAGGTATATAAACCCAAAGATAAATATTGTGAACCCTAGAATTATCATGGTTGACCATGTTGATTTTCATATTGAAATAATCTTTGTCACAATGTGATGTTGAACCATAGTTAACAATGTTTGATTCTCATATTGAGACAATATTTGTCACAATGTGACATTGGAACATGGTTTACAATGGTTGGCCATGATTATAAACCTAGGGGATTTATATTAGACCGTAGGAGTATTATTATAAACCCTAAGAATAATATTTCATACTCAAACAATATTTGTTAGAATGCAACAGTATACCATGGTTGATTGAATATTGAGACAATATTTGTCACAATGTGATGGTGCACCACAGATGACCATGTTTTATCATGATTGGTCTTCATATCCAGATAATATTTGTTACAATGTGACATTGGACCACGGTTTATTTTCATATCATGAAAATATTTGTCAGAATGTGACGTTGGACCATGGATTATCATGATATTTTTTTTAATTAATGTTAATTTCTATTATAGAATTAAAAAATTACAATCAAACTTCATGACAGGGGTTTTTGGACTAGCCAACCCTTGTTGGTTGAAGACAGAACAAACAGTCAAAAAATGGGTTGTCCTTCTAGGGGAAACCAACCAATAGAATAAGAATAAGGGACAAAGTATGCAGACAGAGATAAAAATATACATAAAAATTATGAAGGAACATGTGTAAACTGAAGAGGAGGAGCTCCAAGGAGCTGCAGCAACCGGTTCTGGATGTCATGGTGCTGCTTATTAGGATTCTCCTCAATTATGAAGCAGCCATAGTGAGACATAGTCTCAATGTCCTTCTTTGAGAGTTGGGGGGGCCTCTTCGGATTTGAAGTGGAGACCAAATCGATTTTCTTTGCCGAATCAGAGCGTGCCACATGATTCAGTTCTAAATTTTTGTGCCTTGATTCCTCCGTTGGGCTACTCCAACTTGTTTCTTGACTGATAGGACGAAAAATTTCTGTGGCAGATGGGAGGAGAAGAGTCAAAAGTGGATTTCCAGAGGCTTTCTCTACTACCGAAGCTAGAGAGGTGGATCTGCTCCTCTGGGAGATGAATTAAGAATTGGGAAGACAACAAAGGTGGGTTAAGAACCTCAAGTTAGTCCATGGCAGCATAAATGGATAGGGAGCTTGTAGGCATTATAAGAATTGGAGGGTGGGAGGGAGAGAATATGTCGCGTCTGTGATGACATTGCATCTAGTGCCTTATGGGAATTATTTCCATGGAATTGGGGGATTGCTAGCCTTAAGAAGAAGGCTCAGAGTGATACAGAGGAGGAGCATAGTAGCGAACAGAGTTGTAATAGAGGAGGGCGGTAGAGAATGAGAAGCAGATATGCATATGGGAATAAACACAAGAGCCATGAGCCATAAATGGCCAGGAGGAAATTTGCAGGAGCTAAGTCGAGGGGGAGGCGTAAATTCTTCAGGTGTCAGCATCATCTGTGCATTCAAAAATTTCACGTGGGAGGTAAGTGCAGCCACATTTAAGGGTTGTGTGCCCTGATGACATGAGGACAAGTGGCAGCCCAATTCAATCACATTAAGAACCTGCATCTGAGGTTTGAATATCTTTTCCAACCAATTGAGTGCAAGCATTGTGTAGAGATTCATCGGAAATGGAGTGGAATCTGCTGGAGATAAGAGGAGAGTTATGATTCACACCTCCATTGGATAGGATATGTGCAACTTCATTGGCTAATATACACACATTCAAGAAGGTAATGGCTTTGTGGAGTTGAATCCATTGTTCCAAGATTTGCAGTCTAGAGGCTAACCACGATCTCTTTGAAATTTTGGATGAGGAGGAGCTATGAAGAAGATGTTGGGCTGCATTAATGATGATTTGAGAGTCCCCTTCAACCTCGAAGGGGAAGAGATCATTATCTTGAGCAAGGTTGAGGCCTTGGATGAGTCCTTTGAGTTCAACAGATTTTTTTCTATCCCAACCAATGGATCCATTGAATATGAGCAAGGGGGTGCCCTTAGAGTCACAAAATATTCCTCCCAAGCAGCTTCACCCGGATTGCCATTTTAGGCTCTATCAAAGTTGAGTTTGTAGAGATTCTTAAGAGGAGGACTCCAATATCTAGGATATTTTGAACATGGGTTGGTTAAAGGGGATACAATGGAGTTGCAAGGAATAGAGAGGTTCCAATTGACCCAAATGAGGCATTCTGAAGGTAGATATGGGAGATCTGAGTCCTTCTATGATCATGATTATAAACCAAGAGGATTAATATTAGACACAATGATTTATATTAGAAATCCTATGAGTAATATCTTACCCTAGGAACAACCAAGGAAATAATATAAAAACCATGGGATAAATATTATAAACCCAATATATATAAACCTCAAGGGATTAATAAACCCTATGGATTATTAATATTATAAACCCAACCATACTAGTAACTGTGGTTGAAAAACACTGATAAACATTAATAAAAATTATGAATAATATTACATCCTAGGAATATGAACCCTTAGGTTGTAGAACCCAAGGGGTTGATATTATAAACCCATAATGATAATATACCCAAAGTGATTAATACTAAAAACCCAAGGTATTAATATTATAAATCCAAGGCATATACAGCCTACGATAAATATTGCAAATCCTAGAATTATCATAGTTGACCATGGTTAATTTTCATATTTGAACAATATTTTTGGCAATGTAAAATTGGAAAAAGGTTGACCATGGTTGACCATGATTATAAAACTAAGGGATTTATATTAAAATATAAGAGAAATATTATAAACCATATGAATGATATTTCGTGGTAAGATAATCTTTGTGAGAATGTGACATCAGACCATGTTTGAACATGGTTGATTTGAATATCGGACAATGTTTCTCACGATGTAACTATGGTTGATGGTGGTTGATCATGAATGATTTTCATATGGAGACAATCTTGGTCACAATGTGACGTTAGACGATGGTTGATTTTCATATTGAGAAAATCTTTGTCACACTGTCACATTGGAAAATGGATGACCATGACTATGAATGAAGAGGATTTATATTAGACACAAGGATTAATGTTATAAACACTATGAATAATATTATACCCTAGGAATAATAACCCTTAGATTAATAAACCCAAGGAATTGATATTATAAACCCAAGGGAATAATAAACCAAAACGAATAATGCTAAAAAAACCAAAATATTATAAGCCCAAGAGAATAATATTAAACTTAGGGGATAAATATTATAAACCCAAGGTATATAAACCCCAAGAAACTAATAAACTCTATGTATTGTTAATATTATAAAATCAAACATATTAGTAAATGTAGTTAAAAAAACACTGAGAATAATTAATGATATACATCTAGTAATAATCATAAAATTAATATTCACATTAATAAATACATTATTATAATTAAAAATAATTATTAATTTAACAGTAATAATGTTAATAAATTGTTATTATAATCATTTTTATTATTTTTATTATTATTAATATTATTATTAATTATTAAGTATTATTAGTAAATATTTAATTAATTAGCAATAAATTATTTCTTATTATTACTACTATTTATTAAAAACATAATGGTTTTATATTATAAACCTAAGAGATAAATATTATAAATCTAAAGGATGAACAAACCCAATAAATCAATATTAAAACTTAAAACACATGAGATTAGCAAACCCTATTAAACAATATTTTAAACTCAAAAAATTAAATTATAAACTTAAAGAATGATTAATATTATAAATCCATAGGAATAATAAACTCAAAAGTTTAATATTTTAAATTCGATGAATTAATAAACCTAAAGGATAAAGATTATAAATCTAAACAAACATCAAAGTCAAAACATCAATATTAAAAATACAAGAGAATTATAAACCCACAAAAATCAATATTCATATTAATAAATATATAATAATAAAAATAATAAAAATATTAAAGAATAAATATTGTAATAGAAATACTATTATTAAAAATAATTATTACTTTATAATAAAATTTAATTGTAATATTAATAAATTATTATTATAATCCTTTACTTAATAAATATTAATTAATTAATAATAATCAATTTTTTATTTTTATTTATTAAAAATATATAAAATTTTATTTTTTTCTTTTATATTAATTATTGTTAATTAATTACACTAAAGGGATTTATATCAAACTCAAATATTAATATTATAAATATTTTGAATAATGTTATACCCTAGGAATATGAATCCTTAGATTAGTAAATTCAATAAATTTATATTATTAACCCATGAGAATAATAAGCCCAATAGGTTAATACTAAAAACTCAAGGGAATAATATTACACCCAAGGGATTAATATTATAAACCTAAGGTATATCCCCAGATGTGGGTGTATTTCTGTGAAGTGATGGAATTCAATGGGCAGGATGGCGCATGGCAAGGCCACATGGCCGCCTGCAACCCAAATTTATGGGGCCCCAATTGCAATAATACCATAGGCCGTCAACTTCAATGGAATTTACGCCGGTGGGGAAGACGAGGCCGTGAGCGCTTCAATATGTCATCCTTCGACTCCAGCATCTCATTCATCACCCCGGTGCTTAAGTTCTTGGCTCTATTGTAGGTCAATTCATATGTTTCCATGAAGTTTCACCCTCCTCCGGTCCGCTTTGGCTGCCCTCCTGAAGCGAAGCTTCCCAGCTCTCGCACTGTGTTGGGCAAACGTTGTCATTTGTATTGTTGTTTGGAGTTCCTTCCCGATTATCACCATTCACACAATCCTTTCTGCCTTTTGCATATTGGCAACTCGTCTTAGCCATTTTTTCCTGTCACCTTGCATCCTTCTCTCGCTGCTCAGAGCATTTCTCCCTGCTCGCACAATTCTGGTGGGACTATGCCCAGACTTAGGCACAAAATCAGGTGTCGCAGAGGCAGCACTCGAGCCAGGCCCTCCAATCGTCGTCGCTCTCCTCCCTCTAATTCTTCGACCTCCGCCTCTGATAACTCTCATGGCCGAACTCCTAACATGAGTAGCAGGCGTAGGCACGGGCATGGGCATGATAGGAATCTCCCCTCCCCTTCGCGTGGTGACCAAGACCCTCTGTCTTCACCCTGCCTCTGCATTGCAGACTCTGCTCATCTAGTCAACCCTTCCACGGCTCTGTTTCATTTCCAATGTCTTACCTCTCAGCCTCTAGTGGTCGCGACCGTCTCTGTCACTTTCAAAGAAATCCCGCAAGCTGGCTCTGACCCTCTGCCTCCTGTGCACCCTTCCAACCAGCAAAGCCCCTCTGGAATTGCTCAGGTCACTCAAACTGGGGATCAGGAAAATTCTCAGAAAGCTGGCGGTGGCAGCTCTTGCAACAATCTGAAAGCAGTTTCCAGTAGCTCTTGTCCACAACAAGTAAAAGAAATGCAAATAGATCGTGGTGAGGTGGGCGAAGCAGCAATTCCAAAAGAAATGGCAGCATGAAATGATCCCGCTCCGGATGATGATGAAGGCTACTGGTGTAGAATCGAAGAAGAGCCTCCCTCTGGCGACTATGGTCTCTAAGGCAAGCAACTCCAATCTAGTCATTTTGTTCAGAATTTTTGTCTTATTGGTGTTTTCAGAAGTCATGGTCATTTGGTATGTCAAACTACAGTCATAGTCTTATGATTTTGTTCAAAGTTGGTTTCCTCATCTGAGGCAGCTCTCATACTTTCTTCAGGCTGGTTTCCCCTTGTGGGCAGCCCATTTTTGTTGTTTTGCTGAACTCTTGACACCTCTGAAGGCAGTATGCTATATGTACCATATGTTTCAGTAATAGAATTTATACTTACTTAGAAAAAATTCAAAAAAAATAAACCTAAGGTATATAAAATCTAAGATAAATATTGGAAACCCTAGAATTATCATGGGTGACCATGGTTTATTTTCATATTCAAACAATATTTTTCACAATGCTACATTGAACCATGGTTGACCATTGTTGACAATGCTTAATTTTCATATTGAGACAATAAATGTCATAGTTCGTCATAAGACCATGGATGAACATGATTATAAGCCAAGTGGATTTATATTAGACCCAAGAATTAATATCATAAACCATATGAATAACATTATAGCCTAGGAATAAGAACCCTTAGATTAATAAACCCACGAGATTTATATTATAAATTCAAGGGAATAATAAACCAAAATGATTAATATGAAAACCAAAAATATTATAAACCCAAGGGATAAATATTATCAACCCATGGTATATAAACCCCAAGGGATTAATAAAACATAGATATCGTTAATATTATAAACCTAAACACATTAGTAAATTTTTAGAATTTAGGCTTCTATGATCCATTGTAAATATTTAGAATTTTCTTCGGTAATAATCACATTTGGAAGAACACTACTCACACCTTTCGAAACAACTAGTGTGCTTCATCATCAGGACTAGGTGAGATATGAGATCAAGGCATTGATTTTAAATAGATGTAGAGATGACTGAACTAGCCATTACAATAAGGGCTAATTTAACTCTGAAAGAAAAAAAAAAAAAAAAAAGATGATTAATTTTATTTAAATAATAGTTTTATAACTAGATTTATTTATTTATTTATTATTCATATTTAAATATTAAAACCTTTTTTTTTTGAATTTTTATATCAAATTATTATAATAATAACTTATTTATTTATTATTATTAAAAAATAAAAATAAATATTGTTATTACTAATTATTTATGATTATTAATTAACAAATATTATTATTAATTACCAATAATTAATTTCTTATAATTATTACTATTTATTTAAAGCATAACGGTTTTATACTATAAACTTAAGGGAATAATAAACTGAAGATTTTTATATTATAAACTCGATGAATTAGTAAACTCAAGAGATGAATATTATAAATATAAAGGATCAACATACCCAATGAATCAATATTTAAAACACATGAGATTAATAAACCATATTAAATAACATTTTAAACTCAGAGGATTAAATTATAAACTTAAGGAATGATTAATATTATAATCCAAAGAACTAATAAACCCAAAAATTTAATATCTTAAGTTCAATAAATTAGGAGACCTAAAGGATAAATATTATAAACTTAAGTAATCAAAAAACTAAAAACATCAATATTAAAAACAAAAAATATTTATAAACCCACAAATTAATATTTTAAACACTAAAACTATCATGATTGAACATTCATAAAATTAATATTCATATTAATAAATATATAATAATAAAAATATTAAAAAAAATTATTATAATAAAAATATTATTAATAAAAATAATTATCAGTTTATAATAATGTTTAATTATAATATTAGTAAATTATTATTATAATATTGTTAAAATAGTAATTTTTTTGTAACATACGCCGATAACTTCACATGGAAATGCAAGGAATTGAAATCTTTTATACAAGTTATCCACGGGTAACTATCCAAATCACTCTTAAATGTTCCTTACTCATCATTAGATAGAATGTTCACGAGTTCATAGTGTAACCTTTGTATAAGAATAGTAAATTGCTTAACCATTAAGCACCTATATTGTAGTACGTTAACATAAAACTGTATGATGTAGCCTTGCATTTAATTCATCATTCCTGTAGTCATCACATACTTGAAATTATGAACATCACAACAAGAAAAGAATTCAACATCATCAATTTGACACAATAATCAATCACATCATTGAACACCAATATACTCTGGAAACCCTGTAGGGTGAAAACCAGCAAATTTTTAATTTTATTATTAAATGCTCATGAGGGTGTTCAGCCCTCACTCAATGGCTTATAAGGGAGACCATCCCTTAACCATCGTTATAAATCTTACAAGGAAATATACAAATATATAGCTTAAATCCATTACAATAATTGTGATAGCATTTACCCACTAATCTTCATATCTTCATATCTCTGTGGATGTACCTACAATGTACCATCATACAATGGACCATCCTGCAGCTCGCACTCATCTGCATGAACCATTAATAATTTACCTGCCAAAATGTTAATCATAATATTTCCTTCTCATAAGTCACCATCATTTCCTGTCATTGATGTCATGAAAAAGATTCTATAACATGATTAGATAAAGCCTTAAGCAATAAATAATCAATCTTTAAGTGATCCTTTAACACTTATTCATGTGCATACATGAGATGTGAATACAATATCACAACTTGCTTTCTTCTAACATCTCTACCTTAGTGTTAGCTAGTGATTATCAATTCATGTCAAAATAATTCCCACATTATTATGATAGTTCTTGCATACGCTCACATTCGTACAGGAAAAATCACTACAATTGTCCAGGAATTCCTTTAATGGGAAATGACATAATGTGCATTCGAGTTACTTAAAATTTAACAAAAGAACCAACCCTTCAGCTATTGCTTTTGGAGCATGAAAATATAATGTCTGTGGGGTCTTGGTTAAACGATGATGAGATGGGTTGTTTTAGCACTCATCATAGGTTCAATTCCATTCCCCAATCAGGGTGATGTATCTGGACATGTTGATGAAAATGGAGTAAAAAAAGAGAAAAAAGTGAAAAATGAAAGGAACTACCAAACTTACAAAAAAATAATAATAAAGCTAACTCGTTGAATGTTGTTCCTATGCATGCAATGCTTATAATTTACAAAAGATTCTTCCCAAAGTTATTCTTAACACAATAGAGCATGTAAACACATGTCTCCTTTTCTGTAAAAACTAATGCAACTAAACCATACAAATACATGTCTCATTTTTCAAATATTATATTAATAATATTTCTCAATGTAGTCTAAGACAACATACTATCTTTTCCCATATAGAAATATGTATATTCTTTCCGACGAAAGTAATACCAATATTGCATGCATATGCAGAAACTAAAATAATAGTTATGATAGCATAAAGTACTCACAAATAATTCTTCCTAAATAAAAATTATAACTCAATATTTCTTCTATCCATGCAAAGATTATAAATCTCCAACACAATCACTATTATTTGTGCATGCAATAGCTTATCATAACAACTCTTCTTTAATGTATGTAAGACATATTTCCTTCTTAGAATTACACCATATTTAACTATTCTTTTCCTGTAAAAAAATACATAATTCTTTTTTAAAAAGGAAGTTAATATATCCTAGTTCTTTGTCTTTCTACATGTAGTTTCTCATGCTTCCCTTATGGTTCACTTAACCTTTATACACCTATGTCAAGAACTAGCCATGCAATATTTTCAAGAGGTTATCCTTTTCAAGAAAGAAAGATATATAAAACAACATAATATTTTATGAAGAAGTAATTATTGTGATTTTTCCCAAAGAAAACATTATGAGAAACTAACATGTGTTCTTCATGAAACTCTTTAACTTATCCTCCAACCCATGAAATATCTTCAAGAATTAACGACTAAATTATTTTCTAGAAAAATAACCTTATGAACTTTATTTTATGTTCATAAACTCTATTTCCTTATAGAAACGTTTAATGCTTATTAACATTTGTCAAATACGACCAAATTACTTGGTAGATTTGTATATATTCCAGTTATAATATGACTCATAAATTCATAAGAAACTACAGTTCGCTCACATTATAACCTTAATCTTTGAATAAAAGCATTGTTAGCTTAAGTAGATAGGTTTTTAACAAGATTTGATAACCCAACATTACTAATGCTAATCATGAAGGGTTAATGCATTCCTTTTAAAATCTATTCAAGTTTGTTTTCTTTTCTTTTTATAAACTTATCGATGAAGTTTACCATGGCATTCCTAAATGATTATTTTTACCACTTTTTTAAAGCCTTTAACAGTCAATACTTCAACACAGGATATGGAAAAATTTTCCAGAAGAAGAAAAATGAAATGGCATAGTTAACTTATATTCAAGTGGTTGATTCCTTCTCCTGACTCCTTGATTGAGCAATTATGCGAATAGAAAATATCCTTATATTATTACAATGAGTGCGTCAAACAACTGAGTGCTCAAAATTCTACAGAGGAAAGAAGGAAATGCTATATTGAATGGACTCTTCCATCTCTGCCTCTTCTTTATATCATTTCATTTTATATCATTGCACTGATTTTTGCTCAATTAAATGGAATTCAAACACAACCTGTCATCAAATCCTCAAACACGAAGGCCTCTTTATTTTCAAAGAAATGTTAAAAATATTTTATAATTGACTCAATCTTCAATATGAAACACTATTACACAACAACGCACACTTAAAAAAAAACACTACTCTATATCCTTGATCCTAGGACCTCCCGTCAGGGAATCCAGCCTAGGCTAGTCTCTCATACGAACACAAAAAATGGAAAAGGTAGAATGAAAGATGGATGCAGATTTCTACCGAGACAATAGCTCACTCAACAGACTACACCACATTGTGAAAACTCAACCCCATAAATACCTCTCCAGAGATCTTCGGTAAATAATGAATACCAAAGGCTTGTTATCAAGAATTCATTTTCAACCGACTCTTGATTAAACAATTAAAGTAAGATTGGTTTACCATGTGTAAATAATTAAGGTTGAGTAGGTATGGTACACTTTTATATCATAATTACCTAATAAATAATAATACTAATTTATTTATTTATAATAATTAATTTCTTATTATTTTTTCTTATTTTTAATTTTTGTAAATTTATTAGTTCTTTACCATTTTCTATTTCTCAAAAATATAGAGAAAGTTGCAACATATAAACAGATGGTGGCCTCAACCTGCCCGTAGGAAACGAGGTCTGTTGGCCACCTTAAAGCATTAAATGCCATCCACAATTTCAATTGTTTCATTCATCTACTCGCCGCTATGGCCTGTTTACTGTTTACTACCAATCCTATTAAACAACATAAAATATAAAAGCTATCCGCAAAAAACATATTAACTTAAAGTCAATTAACCATTGGAACAGTCTATTGGTGCCAGGTCTTTTGCTGTAGATCTCAGCATATCAACCTGCTGCATCTGATGTAACTGTCTTTCAATCCTGTCTATATGATCAGTGGCATGGTACTGTGACACCCTTATCTCCAAGATATGTGTTTTGATTTCCTGTAGTATTGAAATCACCTGGGGGTTCACTTCAGTTAGCTGTAAGCTTTGTAGAGCTTAGATAGAACACATTTTAGTGTCCAGTAGGTGTGTATTGATTGATGAAAGAGGGAAATATGTCTTATCATACTCCTAGGATCAACAACAAAATCGATATTTTCCTTTTGAACCTCAATAGCATCTTCTTTACTATCACTTTCTCTCTCCCATCCGTGAATGACATTCTGAACCTACAAAGAGTTTCTAGATGCATAAAATTCAAAGAGATTTTCCATTATCTTCTTGTTTTTCCTTCTTCCTCTCTTATTGGTTTTGGCATTATTTTGTGCGAGATTTTTCTTCCCGATATCCTTTGGATGACACTTTGCAGCCTGCCTTTTCACCATTGTATTCCTCTCGCTAAGGACAACGAACCACTGCTTATCTAAACCTACAAAGTTTGTGAGAGAGCCTATATAGGGTAACATATTATAAACATAGAACTCAATAAATTCAGTGAGTCTCCCTGTCATTTTGTGGAGATGCATGCAATTCTTATTACAGACTCTTGTAATTAAAGAAATTTGACCAAAACCTCATTAATAGATGCCTGACCCAACTTATCTATCCTAATTAACTTATTATTATTATAATTAAAAATATTTAATGTTTTTTCTTAATTTATATTAAGTATTATTAATTAATTATACTAAAAAGATTTATATTAAGCCCAAATATTGATATTATAAATATTATGAATAATATTATACTATAGAAATATAAACCCTTAGATTAATAAATTGAATGAATTGATATTATAAACCAATGAGAATAATAAACTCTAGATTATTTATTATTATTATGTTTATTTTGAACTTAATTTAATATCATTTCTAATTAATAAATATTAATAGTTATTAATTAACTAATTAATAAAACCTGTAATACTTATTTAGTAAAAAAAGAAAACTACAATATAATTTATAAATTTATTTCATAAAATAAAAATACAATGTTTTAGATTTCAAATAAATTAGGGATACTATGTTATATAGTTTTTCATAATCTAAAAGAATATTGAACTAACACTATCAGTATGTGATGTATATGCAAAATTTCACGTTATAATTTTCATAGGAACATAAAAATGTAAAAATCTATGAAGATTTAATGTAATCTTACATTTATGATTATTGATTTACATGGATGGAAACTAACATAACCCGAGGTTTGTTTATGATTATGTTATGATATATTCTAATAATGTTATTTTTTATAAAATTAAGAAAAGCTATATATTAATTTAATTTAAGTCATATCATGATCTTATTAATGATCTTCACATGATATCAAGTTTGAAGACAACCTAAGTTCCAATGTTACCTGAACATTTAGACTTGAAAAACAATCAACACAAGGAAAAGTATTAAGGATTTTTCTTATTATCTTTCAATGTTATTGGGCATTATTGAATTACACACCTGAATTTACTTTTCAAAGTTTTAAATGTATTGAGGAAATTTGGTATGTTATGTGTGGTTGACTTAATTTTTGAATTTTAATAAGTTAATAAATTTATTATTGCTTTATTGAGTTGATATTACAACTATGGTTGTCATTAGTAAATTTTATTAATTGCACTACGAAGTAACAACATTTTCCAAAGTAGTAACAACATTTTCCAAAGTTTTAAAGGTTTTGAGGAGATTTGGGATGTTATTTGTGGCTGAGTTAATTTTTAAGCTTTAATAAGTTAATAAATTTATTATTGCACTACTGAGTTGATAATCGAATCATTATTGTTATTAGCAAACTTTATTTATTGCATTACGAATTAACAACATAGTTGATGTTTAAAAATAATAATTTTAATTTTTTCTAACAAATTAATAATAATTTGTGGAATTGGAAATTGAATTATATAGTGCCCAACCACACTTTAATATTATTTTGTGGAATTACAAATTTGAATTACAAAGTATTCAAACATACTGGAATTGAGGAATTTTAGACGCTATTTTTTATTGAATTAATTTTAGGGCTATTAAGTCAAAATCAATAAAATAAATAATTTTGGAGATATTAATTCAAAATCAATAAAATTGTCTTTACATATCAATATATTTTATTACATAAATTCTAATTAATAGAAGTTTATCTAAACAAACAAATTCATACTTTTCATAAGACCTAAAATATTAAAATTAAAATTTAACTCTGGAGTAACCAAATATTTGAATTAACGAACCACAACTAGAAACTAAACTATATATACATGTTTTAAAAAAAATTATAAGCCAACATCTTGGCCTAAATATGCATACAATCCTATGATCAAATAAATCTGTGCTCGAAGTGGAAAAAATACCTCGTAGATTTAGAAGTTTGTAAGGGTTTAATCACACATAATGTTGGTGCTCTTGAATATTGTTCAATCAATCCTACTATTTCAGACCTCAAACAAATCTATTACAAGGCTGATAGCCAACCTAAATATTAACAGATTGATCAAAAATTTTGAATGGCTTAGATTTATTTTCTTGGCAAGTTCAATTTTAATGGTTACAAATTTCCTTATAAAGGTCATAATGATCTAAAATAATAAATGATTTATGGCTGAATGTGAATGGAATTAATAAAAAACATAGAAATTTGATTTAGGTGCATGAATGAATAGAATGAGCAAGCTTACATCATTATTATGTTTTTCTTCTGCCTCAAACATTGAATGACCTAAGCATATTTGAAAGTGATTTTCAAGTTCATGGTGTTAATTGAAATTTCCTAGTATAGATGAACAAGAAAAATATTTCTCTCCTAAGTAATGGGTGATATTAAAAGTAAACTAAAAATTCACATTTTAATGTCTCACTAATGGTGTAAACAACTATTAAAAATGGTTTTCAAACGATACATAAAATGGTTCACTACCATGTCATTGATCTTTGTAAATCAAAACTATATTTCACATTAATGAGATATTGTGGTAACACTCTTTGAATCCTACATGCAATAGCCTAACATTGAGATGAAATTTGAGTTCCATAGAAGTAAAACTTGTCGATGTTTTTGATATTCATAATTTGATTGATAAAAACTTATTTTGTATTCTATAGAATACTTTGGAAAACTATGAGTAATTTTCTAATGCTAAGGTTCACAATTTGTTTACTGCAAATTTTAAGCTAAGCATTATTTTGCAAGATTATTATCTCACAGTTGGGATGCCTTCAGCTACCCTTTTCAGTTTATAAATATCGTTGATAATATAAATTTGGAACTGGTATCATGCTTGCATTCTATTTAAGGGAGTAGTTAATCATTTAACAAGTCAGAATCTCATGTACCTGTGAACCACTATCAAAAACGGTTTTTAAAGAATACATAATATAGCTCACTACAATTGCACTCAACGCTATAAATCAACACTATCCTTCACATTATTTCATGACACTCTTTGAATGTTACATGTAATAGGCTAACAGTGATATGACTTTGAGTTAGATAGAAGTAAAACGAATCAAAGTTGTGGACATTTTTTAATTTTATGGCATACTAACCTCTCGAAATATATGGGATCATTTTTTAATTTAATACACATTTTAAACTGCACTTTATTGGGATCATTATCTTCTAGTTAGAAAGTTTGTGGCTACCTTTTTTATCTCAAGCATATCATTCATGACATAATCTTCGAACTTGTACGATAGATCCATTACTTGAACATTTTGTTGCCTTTTACTGTAAAAGCATAAAAATGAAGTTAGGTCATAACTTAATCACAAGTTTTGCAGAAATTTACACCACTAATAAAATAAGGAAGCTGCAACTAAATACTACAAACATGTTCCTTCTTACTGGTATTGTTCCTAAAGCTTTGTTTTAGAATCTTCAACCTTAACAATACATCAACTAAATATGTTGGCTTCTAAAAAAAACCAAAAATCATTAGAATTTTTCGTGTAACTTAACATAAAAGAATTCCCATCGGTTTGAGGTTGGGTGGCGAATAAAGCGAAAGGTGTGGCCTAAGAAGATGTGTGTTGTAGAGAAAAGGATAGCGTGGAGGAGTTCGGCATTGCAAATGGGGCAATGTGCACCCTTCTTCCGTGGTCGTTTCTTCCACTAATCCATGTAGCGGGGATGCATATTCTGTGTTGAGGTTGTTGCGAGAAGCTATAGTCACTATGAAAGCAACACTCTCACTGGAGGTCTAGGAGGTACTCACCTATCTTATTTCTCGCTCGCCTCACGTGATGCTGCTTCATGAGACCAAGTCGAAAAAGAACAAGTCAGACCTTAAGAATGGAAATCTCCTTCGCGCTTCAGTGGGAATTGATAGCAAACATTAGCGCTATCGGCCACCTCATAACTAGCTTAAAGCACCACAACATTTAAGAATTTAATGAATTTAAATATAACATTTAAATAATTTAAACTTAGGATTTAAAGAATTAGCGCAAAGCACCATAGCATGGCTTATTTTTCTACTGCAGTTGCTTCTAGTGTTACATGTGATTTAGGAGGGAGTGGGATGCATCCCGAATAGTGAGATAATCACTAGGGCTATCGAATTGTTTGAAGACATGGTTGCCACAATGGCGAAAAAGGTTGTGGAGACCTCCTCCTCCGCCAAGGGAGGCCTATGGACCGCAAGGGTTCTAAATCCAGCAAGGAGGAAAAGAACTTTAATATAATCAAAGCTATTAACCGTCCTCCATGGGCCGATTGTGATGAAACAACAAATATGCGAGAAGATGCTAAAGGTAATTTTGTCGGAAGACTTAGATAGAGTGGTGGAAAAGAAGCCAAAAGTGAGAGGATCATTCTAAGAAATCGTCTAAATCGAAGCTGAGCAGCTCCAAAAGCAGGAGGCGAGAGTTAGCTTAATGTGCCAGATGTTTTCAGACATCAACACCGATCATCTTTGGATGGCCTAGATTTACCATTCCGAGCTACCAATGCTTGAGAAAAAATATACTTGAAGAACATTAGATGGCCATTTTCATCATTAATCCATGGTAACAAAAGCAGTACTATAACATAAAATATTTTTCAAAATAGAGAAGTGAAAATGGATGTCAATTATACCTCACGAAGCTTCAAAATACAAACGAAAGAATAAGCCATGTAAAATGGATTTGTAGTGTTATGTTATTATTATTAGACGTTCAAAACATGGCTAGGTGTGGTGAATAACCATTTCTCCTTGTCCAAATTTGTGAAAAACAAGGAAAATATTTCTCCTTCTCTACAGCTGAACAACCATTGCTCCTTGTCCAAAGTTGTGCAAAACAGGGAAAATATTGCTCCTTCTCTACAGCTGAACAACCATTGCTCCTTGTCCAAAGTTGTGCAACTATTTCTAGAAATGTGCTAGGAAGAAGAAAGATGCATTGAAATTTTCATGCCATATGAGACCCCATTGATTCGATTTGAATTTCTCAATTTTTGAGTTATTTTGTTTCATGGGTGGAGAATAATTCCAATAGTATGGCAGTTCATAACTAAAGGAACTACTTTCTCGTAATATTGAATGCATGCATAAGTGAAAGTGCCACGTTTCACAAGCCTGAGGAAAACCGTCAGCCGTTTTTGTTCCTCTTTGGTCTCTGTCTTTTATTCACCTCTTTTATGTTAATGTAACGAAATGAAATGATCAATTCATGTTTCCTTAGTTATTTTCTTCAATTTTATTTGTCTTAATCTTGATACGTGTTCATCAATAATAGGTAAATTTTTAATCATGATTTGGTAAAAAATTGTTGTAAACATTATTTAAATACTTGATTTAGATATCCAAGTAAGTTATGGTTTTTAATTTCATTCATTGATCTGATGGAAATAGCGAGAATATACTGGCATCATTCAATTTAAACCATGTGATAAAAAAAATTAATTAAGAAAATGCGAAATGAAATGATCAATTCATGTTTCCTTAGTTATTTTCTTCAATTTTATTTGTCTTAATCTTGATACGTGTTCATCAATAATAGGCACCGTAAATTTTTAATCATGATTTGGTAAAAAATTGTTGTAAACATTATTTAAATACTTGATTTAGATATCCAAGTAAGTTATAGTTTTTAATTTCATTCATTGATCTGATGGAAATAGCCAGAATATACTGGCATCATTCAATTTAAACCATGTGATAAAAAAAATTAATTAAGAAAATGATTCAAGTAAATGATCCTAACAAGGAGACGCCTATCGGCATAATTACAATGTTCAAAATTTAAAACGGGCACCAGCTGAGTAGTTATTTTTCCCAAATATTTTAGGGAAAATAGAGAAAATAGTTTCTAGTAAATATGATCCATCTCTTTCAGACAGAATAGGAGCAATCAACCAATGCATGTTGGACACATCCCAGTAACCACAAATAGGTAAAGAACCAACCTGGAGGCGAGTATAAACAACCAATGAGGATATTTCTAATCATGACGCCACTTTAGGGTTGCCAAAACAAATAGGATAAGAATTTGAAATACTTAGGCATCATTCAAGAGAGTTATGTGAATTACTACTATCAGAACAAGATTAGAATGAAAATGTGGCGCGTAAAATAGTGTGAAATAACAAATTAGATTACCATAGAGTAAGATATTTGTGAAAAATAAAGTTGAGTTGTTTGTTCCTTTGATCTGCAATAAAAAATGATAAACCTGAGTTACATGTAGAGCCATTTAGGGTGGGTAGTAACCCTATTGAAAAGAAAACAACACAAAAGAAAAGAAAATTAAAATATAGATAATCGTTACGTTTACTCCGTGGAGAAGATAATTCTATAGCATATGTAAAGAAGTAGTCTACCCTCAATTGTGTCGAGATCCTGGAGAAGCAGAAAGAGAATTCAGAGCACAATAATAAGTCAAAGCTTCTTGTCTCAATCATAGAGAAAATAAAAAAATTGTAAACAATATCTTAAAGTGCTAAATGGGGAAAACTCAGAGAGGATGCCTGAGTAGCCGAAGCAGAAAAGAAAGGAAACATAGTAGGGAGTTGTAGTTAATCTTCCAAAACAATCATAGTGGGATGGAAGAAAATACCTATTTTGAGACAAATTACACAGTTAAGTAGGGAATATTATGGGTACCATGTTATGTTAAAGAAATTATTCGTGTCAATCTAGAGCAAAGACACATTAAACAAATGCCACAATACCTGAAATGCAAAATTTGGGTGTCATTTTCTCTCTTTATCCTCCATTGCGACATTGTTGGAGCTCGGCGTCATAAAAGGAAGGAGAAGAACAAAACCCCAAATGAGTCTAAATGTGACCTAACCGCTAGGATGGAATACATATTCATATCTTGGTCATTGGATAAGGGACGCAGATCATGATTCCCATGAATGTATGTGTCATACGGCTATGTGATAATCACATGGAACTCACATATGTCACAACCTACCATTCATCACATGACCTGAAGATGCTTATGTGGTTGCATACCATAACCCACTCAACTTGTGGTATAAGAAAATTAATCTCATTATAAATTGTGAATGATGTGTAGAAAATATCACAAAGGGTTAAAACATTAGTCTTTTAGATGTGAGTAAAGTCTATGCATAAAACTATAATAACACCACTATTCCAAAATGTGAAAAAAATTATAGCCTTTGAAATTAGGTGTATGTTATCCTAAGATTAATTGTTCAACATTATAATAGTAAGTGGGGGGGGGGGGAGATTATATGTTAGGGATTTTAGGTAATTGATTTAAAAACATATATATTCTCAATGGAGAGGTGTGAAAAAATGGTATGAGAGTCTACGTATAACCGTCAGACCTAATGCATTTTTTTTTTTAAAGCAGAGGATGATTGAAGGTCATGGGTATTTTACAATTGTATGAGAACATCATGGGGTTTGGTATGAGAACATCATGGTGTACAAGAGTGTGAGAAAATATTTGGAGCTTCATATGTTTATCATAGCATCCTCAGTGATGTGGTTATTTCCAAAAGTGGTTGGGTGTTGAAAAATCTCATATTATTTGAAATATTATCACATTTTTGGAAATAGGTTTCACAGTCCTTATGTGTATCATATCATTCTTCCATGGCTAGGAAGTATGCTTACAACAACATATATATGTTAGGAAAAAAAATAATATGATATTATATTTGGCTAAGATATCAGAAAAGAAATGTTGGTACCAAGCTAACCACATGTATGTTCTCACTGGACTATTCACAAAGTAGACCTTGCTAGCTTAGGAATAAGAGACTTATTACTACATAAATTAAGCACAATTAATGACTAGCTTGTTGTCACTATCAAAAACATCAGGTTTGACTATGTCTGGTTATCTAGGTTAGGGGACCGTTGTTTTGGAGAGTTGTTCCTTACTACCACGGTTAAATAAGTGGCAAGAGTAAGCCATTGTTGTGAAACCAACTCAAAAGATATTAGAGATGATAGATCAATTACTTAAAAAATATCCTCTTTGAGGGAGAAGCCTCCTTTACATTACACAAACGAACAATTCTTTGATGATACAAATGAAAACACCACCTTTGTATGTATAGCAGTCTAAGGGGTCAGAATATAATCAAAGCCTACATAACAATTATAATGTAATGTGTTGTTATCATAACCCTCATGCTACCGGTTTAGCAAAAAGATAACTTGAGGTAAGCAAAGAAAATAACCATTAGAAGTGTAAGCGGACCAGATAAGTATAAGGGAAGCATGCTACCCCCCCCCCCTTTATATAAATAATGCAGACAAAAGGAGTTAATGCCGCATTACAGGCAAGCAAAGGAGAGGCCACGAGCCATACATGTGAAAACCTGAGTAGCGCCGCCACGTGGAAGGATTCCAGCAATACCAAGGCTCATATAAAGAGGGAGGAGCTATACCCCTAGAACACATGATGTCAGAGGTTGGTGGGGGCAAGTTTTGATCATTCCGTGGGGTGGTGGTGCATTGCAAAGGGACTTCACAGGTCCCCGTCGGAACTCTTTAGTGGGCCCCTCGAGACTAATATGTGGCACGAGTAAAAGCAGAGGTAAGGTTAGTTAGGAAAGCCGGTACATGACCAGTACTGGTATTTAACCCAGTGCATGGCTCACACCTACGCGGCTCCTGGTAGCCAACAACCTAATGCCACGTGCCTCAGTGTCGACGTCCTTATGATTTCAACCCTCCAATTTGTTACCCAAGCCTCATTTTTCATAAATCTATGGCCTGTTTAACCTTCTCTTACCCCCCATATTTGGTAAAATACTTATTTTTTATGAACTAGCAAAACATTTAAGCTGTGATTACAACACCAGGTTACTTTCAACCCTCGCATCACTTTCCATCTTTGGTTTTCCTCACTGGTTACAGGTATTTTTTCAATCCCGCATCTGACAGTTTTCCTTTTGCTTTACTTTTCAAAATGGTCATCGTGAGAGTCAAGTCCAGAAAGTCTGAACCTGAAATCCCTAAAGCCCATGAATTTAGGGCCATCCCTGTACCTGAGCCTCTCATTGACACATAGGCTCGTATCCATGACCCGTAGTACCCTTTCAGTGTCTCTCGTGTCAGACACGGCCTGTTAGAAAGCCATGTGAAAGGCCAAGACCGATTCAGAGTCATCCAGTCTGGTCTATACTACCAGATTGTTCCACTCACCTTTCTAGTCATTGAGTTCATATGCTAGCTGAGAGATGCCTACGACGAATACATGGATGTATTTCTTTTGGCTTAGGGAAATAGGGTTTTCCGTATATCCCATGAGCTCATTAAAGAATACCTCCATTTTCCTCACAGCCAAGAGTATGTCGAGTTCACAGAGCTGTCCCTGTCTCGTAAGTTTTCCAAATTACCCTCGAAAAAACAGAGTTAATTCCTCTCTTCCATCGCATACTCTCATCTCACTTCTATCCTGTCTTCGGATATGGTGCCCTTGACTACATTCACAGACAACCTCCAGCTGGTTCTCTCTTTCATCTCAGGGTAGCTATGTCTCAAAGAGGTCGAGAGGGTGTCGAAGGAATGCATAGCCCTCCTTTAGCTCATATCCCAACCAGGTTTCGTTTTGGATATCCTCACTTTCTTGGCCTAGCCATTCAAACCAAGTTTCAAGAATTACCCTCCTCAGGGGCTTTCTGTTTCTGTTCACTTCTGTTTTACCTCTTTCTGTTTGAGCACGCAGACAAGTTTGAAGCTTTGGGCCTCAAAAAACTCTCAAGAATGAATAGCCAACCAAGAACTATCTTTGAGTGGAACGTCTCATTATCAACAGCCTAACAGGAGGGGTTAATCAAGGTTTTTGAATGAGTTCATGACCATTGCCTACATCATACTTCACGACAGCCCCTTGCCCAGGATTTTTCTCGAGTAAAAGGGTTGGTTACAGTTTGATGATGAGAAGAGCACAGGGGACTAGTACTTGTTTGACGATTACACTGATATCATATTCTATGGTGAAGATGTACCCCCCTATCGACTTTCGTTGTTCCCTGCTATGAAGGTTTTCACCCTTGAATACATACATCAAACCCTCAAAACGGACCAGTTCCACTTCGTCCCTACGAAGAAAGGCTACATCCGTAAGCTACCGACCACCATCGACCCTTTTACCGTCAACTTGAGACACACCCTCTCCATAGTGGAGACACTGCTTTAGGAGATGGATTTAGTGCTAGGGAATGTTTGGCCCTATGACCCGAAAGGAATCCTCTCTAATAGCAAAAGGAAGATTAGGTCCACTGCATATGTGCATGAGACTACGCCCTTCATTGAATGGAGAGCTAAACTTGACACATGGCCCTTGGCTTCACAGATGGAGGCCGAATCTTCGGCTGCAGAAGGAAAGGGCAAACTAATGAGGCCAATTTTTCAGAGGAACGAGAAAGTTTGGATACAGGGGAGGGGTCCCATCCCTCTAAGAAGCATAGAATTGATTATGTGGAGATTATCTGGGATGAGCTGTACCAAGAGGAGCTAATCCGATACTGGGAGCCTGATAAGAGCAAGGTTGGTTTTAGAGTAAATTATGATGGCGCTTCCTCTTCGGAACCCTCTGGGATATCACAGGCCATTTCGGTAAACAGAGCCGAAGTAAGGGAATAAATTGGAAACAGAAACCAGACAGTAAGGGAGAAACTCCCAGTAGAATTGGTCGGGTTCGTGGATAAGTATCATACCCAGCTCACCTCAGAGCTGGATATAGATAAAGAACAATTGATAATAGCTATCATGGAGGTAGTGCTAGACCCCAATGCTCATGAAGTCAGCGAGTAAGCTTTGGAGTGTTGGGTGTGGAGCCTGATTATCTTGTTTACTTTGTATCACAGCTTTGGACCCATGTACCTGTAAATTACTTGTTGCCATGGGGGGTCCAGGGGGGGGTAGTAGTGACTTTATGGAGCCCCCCCCCCCGCTAATGGGGGGTTTCGGGGGCAGCGCCCCAAAAGCTAAAAACAGATGTAAAATTGCCTTGTAAAAGTATAGTAATTTCTAGTCAATCTGGGCTGTTCATTAGGCAAATGATATGATGGTAGAAGTTATGTTTAGTTTAGGGTTTTTTGCCCTAGAAGGTAACCCCTCGTTTTTATGAGGGTATTGTATTGTGGCTTTGTATTGTATGTGTATTCTCGGAGCGAGAAACAGAGAGGGAGACTGTGAGAGAGAGAATAGATGATATTACAGCGGATCTACTATAGGTTGTGTCTCTTCATTTTGGTGGATAATAGAAAGGAAGGACTGGCTGTTCAAGGTGGATGTAGCCCAAACTGGGTGAAACACGTATATCTGTGTCTCTCTGGTTTTATGTGTTTTGTGTGCTTCTATTTTCCGCATATTTTATGTGTTGCATTGCTTTGTAACATTTAATTTTCTAACATGGAGGTTGCTGTGAATCTATCAAAGGTCCCTTTAACGGACAAACTTGGCCTTCATTAATGCATCGGGGACATGCTTAGGGATGAGGTTGTGAAGCTTGCACTCACACTAAGGAAGCTAGAAGACAAATACAAAGAGGTATTAGAGAATCAGAAGAAATAAAGGGCTAGTTATAGGGGAATCAGCAACAACATGCACCATCTCAGAAGGATAATGAGTGAAAAATGAAGCGACAAAGAAGGAATCCGGAAGAAAATCATCCTGGATTTATAGGTCAAGAACTCAGAGTTAAGGAGGAGAATCAACATCCCCCACAGGGAATATATACAATCTGAGGAATTTGTCTAGGAAGAAAGAGAGAAATAGTCCCTCATAGACACCATTGCTTGGGAAAGGGATGAGAATAAGAAAATAATTGAAGAAATGGTTGTCCTCAGATAGAGATTGGCTGAATTGCAAGTGAAATGGGACACTCATGTCTGCGTGACTCCAAATTCTGATACAACAGGTGCCACTCTAACACAGTTAACCAAGTCTCTCTCAAACCTACATGTCTCAAAAAATCAAGCCCATACAGCAGAGCAGAGGGTTCAGGAGTTGGTTTCTAGGTTGGAATAAAATGATAAGGTAATAGCGGCCTTGGAAGAAGAGGTGGATGGAGTGAGGAGGGAGAAGCTGCAGCAGGAAAAGGTCATCAAGGATATAAACATTCAGATGAAAGGAAACATAACCCTCCTGGAATCCAGGCACCTCATCTTGACCTACATCATATCGAAGGTAAGGAAACATTGGAAGTATATCATGTTAATGGATGATAAGAAGATTGTTGTCTGATTGTTCAAAGGGAAGTTGTAGGAAAAACAAGCAGAAGCCGATGCAAAGGTGGTCATGGCCAAGAATTATATCACTTAAATAAATGGATTGGACTCTGAAGAGTTGTTTGTCCAATGGATTGAAGACTGTTTCAGGGGAGTGATGGAAATCAAAAGGGTAATTGAGAAAGATACTGCGCGTGTAAATGCATTGAGTGGTTTGGATCAGGTTTTCGAGGGAGTGGAGAATTTTGAGCAAGAGTGGGATGAGCTGGTGAAAGCAGGCCTCCCATCATGCTGGGATGCTGCAACTACCGCATTTTTATGTCTAACTGATTATGAAGAGAAGCTGATAGCTGTTATGAATCAGACCAATCTTCCCTATGTGAAAACCATTTGCCTGAAAGATGAAACTATAATTGTTGCCCTAGGCAAGGAGATTTCCCTTCTCTTTCAGATAAAACAACGCTTGGTTGTCGATGTGGATTACTCAGAATAGGTTGATATAAAAGCCTTAGTGGAGATTTTTTCCACTATGCCCCCGCCAGGGGTGACCATATGGCAGAAATTCAGTGAGTATGTAAATATACCAGTCACCACATCATCCCTCCAGTCCCCACCTCCTCAGAAGCATAAAGTTGGTTCGTCCGTGTCATCGGTGCTTCCAACTTAATCGGTAGCTGTTATGCCCCGTTTCTCTAAAAAATGATGCTCATGATCTGGCCCTAGTGGCCTTTTTACTTGTTATTTTTACTTTGTAATATCAGGTGAAATATTCATTTAATCCTATGATTTTTTATTCTCTGTCTAAGTTGTTTTGTTTTCGGTTGGCACCTTTGTTAAGGCCACTACAGAGACGATGAGAGGCATTTTTCCTCATCATCAGTTTTGATTTTAATAGATACAAGCAATACAAAATATATTTCTGTAAACAAATGTTGGTCTAAAATATATTTTAGTGAGAGTCAGCAAGGGATTATAAAAGAAACAACCTCAGTTTATGCAAGGGTTCCAGATTTTCCAGAACAGAGACTGTTAGTCGTAAATGCTCCTTTTTGTAAAGTTTTTAAGGCCGTCTCATAGTGTATATTGAAGAATCCCATTGGGAAATCAAAGTGTATTATTCTGTTATGAGATGGATTCCTAGTGAGACCAGTCACAATTTGTATTCTCTTAGTTATACTCTAATAAAAACATTTTTCGACATTTCATCACTCTATTTATATTACAAGCTATTTGAATGTGAGTGCTTGATTAAGTAGGTGTGAATTTATCTGTCAAAGGATACTCATGTCTATTTGTCTATTGCGTTTTAAATATGGCTCAAAGCTTTGATATTATGGTCATATATTATATCTCATTTACTCACCTTTCTTCTGATATTAGCTGGAGATAGATTCTTATATGACAATAATCTTGTCTGTAGTTAATACTCTCTTTATTTGTTTCCGTTTTCACCGCAATCCTTATTTTGATAATTGTCTACCGCGATTCATGTTCGGCCCTTATCACAAATTTTTAAATCTAGATTCATCTTCAATAATGTGGTTATAGACCCTTGTTGTGTTACTACTGGGCATTATTTCCAATTTATCTCTGTTCCCGATATCTCGGTCCCACCTGATGAAGTTTTAAAATTTTTTTCTAAACAAGAGGATTTATATCCCTGACCATGGAAAGTTTTTCTGAATCCTTTTGGCTCTAAGATGTCCTAGGCACTGGTCCTTCACAACTCAATGTTGTCTCTAGGAGCTACAACATATTTTGGCATTGTTTCTGGGGAATGAATTTGAATATCTTATCCCTGGGTATCAAAAGATCATTCACCCTTAAAAAGTAGGTGATCACGAAGGGTTGATAGTTGTAGATACCTCACCTTGGCGAATCCACTGTCCTTTGAAGTATAAAATTCATTTGCAGTCCTGTCTTATCAAAAGCCCCACCTAAGGTCAGATACCTCTCAGTTGAGAACGCCTTCCGTATCCCACCTAGAGAAGATATTATTCAAAATAAGATGGAAATAAAATCAAGCTGCTCATACTGACATACCCAGATTCTCTCTCGAAGACTCCCCATCTTCCTCATATCAAGCTCAAGCCCAAGGCCCTAGTTCCACTACGAGATTCCTTGAATATCCACCAGATAATCCTATCCTTGAGTAATCAGAGGTAAAAGATGTAGCTAAGTCAATATATATCTCGATATTTTTCTTGCATCCCACTCCTGACATCGGAGAGATAAAGGAGGTAACCATCTTTCATATTTCATTTGTTCAAGAAAATCCATAAACTGCCATTCAGTTTACTCTCATTTCCAATTAGCCAAATCTTCCTCTTGGTACACCTCCTCCCATGGCGGTTCCTAGATTTTTATTAAATAAATATGCCCCCCTGGCCTTACCCCAAATCCTAAATGACATGCCCCAAGACTACATGAAGCTCTTACCCAGGTTTACCGGTGAGGACAGCAGTGCTGCGCAAAAACATCTAGAAGATTTCTATGCTTTTGCAAAGAAATTTAATGTTGAGCATTTGGATGTGACACTGAGATTATTTGTCCCATATCTGGATGGAGAAGCCCAGAAGAGGTTTAGGACTCTTGGAGACTGCTCCATCACTAATTAGGAAGAGATGGAAAATTCTTTCACTAGAAAGTGGGGAGAAAAAAGGGATCACAGCTATTGCCTCACAGAGTTCAACGCACTAAAGAAAAAGCATAATGAAGATGTGGGTGAGTTCATAAAGAGATTTAACAAACTATACACCAACTTACCAGCTAATATGAAGCCCCCCCAGATGGCTGTTAAGGTAGTGTTCATAGGAGCTTTTGAATCCAAGTTCAGTTTCAATCTAAGGGAGAGGAAATCGGTTTCTCTAGATCAAGCTCAAAATGATGCACTAGAGGTAGAAGCTAAATTTTCCTCTACAGGGAAATCGAAAGGAAGGTTGGATCATGATTTCAGGTGAAGGGGTAAAGAGGAAGCCTCTTCTTCTAACCAAGATAGAAAGGTACCAGATTAAAAGATTGAAGAGATGAATAAAATGATTAAGAATTTGTCAAGTAAATTGGTGAAATTTAAGTTAGAAGAAAAGAATGCTTCATCCCATCCATCCCAGACTGCTCCTAACCGAGGATATAGTCCGTAATACTGAAAGCCACCACTACAGATATTGCAAAGAGATAAAAAAGAGCAACAAGACCACATAAATCCCCCTCTGTACCTGGAAGGGCAGATGGAAGGCCCTCCTAAGGAGGTTCCTGATGGACAAGATGACCAATACCTCGCATATTCAGAGGGAGGGGAAGTCAAGATTTCTATGCTGGAAGAAGAGGAGGAGGATACAACGAAACTTACTATTGGTCATGATATTAATGACTATTGTAGGCATTTTGTGGATTTCATACATGCCCAATTTCACAAGAAGTATGACCTTCTGTCTTCTAGGAAGAGAACACGTACTCAAGATCAAGAAGAAGAGTCACCTCTCCCCAAGGCTAATAATAAAGGCAAGAAACTTGTGGAATAACCCTCAAGACAAAAAGGTACTCCCGCATGCTCATCCAAGTCAGTACCCGACCCTCTTGCTCAATCTAAAGGTATGTCCACTGAAGAAAATCCCCCTATCCTTATCAAATAATCAAATGAATCCTTAGTGGAAAATGGGCCCACTGTTTTTAATCTCCAAAAAGAGCTTGAGAAAGTTAAAATCCATGTTCCTTTAGTTGAACTCCTAAAACAGCCTTCCTATAAGGCTTAGGTCTTTTAGTTCATGCTTCCTCATGGGGTAACTTCACCCCCAGATTCCCTTAAACTTCAAGAAGAAATGTCCATGGTAGTTTTTGGCCCCCATGTATAGGAATTAGACTCTGCAACCCCACCTTTTTAAGTCTCCATAGTCATCCATGATTTTTTTTTACATAATTGTATGTTGGACTCGGGGGTCTCACATAATCTATTACCTCTCTCAGTCACAGAATAACTAAGATTGCAGATCACCCGACCCTACAAAGACCTCTATTCTTTTGATTCAAAAGAAGGAAAATGTCTCGGGATGATTAAATATCTGGTGGTAAACTTGGCTCAAATCCTGGCTAAGAGTGTCACCATGGACATAGTAGTTGTTGATATCCCAACCCGTTTTGGAATGCTTCTATCCAGATCATGGGGTACTAATATTGGAGGGTCGATCAAGCTAGATCTCACTTATGCAACTATTCCAGTGTTTGGAGGACAAGAAAGAAGGCTATATAGGGAATCAAGATTCGTGAAAATGGTGTCCAAGGACGATGGCTCAGAAAATTCCCTGGTGTGTAGCAAAGAAGGGTATTTTTCTTGTATTATGCTAGAGGAGGACCAAGAGTTTTTGCAGGAACCAGCATTCAACTCACTAAAGTCACAAGACTCCTCAAGTGATGATGATAGGGGAATGTGGACCTTGCACTTTGATGCAGTGAATTCAAGGGAAGGAAACAGAGTAGGAGTGCTTCTAATCTCCCCTTCTGGACAATTAGTACCTCTGTTTTAAATTAGAGTATGAGGCCACCAAAAACATGAATGAATATGAGGCACTACTTCTACGCCTACAAATTGCAAAGAATATAAATATCCGCAGTCTTAAAGTAGTTGGAGACTCTGAGCTAGTGGTGATATAGATTAAAAATAAATGCCAAGCCAAACATCCTCGGCTAAGGGCTTATAGAAACGAATTCTGGGACCTAGTGGAGAATTTTTTCTTAGCATTTAACATACATTTTATGCCAAGAGATCGGAACAGGATGGAAGATTCAATAGCTGTGGAAGCCATCAATTTCCGTCCACCTTAGAATCCACTTCTAAGATATGAAGTGGAGGTCTGTTATCGCCCCTCCATCTCGGACAAGGTCAATCACTGGCAGGTGTTTGAAGATGAAAAGAAGATGAAATGATTCATGGAAACTATTGGAGAGTTATCTACCTTTGTTATCGATACCGGGGAGGAAGAGGAAACTGAAGAAAAACCCCAAAATCAATGGCAAGAGACGGTGGTTGGTCACAAAGTGTTGTAGTTGAAAGGAAATGTGATCTCCAGAGGTTTAGTACCATTGGAGAGGTTGTTTGATAAAAACAACATTCCTGTCAGCCCTAATAATCTCACACCAGAAGCTTGGGTAGAAGATGTGAATGTTGGGACGGAAGGAGATCCTAAGATAGTAAAATTAGCTAAAGGAGTCCCAGAAGAACACAGAGAAAGGTATGTACAGTTGTTTCACTCCTATAATGATGTTTTCTCTTGGTCCTACCAAGATCTTAAAACATTTGACATAAGTATCATCCAACACAAGATCCCACTAAGGGCCGATGCCAAGCCACATAAGTAGAAGCTAAGGTAGATTAACCCTTTGCTACTTCCCGCCATAGAGAAGGAAATCTAGAAGTTGTTGAAGGCTAAGATTATTGTACCTCTGAGGTATTCAAAATGGGTGGCTAGTCTCGTATCGGTCCAAAAGAAGAATGGAGAGATAAGGTTGTGCGTAGACTTTCGAAATTTAAATAGAGCATCCCTTAAAGACAACTACCCTCTCCCCAAAATGGATCACATCTTGCAGAAGGTGGTCGGGTCCTCTCACATGTCCATGATGGATGGTTTCTCGAGATACAATCAAGTGGCAATCTTGCCTGAAGACTAAAAGAAGATGGAATTCACCACCCCTTGGGGCATTTTCATGTATGCCTGAATGCCTTTCGGTTTGATAAATGCTAGAGCCACCTTTTAGAGGGTGATGGACATCGCGTTTATAGGAGAAAAAGACAAGTTCATGGTGGTGTGCCTGGATGATATCACTGTATTTTCGAAAGATGATGTTGAACATGTTGAGCACTTATGCCAGACTTTCAAAAAATGCCGCAGGTATTCTCTGTCCCTAAAACCTCAAAAATCTATGTTTGCTTTAGAAGAAGGAAAATTATTTGGCCATATTGTAACTAAATCAGGAGTAAAGATTAACCCAAAAAGGGTGGAAGTGATCAATGGCATATCCTTACCTCGTAATAAGAATTAAGTTTAGGTTTTCCTCGGGCACATAAATTTTTTGAGAAGGTTCATCCCGAACTACGCAGAAATAGTTCGGCATGTCACCAAATTGCTTAAGAAAATAAATGAGGTGAAATGGATGAATAAGTCAAGAAAAGCATTTAATAGAATCAGGAATGCATTTGCAGAAGCTCTAGTATTAGCGGGACCAGATTACAATAAGCCATTCATGATTTTCTCATTTTCCTCCCTGCATACTGTACCCGTAGTACTCTTACAAAAAAAATGAGGAGGGTATGAATAGCCCATCGCCTTTTTTAGTCAAGTACTTCGAGATGCCAAACTAAAATACAAAATTCTATACAAGCAAGCATATGCTTTGGTTAAATCATTAAAGGCATTCCGGATGTACATCCTACAGTCCACCATTATTGCTTTTGTACCTACAACAATAGTTAAAGATATTCTGATTAGGGGGATAGTGAGGGAAAAAGGGGAAAATGGATCGCTAAGATCCAAGAATATGAATTAGAAATTCGCCCCAAAAAGCTCATCAAGGGACAAGGTCTAGCCAAGATTCTGTCTGAGCCTAACTGTCAAGATTTAGGAATAAATCTATGCATGGGAATCGGGGAGTTGTTTGGAGACACGGAGGAACAACTTGGGATAGAAACGGCCGTGCAAAAGACCGACATGAAGTATCTGATCAGTCTTTGGTATAAGGATATTGTGGAATATCTTTTAACTCTCAGTGGTCCTCCGAACTTCGATAATGCTAAATATAGAATGTTAAGGTTGAAGTCGCAGAAGTATATCATTGCAAATGGCCGAGTATGTTGGAAAGATCCCTCAGGAATCCTGCTCTTATGCCTTATAGAGACAGAAGTGGAGGAAGTTATGGCTGAACTCCATGAAGGTATTTGTCAAGGGCATTACATATGGAGGTCTACATCCCATAAGATATTTAAGGTAGGTTTCTTCTAGCCCAAATTGTTTGGGGATGTGCATGCTCGAGTCAGGGCTTGTGAATAGTGTCAGAGGTTTGCTGAAAAGAAAACAATTTCTCCTTTACCTATGATCCCAATACATATAGAAGAACCGTTTCAGCAATGGAGGATAGATTTCATCGGGGAAATTCACCCACAATAAAGTGGCCAACATAAATAGATTCTAATCACCATTGACTACTTTACCAACTGGGTAGAGGTAATACCATCAAGGAACACAACTGATCCAGTAGTGATTAAGTTCCTAGAAGAAAATATTATAGCCAATTTTGGTTGCCCGACTAATATTGTGACAGATAATGCACAAGCTTTCAGGTTTGTAGAATTCACCAATTTCTGTCAATAATACCATATCACCCTGGGGTACTCCACAGCCTATTATCCTCAGGGGAATGGACTGGCTGAGTCTTCAAATAAGACATTGGTAAGGGAATTAAAGAAAACTATAAATGAAATTCAGAAAAACTAGGATTCCCAGCTAAAATTCGCATTGTGGGTGAATAGAATCACAAATAAACAATCAACAAGCAAGTCCCCATATGAACTAGTCTATGGTAGAGTGGCCATTTTTTCAATCCATCTTGCCTTGCCTGTGGCTAGGTTCCTTCAGGACAGTCAGAAAGATCCCAATGATCTTACAAGAAGAATAAATCAATTGGTCGAGTTAGAAGAGACTCGGAGCCAAGTAAATGATCATTTAGCAGAGTACGAAGAGAAAATGAAAAATTTGTTTGACCAACATGCAAAAGACAAAGGAATGCCATTAGGGGATTTAGTACTAAGGTGGGACATTAGGAGAGCCGACAAGGGTAAACATGGAAAGTTTGACCCCCTTTGGTTTAGACCTTCCAAAATTGTTGAGGTCAAAGGAAATAACACCTTCACTTGGAGAATTTGGAAGGAGATGTGATTGAGATGCCCGTAAATGGGCAGTTCCTAAAGCCCTATTTCTAAATCTGATCCAGGTCCTGGAGACCTCTGTATTATAATGTGTATATATTTGTCATTTATACTTTCATAGTCGATGTTTGTTTCGCCATATGAGTGTTTGAAAATTTTGAAGAGGCTCGAGCTTTTAAATAATGAGCTGCAAGTGGTCTGGGAAGTTCTTGACACATCCGAGGATGAACATGCCATCCCCAGGTGGAGCCAATGTTGTTATCATAACCCTCATCCTACCGGTTCAATAAAAATATTACTTGAGGTAAGAAAATAAAATAACCTTTTAGAAGTGTAAGAGGACCAGATAAATATAAGGGAAGCATGCTAACCCCCCCCTTATATAAAGAATGTGGACAAAAGTAGTTAATTTCGCATTACAGCCAAGAAAAGGAGAGGCCGCAGGCCATACATGTGACAACCCGAGTAGCGCCGCCACGTGGAAGGATTCCGGGGGTAGAAAGGCTAATATAAGGAGGGAATAGTTATACCCCTCGAAACGCATGATGTCATAGGTTGGAGGGGGTAGGTTTTGATCATTCTGTGGGGTCGTGGTGCATCGCGAAGGGAATTCACAGGTCCTTGTCAGAACTCTTTAGTAGACCCCTTGAGACTAACAGGTAGTGCAAGTAAAAGCAGAGGTAAGGTAAGTTAGGAAAGCTAGTACATGACCAGTACTGGTATTTAACCCAGCACATGGATCACACCTACCAGGCTCCTGGTGGCCAACAACCTAATGCCACGTGCCTCAGTGTCAATTTCTTTATGATTTCAGCCCTCCAAGTTCTTACCCAAGCCTTGTTTTTCATAAATCTATGGCCTGTTTAACCCTATCTTACACCCTATTTTTGGTAAAATACTTATTTTTACAAAGTAGCCGAATAGTTAAGCTTGGATTATAGCACCAGGTCACTTTCAACCCCCGTTTCACTTTCCCTCTTGGGTTTCCCTCATTGGTTATAGGTATTTTGTCATTCCCACATCTTACAGTTTTCCTTCTGCTTTACTTTCAAAATGGTCATCGCGATAGTCAAGTCCAAAAGGTCTAAACCTGAAATCCCTCAAGACCACGAAGTTAGGGCCGTCCCTGGACCTTAGCCTCTCATTGACATACAGGCTTGTATCTGCGACCCCTAGTACCCTTTCAGTGTCTCTCATGTCAGACCCGACCTGTTAGAAAGCCATGTGAAAGGCCAAGACCAGTTTAGAGTCATCCGGTCTGGTCTATACTACCAAATTGTTCCACCCACCTTTCTAGTCACTGAGTTGATAATTTGGCTTAGATATGCCTACGAGGAATGCAGGGATGTATTTCTTTCGTCTCAGGGAAATAGGGATTTCCATATATCCCCTGAGCTCGTTAAAGAAGCCATCTGTTTTCCTCATATCCAGGAGTATGTCAAGTTCACAGAGCTATCCCTATCTTGTCAGTTTTCCAAATTACCCTGGAAACAACAATGTGAATTCCTCTCTTCCATCTCAGACTCTCGTCTCACGTCTATCCCGTCTTTGGATATGGTGCCCTTGACTGCATTCACATACAACCTCCACCCGGTTCTCGCTTTCATCTCAGGGTTTCTAGGTGTCAAAGAGTTCAAGAGGGTGTCTAAGGAATGCATAGCCCTCCTTTGGCTCATGTCCCAGCCGGGTGTCATTTTGGATATCCCCACTTTCTTGGCCTCGGCCATTCTAACCCAGTTTCAAGAACTACCCTCTTTATGGGCTTTCTATTTTTGTTCACTTGTGTTTTACCTTTTTCTATTTGAGCATGCGGACTAGTTCGAAGCTTTGGGCTTCGGAAAACTCTCAAGAACAAACAACTAGCCAAGAAATGTCTTTGAGTGGAATGTCTCAGTACGTTAGTAGCCTAATGGGAGGGTTTACTGAAGGCTTTTGAATGCGTTAATGACCATTTCCTATGCCATACTTCACGACATCCCCCCGCCCAAGATTTTTCCCGAGCAGAAGGATTGGCTACAGTTTCGTGATGAGGAAAGCACAGGGGACTGGTACTTTTTTGATGATTACACTGAGATCAGAATCTATGGTGCAGATGTACCCCCCTATCGCCTATCATTGTTCCCCCCTATATGGGTTTTCGCCCTTGAATACATATGTTAAACCCTCAAAGCAGACCAGTTCCACTTCGTCCCTGCGAAGAAAGGCTACATCCTTAAGCTCTCGATGACCATCGGCCCTTTTACCGTAAACTCGAGACACGCTCTCTCCATAGTGGAGACACTGCTTTAGGAGATGGATTTAGTGCTGGGGAAATTTTGGCCCTATGACTCGAAAGGAATCCTCTCTAATAGGAAAAGGAAGATTAGGTCCACTTCATATGTGCATGAGACTATGCCCTTCATTGAATGGAGAGCTAATCTTGACACATGGCCATTGGCTTCGCAGATGGAGGCCGAATCATCGGCTGCAGAAGGAAAGGGTAGAATAACGAGACCGATTTTTCCAAGGAATGAGAAGTTTTGGATATAGGGGAGGGGTCCCATCCCTCTAAGAAGCATAGAATTGATGATGTGGAGATTATCTAGGATGAGCCGCTGCAAGAGGAGCTAATCCGATACGGGGAGCCTGATAAGAGCATGGCTAGTTTCACAGTAAATTATGATGGCGCTTCCTCTTCGAAACCCTCTGGGATATCAAAGGCAATTTCAGTAAACAGAGCTGAAGTAAGGGAAGAAATTGGAAACAGAAACTAGACAGTAAGGGAGAAACTCTGAGCAGAATTGGCTGGGTTCATGGATAAGTATCATACCCGTCTCACCTCACAATCGGATATGGATAAAGAACAGTTGATAATAGCTATCACAGAGGAAGTGCTAGACCCCACTACTGAAGAAGTCATCTACCGAGATTTTGAGGTTGTTGTGAATCTATCTAAGGTCCCTTTAACCGACAAACTTGGCATTCACCAATGCATGAAGGACATGCTAAGGGATGAGGTTGTGAAGCTTGCACTTGAAGTAAGGAAGTTGGAATACAAATACAAAGAGGTGCTAGAGAATCAGAAGAAAGAAAGGGCTAGTGTGAGGGGAACCAGCAACAACCTACACCATATTATAAGGATAATAGGTTGAAAGAATTCATTGATAATTACAATTACCAATGCATGAAGGACATGCTAAGGGATGAGGTTGTGAAGCTTGCACTTGAAGTAAGGAAGTTGGAATACAAATACAAAGAGGTGCTAGAGAATCAGAAGAAAGAAAGGGCTAGTGTGAGGGGAACCAGCAACAACCTACACCATATTATAAGGATAATGAGTGAAAAAGGAAGAAAAAGAGAAGGAATCTGGAAGGAAATCATCCTAGATTTAGAGGTCAAGAACTCAGAGTTAAGGAGGAGACTCAACATCCCCCACGGGGAATATATGAAACCTGCGGAATTAGCCCAGGAGGAAAGAGAGAAATCGGCCCTCACTGATACCATTGCTCGGGAAAGGGATGAGAATGTGTAAACGACTGCAGAAATTGTTGCCATCAGACAGAGATTGACTGAATTGCAAGCGAAATGGGACACTCATGTCTACGTGACTCCAAATTTCGATACAATAGGTGCCACTCCAACACAGTTAACCAAGGTTCGGTTAGACCTACATGTCTCAGAAAATCAAGCCCATATAGCAAAGTAGAGGGTTCAGGAGTTGGTATCTAGGTTGGAACAAAACGATAAGGTAATAGCGGCCCTGCAAGAAGAGGTGGATGGAGTGAAGAGGGAGAAGTTGCAGCAGGAAAATGTTATCAACGATCTAAAAAAATAGATGAAAGGAAACACAACCCTCCTGGAAGCCAGGTGCCTCATCTGTACCGACATCATATCGGAGGTAAGGAAATGTTCGAATTATATTATGTTAATGGATGATAAGAAGATTTTTTTCTGATTGTTCAAAGGGAAGTTGTAGGAAGGACAAGTGGAAGCTGAGGCAAAGGTGGTCATGGCCAAGAAGTATATCACTTACCTAAACAGATTGGACTCTGAAGAGTTGGTTGTCCAAAGGATTGAAGACCGTTTCAAGGGAGTGATGGAAATCAGAAGGGTAATTGAGAAATATACCACGTGTGTAAATGCATTGAGTGGTTTGGAGCAGGTTTCCAAGGGAGTGGAGAAGTTTGGGCAAGAGTGGGATGAGCTGGTGAAAGTAGGCCTCCCATCATGCTAGGATCCTATAACTGCCACATTTTCAGGTCTAGCTGATGACGAAGAGAAGCTAATAGATGTTATGAATCAGACCAATCTTCCCTATGAGAAAACCACTTGCTCGAAAGCTGAAACTATAATTGCTGCCCTAGTCAAGGAGATTTTCCTTTTGTGTCAGATCAAAAAGCGCTTGGTCGTCCATGTGGATTACTCGGAATTGACTGATATAGAGGCCTTAGTGGAGATTTTTTCCACTATGCCCCCACGAGGGGTGACCATATGGTAGAAATGTAGGGTGTATGTAAATGTACCAGTCACCACACCGTGCCCCTAGTCCCCACCTCCTCAAAAGCATAAAGTTGGTTTTTCTGTGTCATCAGTGCTTCCAACTCAACCGAAAGCTCCTATGCCCCGTTTCTCTAAAAAATGATGCTCATGATTTGGCCCTAGTGGCCTTTTTACTTGTTATGTTTACTTTTAAATATTGGGTGAAATCTTCATTTCATCCTATGCATTTTTATTTTCTGTCTAAGTTGTTTTGTTTTCGGTTGGCGCCTTTGTTAAGGCCACTACAGAGATGATGAGAGGCATTTTTCCTCATCATCAGTTTTGATTTTGATAGAGACAAGCAACAGAAAATATATTTCTGTAAAAAAATGTTGGTCTAAAATATCTTTTGCTAATAGTCATCAGGGGGTTATAAAAGAAACAACCTGAGTTTATGCAAGGGTTCTAGATTTCTAGAACAGAGAGTGTTAGTCATAAATGCTCCTTCTTGTAAATTTTTTAAGGCCTTCTCATAGTGTATATTGAAGAATCCCGTTGGGAAATCAAAGTGTATTATTATGTTATGAGATGGATTCCTGGTGAGATCAGTCACAATTTGTATTCTCTCAGTTATACTCCAATACAAAAAAAATTTTGTATTTCATCACTCTCTTTATATTACAAGCTATCAGAATGCGAGCGCTTGATTAATTGGGTGTGAATTTATCTGTAAAAGGATACTCATGTCTATTGGTCTATGGTGTTTTAAATATGGCTCAAGGCTTTGATATTATGTTCATATGTTATATCTCATTTACTCGCCTTTCTTCTTATATTAGTTGGAGATATATTCTTATATGACAATAAGCATGTCTCTAGTTAATACTCTCTTTATTTGTTGTCATTGTCACTGCACTTCTTATTTTTATAACTGTGTACTATGTTTCATGTTTGGGCCTTCTCACAACTTTTTAAATCCAGATTCATCTTTGATAATGTGCTTATAGACCCGTATTGTGTTACTATTGGGCATTATTGCTGGTTTATCTCTGTTCTCGATATCTCGGTCCCACCTCATGAAGTTTTAAAAATTATTTCTAAACAAGAGGATTTATATCCCTAACCATAGAATGTTTTTTTGAATCCTTTTGGCTCTAAGATCTCCTAGGCACTGGTCCTTCACAACTCAGGGTTGTATCAAGGCGCTACAACATAATGGAACAATAATAACAATAATGGTCTTCTATGGGGCATAAAAATAACAATAAGGGGTCCACACTAACAATAACAATAATCAACCTATACTACTATTATAGGGACCTAACATACCCTTCTCATTCAAAAAATTGTTGTCCTCAATGTTGGATTAGTTTTGGATGCTTTTGTATAAATTATCATCCTCCCGTGTGGAATATTTAACGGGTAAATTGTTACACTTAATGAGATGCTCTAAAATTGATCAATTCTATAGCCGTTGAGTTGTTGTTTTTGTCACTGCTTCATGCTAAAATATGCTTTTTCCTTATTCATCATGTTGGCAATATGTTTCCTATGATCTATAATATCAAATTGATTGTCCTTGATGGCAACTCTTTAGCAAAGGACGAAGAGACTATCTATATGATGAATCTCAGCAGTCCCTCAAAAGTTTTGTGCAACAGGTTGATTATATTTATTATGTCACATTGTATACGCGGGTTTGTAAAGGCCAAGTCACATATGAACATAGAGATGTACGTCCCAAGTCGTGTATGCCTGTTTGTGCTCTAAAATTGTAATACCAAGGGGATTTACCATGGTATTGGCACACAATATTGAGCGTTGATTCTGTGGATTTACCATCAGTTGTTGAGTGGTTTTGAATCATGGTATGGGGAAGTTGAGTGGTTTTGACTCATGGTATTGGTAAAAGCTAAATCTATATAAGGAGAAGAAGATCATAGTGCTATGTGTGCAAGTGTAAGGTTTGATGATGAATAAATTTCTCTAAGGAATAGCTGCATGGATGAAATATGTTCTCAATTGATATATCTGAATCTATGATGCACCCATTGATATAATGATGGCTCAAGATCTCTAGATCTGATGATGATTAATCTCTATAATGACCTACTAAAGGAATGATGAAGAACTGGCACAAGTCTGCTGAAGAAAATGAATAGATCTGGCTAAGTTTTATAGATCTGGTCTATTCTGCAAAATTAGTTTTTACAAATCTATATGCTAGTTGGTTCAAAAAAAGCGTGTATATACGCGGGTTCACTTCATGAAAAGCGCGTATGGCAGATAGGGTTTTCTAAAGAATAATATACATAGAAGTATAAGTAGGTTGATGTACAAGAAAGTGTGTACGCACGTGGCTTTAGTGAAGCAAAGTAGTGTATGCTATTTGAATTAATGACTGTTCAGGGATGAGTTTTTATCTGCATATCTATTCTGAAGTCTGGGTTATTTCTAAAGTTCTGGTTACAGTATTTTCATTGTTCTAATTGAAGTATGGGGAAAATTTTATGATTGTTGATAAAGGGTTGTATTGATGTTGTTTGATCCATTATGAGAATTGATGAAATATGATCTGCAGTAGGTCTGAGGGTTGAAGCCCTCAGTTTGGAAGTAGAAGCTTCCTGCCAGTAGAAGGGAGTGTTATGTTCTGGGGGTTGAAGCTCCCTTCCAAGAGTGGCTAGTAAATGAGAAGAAAGGGGGGTTGGAGCTCCCTTCCAGTAGCAGCTGGTAAACGAGTGAAGGTTGCAGCCTTCTGCAGGTAGAATCCTCTGTACTAATATGAGTCTGCATCAGTACATTGTTGTAAACAATTTTCCATATAACAAATATTGAAGACAGAGACGACAGTAGTGATGGTTTTCTCCCGAATTGGGTTTCCACCTTAAATATTGGTGTTAATGTGTGCTCCCCTTTTGTGATGTTTTATACTACTATTACTGCCCATATTTACTGATTATCTAACCTGATGCATAATTGATGAATCTGATTTGAAAGATATTTTCTGAGGACTTTTCCAAACTGGAAATTTATATCAGTATACTCTAGTTTCTTTCAGCATATCCGCGTGTATACGCGATTTCGGTTCATAAAATCTGCGTATGGAACTCTGCAAAAGAAAAAGTTAAATTTATTAATTTGAGTTCAAAATACTGATTCACCCCCCCCCCCCCCCCCCCACCCGCTCTCGGCAAGAATTTTCCCTTCAATTGGCATCGTGCTGCATCCTTTTCCCGAAGAAGCTTAGTCGCTAGAAGGAAGATCAGCTAAGATGAGCAATCAAGATGGGACAACATCTATCAGGCCTCCACTCTTCAATGGAAACAATTTAATTTAAGTTTTAAGATCTCTAACTTCAAAATTTGAGTCAAAAGTGTCTGCTATTGAAGAGAAGCAGGATATTCAAAGTCTTACTATTGTTCAACTTCATGGGATTCTAACTACATGTGAAATGAGAAAAGGAGGATCATCTAAAGTCAAAGAAGCCATGTTTAGAGCCTCTACAAAAGGAAAATAAGTACAAGAAACAGAAGGATCAGGGTATATTTCAGAAAAAGATGAGGTAAATTTTGTAAAGAAGCTCCAACTTGGCACTGGAAGGTTCATAGTTAAGCTTCCTTTCAATGTTTTTCTTGTGGAAGAGTTGGTCATTATGTTGCTAAGTGTCCTCATAAAGAAACACATGAAAAAGGAAAGGAAGTAGGAAGAAGAAATAAGAATCAGTTTAGCACTAGAAAAAGTTATTATACTCATGAAGATAGTGATGGTTTATTAGACAATGAGGAATAATCTGATCAATATCTTAGACTTATCATGGCATAAAAAGAAAGTTTTTTGTAGCTGGTACCCCACAACAAAACGGAGTAGCAGAAAAAATGAATAGAACAGTTCAACAGATGGCTGAGGCTATTCTTGATGATTCAAGAACACCTGACACATTTTGGGGTGAAGCAGCACATACTATGGTAAATATTATTAACAAAGCACATGTTCATGTAAATAGTGATAAAAATCCATATGAGCTCTAGTATGCTAATCTTCCCACTATAAAGCATTTTAAAGTTTTTGGAAGAAAATTTTCTATCAAGAACAATGATGAAAAACTTGGCAAGTTTGAACCTATAGCAGATGAAGGAATATTTCTTGGTTACTCTTCTAGAATTAAAGCTTATAAATGCTACAATAAAAGACTTCGAAGGATTGTTGAATGCATTGACGTTGTAATTGATGAATCTCTCTCAGCTCCAAAAGGGGAAATTCAAACAACAAATGAAGATGATGATGATGTATATATTCCTTCATCGAATAGAGATAATATAGAAGGTGAACCTAATGAAGTAGCAGAAAAAGATCTATCTGAAAAGGCTCCATCCAGATATGTTCAAAAGAATCATCCAGAATCTGAAATTTTGGGAGAAAAGGAATCAGGTATTCAAGAAAGAAGAACTCTTATAGGGTCTATTAGCTATCTAGCATATTTATCCACTATTGAACCACAAAATGTCAATCAAGCTAGCAAAGATGAATGTTGGATTCAATCCATGAATGAAGAACTTGATCAAATTGAAAAGGATCATACTTGGGAACTAGTTCCAATACCACATGAAAAAAATGTTATTGGAACAAAATGGATATTCAAAACAAGTTAAATGGAAATGGAAATGTTATTAGAAACAAAGCTAGAATTATTTGTAAAGGGTATGCTCAACAAGAAGGTATAGAATTTGAAGAAACATTTGCTCCTATAGCTAGACTTGAAGCCATCAGAATGTTTCTTTCTTTTTCAATTTTTCAACACATCAAAGTTTATCAAATGGATGTTAAATCTCCTTTCCTCAATGGTGATCTAGAATAAGAAGTTTATATAGAACAACTAGAAGGAGTCATTTTGGGCAATGATGAAAAAATTGTTTGTAAACTTAAAAAGGCTTTATATGGTCTCAAACAAGTTCCAAGGGCATGGCATTATTGTGTTGAAAAATATCTTCATCAACAAGGTTTTTCAAAGGGATCTGTTGATAGCAACTTGTACACAAAAACTGAAAATGATAAATTACTAATTGTGGTTGTATATGTTGATGACATCATTTTTGGAAGTAATGAAGAGTCCATGAGCCAGAAATTTTCTTTTATTATGCAGCAAGAATTTGAAATGCCCTTACTTTGGGAACTAACATTCTTTCTTGGCTTACAAGTGCAACAAGCAACAACTGGAATATTCTTATCACAAGAAAAATATCTTAAGCAAATTCTGAAGAAGTATGGGATGGAATATTGCAAACTTGTTATTACACCAATGATAACCAGGTGTAACCTCAGTTCTCATGATGATTCTTCCACGGTGAATCAACAAGAATACAAATCCATGATTGGAAGTATGCTTTATCTCACAGGAACAAGACCAGACATTATGCATGCAGTTGGTATTGTTGGATGATTCCAAGCTAATCCAAAAGAGTCTCACCTTCAGGCTATAAAAGGAATATTCAAATATCTACAAGGAACTCAAGACTTTGGAATATGGTATCCAAGGAATGTTGATCTCACTCTTCATGCTTACACTGATGCAGATTGGGCTGGAAATGTTGATGATCGAAAGAGCACTAGTGGTGGTGCATTCTATATGAGGCCCTGATTGGTATCTTGGTTCAGCAAGAAGCAAAGATTTATTGCCTTATCTATAGCAGAAGAAGAATATGTGGCTGCCGCATCATGTTGTACACAACTTCTTTGGATGATGCAGACTTTACAAGACATTCAAATCAAATGTTCACCTCCCATATCCATTATGTGTGATAATACAAGTGCCATTAGTATCTCAAAGAATCCTACTATGCATTCCAAGACCAAGCACATTCCTATCAAATATCACTTCTTACGTGAACAAGTGCTCGAACAAAAGGTGAAATTGGAGTATGTTTCCTCCAAAGAACAAGTTGCTGATATATTTGCTAAACCTCTTCCCAGGGAAGCATTAAAATATCTCAGACAAAAGCTGGGAGTTGTCTCTGCCGCTAATAATATCATATCTACTTAATCCAGAAGATTAATTTGGATACGTAGATTCCATAAAGGACAGTCGCGTATACACGCGATTTTATATACAGAAAACCGTGTATGGTTTTTTGTTGGCACAATTTTCTAGGTCAGCTTCTTCAAAACTGTTGTGATGTTATTGGGTATCTCTGGTGATGTTCCAATTCTCACATTTTTGTTTCATTCTCTAATATTTTTTGATGAAGATGCCTTGATGATATGCTGATGAAAGTGTTCAGGGTGCACAAGATAAGGGGGAGCACTTGTCCTGTGGGAAAGAATGCATTGTTGGAATTATAAGTGTTTACTATGGTCTAATCTCATAATTGAGATTCATTGGTCATGTTTATAAAGATTCATTTGATGAAAAGGTCATGTTGAGATCTATGATGTAAATTGTTCTATTCAGCCTTGTAAGGACTTGTTTAAATTTGTACACCCACTTGGGTGGGTATTTGAGTTAAATATGTAAATCCACTTATTTGGTTCATTGATGCCAGTATGAGTCATTGGCGATAGGGGGAGCTTGGTAATTTATGTACAATATATGTTCATCTACCCTTTGCCCTTGATGTCAAAGTATGAGAATTCCGCAAATGGTTGAATACCAATGCCTAATTTTTTAATGATTATGGTTACCATCAAGTCCAAAGGGGTAGATTGTTGGTAATATGTTTCCTATGATCTATAATATCAATTTTATTGTCCTTGATGGAAACTCTCTAGAAAAGGATGAAGAAACTATCTATATGATGAATCTCAGCAGTCCCTCAAAAGTTTTGTGCAGCAGGTTGATTATTTTTATTATGTCACACTATATACATAGGTTTGTAAAGGCCAAGTCGTGTATGCACATGAAGATGTACATCCCAAGTTGCGTATGCCTGTTTATGATCTAAAATTATAATACCAATGGGATTTACCGTGGTATTGGCACACAGTATTGAGCACTGATTCTGTGGATTTACCATCAGCTGTTGAGTGGTTTTGACTCATGGTATAGGTAAAAGTTAAATCTATATAAGGAGAAGAACATTATAGTGCTATGTGTGCAAGTGTAAGGGTTGTTGATGAATAAATTTCTCTAAGGATTATCTACATGGATGAACTCTGTTCTTAATTGATAGATCTGAATCTATGATGCACCCATGGATATAATGATGGTTCAATATCTCTAGATATGATGATGATGAATCTCTAGAATGACTTACTGAAGGAATGTCGAAGAACTGGTGCAAGTCTGCTGAAGAATATGAATAAATATAGGTAATTTTTATAGATCGGGTCTGTTCTGCAAAATTATTTTTTACATATCTATACGCTAGTTGGTTTCAAAAAAAGCGTGTATATACGCAGGTTCGCTTCATGAAAAGCGCGTATGGAATTTAGGGTTTTCTGAAAAATAATATACACATAACTATACACAGGTTGATGTACAGGAAATCACGTATGTACATGGCTTCAGTGAAGCAAAGTAGCGTATGCTATTTGAATTAATGACTGTTTAGGGATGAGTTTGTATCTACATATCTATTCTGAAGTCTGGGTTATTTCTGAAGTTCTGGTTACAGTATTTTCACTGTTCTAATTGAAGTATTGGGAAAAGATTTTTATTGTTGATAAAGGGTTGTATTGATGTTGTTTGATTCAGTATGAAAATTAATGAAACATGGTTTGTAGTAGGTCTGAGAGTTGAAGCCTTCAGTTTGGAAGTAGAAGCTTCCTGATAGTAGAAGCTGGTGTTATGTTCTATGGGTTGAAGCTCCCTTCCAAGAGTGGCTGGTAATTGAGAAGAAAGGGGGGTTGGAGCTCCCTTCCAGTAGCAGCTAGTAAATGAGTGAAGGTTGTATCCTTCTGTAGGTAGAAGCCTGTGTACTGATATGAGTCTGCATCAGTACATTGTTGTAAATAGTTTTCCATATAATAAATATTGAAGACAGAGACAATAACAACGGTGGTTTTTCTCCTGAATTGGGTTTCCACCTTAAATATTTGTGTTCATGTGTGCTCCACTTGTGTGATCTTTTATACTACTATTACTGCACATATTTACTGATTATCTAATGTGATGCATAACTGATGAATTTGATTTAAAAGACTGTTTCTGAGGAGTTTTCTAAACTAAAAATTTATATCATTATATGCTAGTTTCTTTCAGCATATCCGCCTGTATACACAAGTTCGGTTCATAAAAGCCGTGTATGGAAATATGCAAAAGAAAAAGTTAAATTTATTAATTTGAGTTCAAAATATTGATTCACCCCACCCCCCCCCCCCCTCGGTATTTTTTCCAACACAGCAAGTGTTCGAAACATTTTTTGAATTGGAAGCTTGTCACCAATAACCTTCTTTAAGCATGATACATGGAAACCTGGGTGTACTAGAGAAGATGTAGGTAGCTCCAATTTGTATTCAATACTACCAATATTTTGCAACACCTTGTAAGGACCGTAGTACTTGGGTGATAATTTATTATCCTTCTTAGCTTGCTTGAGGGACATTGGTTTGTATGGTTGTATCCGTAAATATGCCTAGTTGCCTACATCAAAAAATATTTGACTGTGATGATGATCTTCTTCTTGTTTCATTCAATTATTCGCTAGAGTGGGATTATCCTTTCAGAGTTGGAGAGCTTTTTGTTGATGATTGGTGTGATATTTTGACTTTAAAATTAGAATTTTCTCATAAAGTTGATGTAATGGATGGTGTATGATATCTATAAAGTGCCATAAATGGGGTCCTTTTTTTTGCAACATGGAAGGAAGTGTTATACCACCATTTAACTGAAGGTAATCACTTGAACCATTGTGTTTGTTTATGGGATACAAAGAAACGAAGATGTCCTTCCAAAAATTTCTTCACTATCTCAGTTTTCCCATCATATTGAATATGATAAGTTGAAGTATGAGCTAATTAATTTCCAAGACAAGAAAATAATTCTGTCCAAAAATTTCTAGTGAAAATGGAAACTTTGTCACTTACTATAATCTTTGTCTTTCCATGGAGCTTTTGAATTTTTTTCCATAAATGCAGTAGCAATGATACTTTCTTTAAAAGGATGAGATAATGCAAAATAGTGGGCATACTTGGTAAGTCATCAATCAGCACCATGATGAAACACTTTCCTTCAGAATTGGATAAATCTGTAATAAAATCCATTGGGAGCTCCTCGCAATGCTGACTTAGAATTTCTAAAGATCGTAACAAACCTGGGGTCTTAATTATCTCATATTTATTTTGTTGGAAAACCAAACTTTCTACCACAAAAATTTTAATATCAGACTTAAGGTCATCCCAAAAAAATCCTTCCTGACCCTGTTGTAGGTTTTTAAAAATACCGAGTGCCCTCCTAAGGAAGAGGCGTGCAAGTCGAAAAGATTTTTTTTTTAAGTTTGGAATGCTTACAAATATATAAATGATATTTCTACCATAATGAATCATTTTTCTAGCTAAATGGATTAAATTTATTGGGATCTTTCTAAAAAGTTTGAATGAGTTTATACGCCTCTTATTCATTCTTCCATTCATCCCTTGCTTCGATTATCCACTCAAGTTGGATAATATAAATATCACAAAGCAGTGCTTCCACATCCTCATCCTTTCTTGAGAGTGCATCTACAACAACATTTTTCTTCCATTTTTTGTAGATGGTTTCAAAGTCATTAACCAACATCCTTCTGAAGCATTTTTTCTGCTCTTCTCAAGATAATTTTTTTTCCAAAAAGTATTTAATATTATCATGATATTTTCTTACCTTGAAGTGTATTGCCATTAGCTAAGGTCATAATTGTTTTAGTGCATGTAGTATTTCAAAAATTTTCTTCTCATAAATAGGTCTATGTAAATAATTTCCTTTTATTGAATGACTTTAAAAAAACAATGGATCTTCCTTCTTGCATTTAAACCACACCAATTTCATTTCCCAAGGAATCACATTCCACAAAAAAAAAATTTGTGAATTCTGATGTAGCTAAGACTAGTGCTTGGCACATTGCCTCTTTAAAATATTCTAAGGCCTTAGTTTCTTTGGAGTCATTAAAAATGCATCTTTCTTCAGTAATGATTTTAGAGGTGCTTTTATTATACCGTAATTCTTAACAAACATGTGATAATACCCTGTCAACTTGAGAAATCCTCGAAGATGCTATATGTTTGTTGGGATTTTTCATTCCTTAATGGATTTTATTTTTTTAGGGTCTAACTTAACACCCTCATCAGATACAATATGACCCAAATGTTCCACCTCATATACTCCAAAAAAAAAATGGAGGTTTTTGCATATAATTGTTTCTCCTCCGATAGTTTGAGAACCCTGTCAACATGTTGAACATGATCCTTCGAAAACTCGTTGTAGATTTTTATATCATCAAAAAATACTAACAAAAATTTTCTAAGGAAGCGCTTGAAAATGGAATTCATCAAACCATGAAATGTGGAAATTGCATTAGTATGGCCAAAAGGCATCACCAAAATATCGTAATGTCCCTCATGAGTTCTGAATGTTGTTTTCGTAATGTCTTTGGTAATAATTTTAATTCAATGATATCTTGAACTAAGATCCATATTAGTTAAGTAAATTTCTCCATGTAATTCATCCAAAAATTTATTAATGAGATGGAAGGGAAGCTTATATTTAATAGTGAGCTTGTTTATCTCCCTATAATCTGAACATATATGCCGTGATCCATTCTTATTTTACGATAATAATACTAGAGAAGAGAAATAACCTTGAATAGGTTGAATTATATCAACCTCTATCATTTCTGCAACCATATGTTCAATGTCACTCTTTTGGGGAAGTGGATGTATGTAACTCTTGATGTTTGGAGGAACACTTCCTGGAATAAAATGAATAGCATGATCACGATCATGAATAGGTGGGAGGCATTTGGGAGTCTCAAACACCTTAGAATGATTTTGCAAGGCTTTTTGGAGATCTCGATAAATATATGATTTAAATGTTTGAACCTCTAATGAGCATAATTGTTCAATTGTGCCTTGTTTTTCTCTCTTAAAAATAGTTTTCATGACATTAGAGACGATTATCTTTCTTGGTTTCCCTATGAACCCCGCAATTCAAGTTCCTTTCCTTCCCAAAAAAAATTCAAGGAATGTTCTTGAAAATTAAAATCTATCGTACCCAAAGGTTGTAACAATTAGACTCCTAGTACAACACTATGACCACCCATTGGAATGGAAATAATTTGACTATTAAATACATATTCCCCCATTTTTAGCTTGATATTATGGCACTTTTTAGAGAAAAGTAATAGTTCCTCCATTTTCAACCATCACTTGAAACTTTGGTGCTAGATATAGGAAGCAATTTAATTCCTTGGCTATCTTATAGTGAATAAAATTATAGGTACTACCTGAATCAATCGACACTATTACCTTTTTATTCTTGATATATCCTTCTATATTGAGAGTTTCAGGAGTGGTTATTCTTAGAAATGCATTAGAATATATGGTGGGATTCATTTGTTATTTCACTAGGATTTCTTCTTGGTGTATAACCTCCTCTTTTAATGTTTCTTGTTCCTTTTTTTAATCCTCTTCAGAATCTATGTAAAATAATTTCTTCTCAACACACTTATGAGCATTAGGGTATTTTCTATCACAACTATAACAAATCCATTTTTCTATTTGTTCCTCCAATTTTTTTGGTGTCAACATTGTATGTTGTGGAAGGCTAGGAGCAACAAAACTTCCATCTTTATAGTTATGAGTGGTAGGCTTCCTAGTTTCCATAATATTTCTTTCAACTTTTCTTGCTACCTTTAATGCCTTCTCCAATGAATCAAGTTCCCAAAGGCAAACCTCGTGTGGGATGTTATCCTATAAATTCCCTATGAAGAAATCAATTTTATGCTACTCTCAAATATTTATTACCCTGATATTCAATTTTTGGAAGTCCTCAATTTTCTCTCCCATTGAACCCTTTTGTTTTAGATTTATGAATTGGCTAAAATGGGAATTACTCTTTGTATCCTCATAATGTTCTATGATTTTCTCCGTAAAAATTGACCAAGCGATAATTGGTTTATGATAAAAAATACATCGATACAATAAAAAATGATTGGGTTCTAAATATAAAGTTGCAATGCGTACCTTTGGTGAGTGTTGCACATCATGGAGATCAAAATATTTCTCCATTTGTAATATCCATATTACTAGATCCTTTCCATAAAAATTTTGCATATATATCTTTGGAATGTGGTGGCTCTTAACCTAAAAATGGACTTTCTAAAATCAAAATTCATATTCCTTTTTTCCTCGTAATTATTTTCATGGATTACCTTGTCACCATCGGGAAGCCATTATTACAACAAGTTTGTAAAACATTCCTTCAAATCTTCCATTTATTCTTTCAAACCATATATCTTAAATTTGATGCCATATTTTAAAAAATCCAAGTATCTTCTGTTTATTCTCTTAAACCAACCATGTCATCCTTGGTTTCTCTTTGTGAGAGTGAAATTTGTTTCACTTGGTCCCGTAATTTTGATATATCATGTTGCAATTCTTCCTCTTCATGCATCATAGTAGATTTTTTTGAGGGATTAATGGGTGTGGAAATAATTTTTTTTTGGAGGAATTTTAGAACTCAACGATGATATATATGCTTCAATTTTCCATTGGAATCACTTCAAACTGATTTTTACAACAGAAGTTATGCAATTTTAAAAAACATGCGCACATTTTTCGTTCTTTTGGGAGCTCAATATTGAAATGGTTATAACTTTGAAATTTTGGATCTCCAAGGCATGAAGCTAGGTCTTCTTGAATCCCTCTCGATATTATTTCCAATTCCACAAGTCATACCAATATTGGAATCTTCAAGATATAGTTATGCCAAATCTCCCATGACGGCCTGATTATGCCCTAGTTGAGTAGAGAGAAGTTGTATGAGATTCCATGTGTCAGTACTTCAATATTGTGCCCTAATATATATATATATATATATATATATATATTCCATGTACTTTCGGCCACCCTTTACATAATTCAAATCTGATTCCTGAAATGAATGTTATGACAATTTTCCCTAGGTCACCTACTTGAGATGAAATTCTAGAGCCTGCAAAAACACTAACTTTATAGGATCATATCTACGAAAATGTAATGAAACACAATCTAAAATTCTTATACAAGGTTCACCAATATTTCAAATCCACATGGTTTCAATTTCCATTTCTTAAGCTTCGTAGAAAAAACATTATAGATAAAATTCCAATATGACATGTTTGAAGAAGAGAAACACTATAATATAAAGTTGTGATACCAAATGTTATACAACCAACTCACAAAATGGTAGAAATGATAGAGAAACAACTTACAAATATCCTCTTTTAGGGGTAAACCTCCTTTACATTAAAGAAATAAATATTTCTTCGTTGATACAAATGACAAGACTTCATTTGAATATATAGGACTCTAAAGGGTCACAATATAATCATAGCCTACATAACAATAATAATATAAGGGCACAAAAATAAAAATATGGGAGCTGCAATAATAATAAAAATAATGGTGTTACACTAGTATTATATGGACCTAAAAACCATATCACAATATCTTCACTAAGCATACTTAGTATGTACCAATGGATAGTGATAATTGATAAATTTTTATATACATAAATAGATTACTCAATCAGTCTGTGAATAGAAGTGAGGAAAATTATATTGGAAATCAATAAAATGGAAAATAATTGACGTCACAGAAATACGAGATAAGATATTTTAGTCTTATGATTGAGGAAAAAAAGTTAAGAGGAAATTCCCTTAATAACTGACATCTTTAAACCACAAATTGAATTGTCAATTAAAACCAATAGGATAGGGTACATGAAGACCTTTGAGAACAATGTGGTATGAATTAGTAATATATTAAAGTTATTTGTCTATTTAAACATATTTATTTAGGGTTTGAAATTTCTCTATGACAACTATTATTACAACAAAATTTCAATTATACAACATAAAAAATATAATATAAAAATCTTAACTCACTAAGTTATAGGTCGCCTATAGTGGTTCTCGTTGGTGATGACTAAAAGGAGAAAAATAATGCATCTCCATCAACCAGTATAGATGCATATGAATGTAGGAGTACAAATAGTATTTAATAAAATCAATATTCCTTTATAATTTTGGAACATTGTTTGGAAAACCAAGATTTCTAATTCTAGTTGGAAAAACCAAAATATGTTGAATTATGGAAGAAATTTATTGCACCGTAACATGTTCTTGATAAGCGAGTCAATATAATGTTATTAATGGTACTAGGTACCAAATCAAAACTGGAAAAGTTTTATTTTAAATTAAATCTTGTCAAGGTAAGGTATTGTGGCTAGGGGGATAATGAATATGCAATACTCTATATTAGTAGCCTGACGAGAAGAGATTATTTGTGAACAAACAATTATCAAAGTATAAAAATTAGATATGGCAAGATAGCAGTCTATTTCCAAAGACTTGTATAAAATTCCATAGGAGTCAATTTTTTTTCTTTTTATTGAACAAAACATATTTATAAGTTTTCTCCCTGAAAATCCTACTTTGAAGTTTGTTGTAAAATACTTAAGCCAAGATACTTTAGGATTGTTCTACTGAACAATGTAGCCATGAAACGAGAGGATAAGAATATCTCATATGAACAAATTTAGAAGAGTTATTGGTCAATATTTAAGATTATGCAACTAGTAATCGAAAAAAATAAACATAAAATGTCAAATAAGGTGATTATAATATTAAATATCCTATTCTTTATACTAAAAGAAGGAAGCACTATCTAATGAGATAAATCCATGATGTTATAGTAACAAATTTGGGGCCAAACCCGCCAAATCAAAGGTTACTCTGTGTACCCTTTAAATATATATATATATATATATATATAACATAGTACAAAGAATATATAACCAAGAAAACGAGTTTACAAGAAGAGATTCGACGAAGATATGAACAAACATATGTGTAAAGAATCTATTGAATAAGGGATATATATTCGAGATAAGGTAAAATATCACTGAAAATGGTGGTTAATGTATAAATCAACCACAAAAATAGGAAAGTATAGAGACCAATTACAGACCATAAAATTGAGAATAGTGGTAAGATTGATATTTGAAGTGCCAAGAAACTAGAAAAATATGGAGAGACATTAAGGGAATCTAGAAATGATGAAGAAATCAACAACCATACACAAAAATGAATCAGGGTAAATTGAACCTACCCTCGAAAGACGAAAGATGACAGAAAACATGGTGTCCCTCATGTGAAATTTAGAAAACCTTAAAAAGAGCGAAGAAATCATTGATTGCGTACTACTTTTAAATATAAAATTGCCCCAGCAAAACTAATTAATTAAAAAAAAAAACTTGGGGGATTAGAAATCAGTATTGAGGTTTCATTAGAACCTTCACAAATTGGATGAATATTGAACCAAAAATGACTATAACGTGAGGAATTTTATAAATGTCACCATATAAACTAGGAATATTGATAAGAATTTCTTGAAGAAGCATAATAACATGCAAAATTTTGAAGATGAAAATTGCTGAATGGTGAAGGAAACACTAGAAAAACCAAGGGAGTGAGTAAAAATAAATTAGTGGGTGAGGTTTAAATTCCTTATTTATTTACTCATACCTTTATATGTTTCTGAAAGGGGCGGAAATAGGTAGCATAACCATAATAATCAACTTGACTAAGTCCACTTGGAAACGAAACTAGGAAAATATAATTATGGAGGTGGCTAAGGTAGTAGATTGTCTTATGCATACACTTGAGTGATAGATGCATATTTGATACAGTGGAATCAAAATAATAACATTAGATAAAATGACGTGAGTAGTGCATTAATTATTATTTTATTTTTGAAGAAAAATATGAAAGAAGAAGTGGAAATTTCATATGATTCACAGTTGCATTCAAGAATACCCATGTGACTGGGTATCATTATGAATAAGTGTATGAAAGGGATCTATGGAAATTGTTATGATGTTATTTCAATGTTATTGACTTAGTTTGGACTCATGTGAATCATTACGTAAAATTCAGAAAGAACATATTTAGCAGGTATAAAGACATGTTAAAGGCAGAGTATGAAATGAATAAACATGTATATGTGCTTCAGAAGTGGGCCATCACAAAAAATCAAGTGAAGTGGAAACACTTGATACTGAAGTACCAGTTGTAGGAATGAACGAGAAGAGGCAAATATTTTCTCTCTTTACAAAATATGTAAATTCCCCTGATAATATGTAGGATTCAAAAAAATATTAAACCACACTAGATCGACAGAAAACCTACGCAGATAGAAAAAGAACACAAAGGTAATTCAAAATTTTGATCATGTTATTGAGGGTAAAACCAAGAAAAACTACCTTAATAATGGGAACTATGCAAAGTTAGCAACACGATTATAAGGATTTTTGAAATTAGGTATAAAATTAGTCTAATAGTCTATCTGCTGACTTGTTCAACCACATTAAAACTCATAATGTTTTTCATGTGTTTTTTTATTAACGTAATATATTCAAGATATTTCTGATGTGAGTGATTCAAGTTTGGTGTAGGTGGACCTAGAAGGAAAAAAAAAAATTTCAAAGCCTCTATATTTTTTTTTCAAAAAGGAAAAAAAACTCTCGCTTATATAGATGTGCTAGTTCAAATCCTGTAAACTATGAGATGATACATTCAAAACTATTCAAACACAAATTCTTGACTTCGTATAATATGACATGCTGGAATCAAAATATACCCATGCCACCGAAAAGGACATGCTACAACCTAATAAAAGACGGTTTCTAAACAGTCATCCAAAACTAAAACAAAACTTACTTCTTTAATACATCGTTCAGAAGGTTAGGACCTCCATACCCAAAAAAACAATAGTGCTCCCGAAAGACAGATAAAGTCTTCAAAAAACATCAATGGAGAAGAAACAGAGGAATACAGAGACTGACAGCGAAAACAAAAGATAAATATCATGAAAAATTAACCGTGCCGGCATTGCTTTGACCCTCAGCATCAAACAATTCATAATGCATAATGAAAAACTCCCCTTCCACACCTTTTTTTGATAACCTGTATGCCTGGGAATTCTTCTCACAAAAAATATGATGAAAGTTTATATTTATGAAAGGGTTCCTTAGAAACTTTATGCGCTCCAACCAGGTCACAATATAGTTCGAGGAAAGCTTAGATCCCTTATTGAGGTGCTCAATGAGTACCTTCGAATCCCCAAACAAAGTGATCTTTTCGATAAACAACTACGAGGAAAACCATAATAGGCCCCATAAGGCCACCACTTCTGCCCTCATATTGGAACCAACACCACCATACCAGTGAATCTTATAGTGGTATTGTGGCGTAATCAGCAACCACGCTCCACACCCACAAACATAATGTTGTGAAGCCCCGTCAAAGAAACCAGCATGGTATTGGATCTCAAAAGGCCAAATTCGCTTTGAATAGTCCACTGGGGGCCTCTACATAGTTTTCATTTTTTCCTAGAGTGTAATGATGTTATTTGAAGTCTCCACTGGACTGCTCTTAATCTCTTCAAAAATCAATATGTTCCTGCTATGCCATATATACCAGTGGTATATAGCTAGCAAAATTCTGAAATTGAAACTACTGTTGAGCCCCCATGATATGAAGTCATCTGTGGTCTCAAAATCAGGAAAATTCACCTTATAATATTTAGATAATTCCTGAAATACTTTGTTTGCAAATGAGAAATTGAAAAAAAGATGAAAATTGTCTTCTCCCTCGCTCATACATAAACAGCATATACCAGGCCCAATCTTCCCCTTTCTCATTAGGTTGTCCCATGTAATATTTTTATTATTTAACACCAGCCATAGGAACAATTTCATTTTTAGTTGTGCATTTGTCTCCCAAATGCCCCTGAAAGTTCTGTTCTCAGCCACCTTGGGTGTATGAGGAAGGATTTTATAATATAAATCTTTCACAACCAACATACCATTTCTTTGCTGCCCATCCCAAGTTACTCTATCACCACCATTCCTCCATAAGAACCCCCAGATTCTTAGATCTGCGGTATAAGCCTCCCACTCCTCTATATACTGATCAGGTAACTGAAGTGTCTCTACCGATAACCACAACAGAATCCCATTTTCCTGATCTTACAAGATTTGACTCATATAAAAAAGACCCTTACAATTTAAATGGAAAATGAGTTTTCTACTACAGGGAAAATGTTTTGAAGCACTCCACATCCCCGATTGACCAATCAATATCTTATCCCCTTTCCAAAACTTCCATCATAGAGAAATAGCGAAAACAGGCCAGGTGTGCTTAAAACGTTCCAAATATTAGAAGCCCCCTTAATGTTTTTCCATCCCAGAATTTGTATTTCCTCCAATCCAGATGTTTTTAAATACTTATACCTGATGATTTCACTCCATATACCGTTTTCCGTCAATGCCCTCCACATGGATTTCATGAGCAGAGCCTTCCCAATGGTGGCCAAATCCTTCAAACCCCACCCACCCTAATCCTTTGGTTTCATGATCATTTCCTAGCTCGCCAGATGAAACTTGCCCTTCTTTTCTCTCCCATTCCATAAAAAATCCATCATGACTTTTCTAATGTTTTTAAGGATCTTTTTTGGTATGACAAAAATATGAGCCCAAAAAACCATTAATTGTTGAATTACTTCCTGTATTAGGATAAATATACCACCCAATGATAGCCATTTGGTAGTCCAAATCCTTATCCTCTTCTCTGTTTCAGCAATCAACCAAGACCAGTCCTTGATAAGATAATTATTGGGTTTCAAATTAAAACCCAAGTATTTGAAACGTAATGACAAAGGCGCAGTGTTGAAATTAAATAATTCTCCAACTGCGGTGACAATCTCATCCCCTTCCTCCTCATAGTATATACACGATTTACTATTTTTTTCCATCATACCGGTGGCAGCGCAAAAAATGGTAAAGATTTCATGAAAAACAAGCCAAATAGATCTAGAGATCATACCAAAGAGTAAAACATCATCAACAAATAAATTATGGCTAATCTCCCTCAAATATGATAGCTTAATACCCTAAATGTGGCCTAAGGATACAACTTTACTAATTTTTGTACTCAGAGTATCCATCACCAAGATGAAAAGGAGCGGAGACAGTGCACATCCTTGTCTCAAGCCTCGTCCAGGCCTGAACAAGCTCGACACCACCCCGTTAATAATAACCGCCATGGATGTGTTGGTCACGCATCCCATGACCCAATTGATTGAGAGCTTGTCAAGACTAATTTTGAATAGAATCATTCTAAGGAGCCTCCAATCAACCCGATCATATGCCTTACAGAGTTCAATCTTCATGACCATAGCCTGCATATTTTTTGAATGGATAGAGTGTATTAACTCTTGTGTGGATGCCACTGCATCATGAATGCACCTATCTTTCAGAAATCCAGCCTGCTCCAGTGTAATAAATCTGGACAACACCCTTTTAAATATTTCAGCAATAGCTTTAGAGATAACTTTGTATAGTGTGTTGCATAAAGAAATGGGTCGATAATCATTAGAATATTTTGCAACCAAATTTGCTTGGGATCAATAAAATAAAAGTGGAGTTCACCACCCCACTGATCTTCCCAGTCCTTCTAAAATCATCAACCATTTCAGCAATATGGGGAATGAGAGTCTCAGCAAAGTGGAAAAAAAAATCTGGGGTCTAGCCGTCTGGTCCCGGACTCTTGTCTACAGCGAAAGACTTTAAAACTGATAAAATCTCCAAATCATTGAACGACTTATATAAATCCACCACCATCCTATCATCATACATAAGGGGAATGTCCTCAACAGCCCAGCACTGTTCATCATAATAAACAGGTTCTCGAGCTCTATAAAGCTCCTCAAAATGTCTAATAGCCGCAGCTTGAATTTCTTCAGTAGAAAAGAAAGAGTTCCCATTTTCCTCAATATGCCAAATAGCGTTAGAGTTTTTTCTCCCCTCTGTAAAGGTGTGTAAATACTTCGAATTCTTTTCCCCCTCGCTAAGCCAAATTGCCTTGCTTTTCAACCTCTATGTCTGTTCCTCAATCAATAGAATTCATCTCTTCTCTTCTTCCACCTCCTTAAGTTTTTTCCAGAGACCCTCTTTTGGATAATCATCTTCCAATTTTTTCAATAGGCAGCCTATATCCAATTCAAAAGATGCAAATCGGGCTTTCAGTTCCATCTTTCTCCCCTGTTCCCAACCCTTAACTACCTTCTTTAAATTCCTGAGGGAATCCATTAGATAGTCCATCGCAGATGACTCCATTTCCCTCGGATGATTTCTGAAATGTTCCTCCACGAGTAGGATAAAACCTAGGTCCCCTAACCAGACTCTATTGAACTTGAATGGAACACCCCGGCTTCCTTTGGAAAAGTCCCAATCAAGAATAATAGGAAGGTGGTTGGAGAACAGAACATTTCCAATCTTTGCAGTCCATTTTCCCAACTACATCAATAAGTGAGTGGTTACTAGAAAACAGTCAATCTTCTTCGACATCGAAGAATCCCCTTGCCTTCCATTAAACCAGGTTGGGCCATTCTCCAACATCCTCAAATCTCAGAGATTATATGAGGTAAAGAGATCCACCAATTGACCCGCCAAAGGATCAGCACGACCCTGTGAGCCCCATATGTCCTCGATATATAAAGTTGAGTTGAAATCCCCGGCCATAATTACATTGGATAATGAAATAACACCACATTTAGCCATCCTCCGCCAGAAAGAGGACCTGTCCTGATAAGGGGCATATAAATTTATGATATGGATCCTGTGCTTAAATACCCGAAGATGTCATGTGAGAATAAAACCCCCGAAAAAAGCAAAAGCTTTTAAATTAGCCACCGAGGGATTCCACAATACAATCTCACCACCCGAATGACCCGCTGCATCCCGAGCTACAATGTGCCACTCAGGGAACATTGAATGGAAGACTGCTGTAGACTTGTCGGCCCCTTGCATGGACTCTTGAATACAGGTAAAAGAAGGTTTAATCTTTAAAAAATAATCACGCATTGACAGAAACTTCCCCTTACCCCTCAACCCCCTCATGTTGATAGATACCAATTTCATCAAGGAACCACTTTAGAGGGGTCAAGCGCTCTAAGGACCCTATTTATGGAAAAATATACAAGAACTTCATGATAATTTTTCTCATCAAATACTCCGGCCAACCCCGATGAAGAAATGGATTTCTTCTTAATCCTAGGGCGTCCCTTCCCCCTCCTGATGGTGACATTGGCCATGTCAGAAGGGTAAGGAAGCGGTGGGGAAGGGGTCTCTGAACCCACGTTGATCGGGAGAGGGACCAGGTTTGCATTTGGATCCATTAATAGCAAGTCAATCTCACTGCCTACCGAATTCTTCGGGGAAAGAAAAGGACACTTAGGAATGGGGGATCCAGGACCAATATTATCAGGAGATGAGATGGTCTCGACAACCACAGTAGATGTGAGTAGTGGCTCCGATGTCGAAAAATTCCCGGCATCCAGTATAAAATGTAGGGAAAGGGTGGATGCATGCTTCAAAGAGGAAGGATGAGGAATGTATATAAGCGGCTTTCCCAAAATCCCGCTTTCCACAAGCTGCGGACCCTCCTCGGGTAATTGGTGAACCCCGACAGTCGACCCTGTAGTCCCTCCCCCTAGACTAATCCCACAAGAAACCTATTCCACACTACCATTTTCATCTGGAAATGAAAAGAGTGGGTTTTCAGACTTACCTGAAGAAACTCTAGACGGCTAATCAGGAATCCTCTTTTTTTAGTCCCGGTGGACAGTCCTCTGAGATTTTTGAATTACAGTCATGCAGTTTGCCTTTTTTTCCTTTTTCTCCATCCTTAGTGAGCAGGAACTCATTAGGTGACCTGTGTCATGACACAGGTGACACCGAAATGGTGTATTCCAATAGTCTATTTTTTGGCGATATACCGACCCATTCCAAATGAGATATATGTCTGCGTACAAACCACCCGTGAGGGACATCTCCACAAGAACCCAACCCTTCCTTTTGTCGAAAATGCCGGTGCAACTGGGATCCACGTACCGACAGTGCCCAATGCAATCTCCAATTGACATAAGCATCTCCGGGGACCAAAATTATATCGGTAGGCCGGGCAGCATAACCCATCGCAATTGAGATAGTGGAGCGTTATCAACGGGGTGAAAATCAGCAGACCATCGAAAGAGAGGAATAAATGAACGTCCATGAACCCATGTTCGTAGAAGTATTTCATAAGCATCAGAGTCCTTTCAGAAATGGAATACAAACCACCCATTTGTCATTTTACTCCTGCGCGGTTCATAACCTAATAATTTATGCCAAGCCGCCATGAGCCAAACCTGCAGATCACTCGAACTATGTCTGGAAAAATTCCACCTACCCACCAGTGCCCTACACAGAAGGCTCTCAGCTCGCACCTTTAGGTCGTCACAAGCGAAACTTAACACCTTCCTTGCTACAGCGGTCTTGAAAGGCTTATACTGTCATTTCTTGATGGATCTCTGTTGTGAAAATGTCAATACATCCCCTCTAGTCCCATGTCCCCCTTCATACTCACCAGAGCCCTCAACAGGAACCTCATCGGTCGAAAACACTGAGGATAAAAGTTGTTTCGAGACCCGATTTCGAGATTTGGAAGCCGTTATTGCTTCCACCTCTGCCAGCTCAATTGCTTGCACAAAGGTAGCATCGAGTAGCATGATCTCGGGAGTGGGAACCTTTTCAACTGACGCCATGTACTCAAAATATGTCGGGGCCCCCCAAAATCTCCCAGTCCACCGAAACGACCAGGGCCAAGTGAGAAAAAATGACGTAAAGTACCACTCTAATAACTGCAGAAACTGGTGGTAGATAGAAACGCCCTTAAAAAATGGTCGCCAGTTGGGGAGATGTACAATGTCATCCGCCTTTCCAAAAAAAAACCATCCCAGGGTGTCAAACTCGGCAGCGGGAGTACACCACTGCCTCATCACATTGTTTGTCAATCCATAAACTCCACCACCCCACCAAGTGACCCGCTTCCCCAAAAATTTTGAAAAAATACAACTTTCTGAAAAAACGAGAGAACATGCACTCGGAAAAACCAATGGGAAAGCAGGGATCACCACCCCTTCCCCAGTCGAGTATGAATAGTGTGACCCTTTACACTTTCGCACAAGAGCAAAAAAATTCCTACCAATACTCTACTCTCGATTCCACAACTGAATCTTTAAACTCCTGAAAGGTTTATATATGATCCATAAATGAGGCCAACCTCCGGACCACTGTTGTATAATCACCGGCAACTAAGCCCGCCCATTAATTCCATAAGCTATAGACCTCCTAAAACCGAGATTTGTACAGTGTTACAATTCCTTCAATCTCTCTGAAAGTGGTGGAAAAATCCCAGGTGTGGTAGCGAACTCCTTCGAGAGCTTTGAGCTACCTGCCAAATCTTCCTATTGCAATTTTCTCTACACATCTCTCGCTCATGTTGTCCATATTCTTAAATATATCTATGAAAACTGTAGTTATGGCATAATACAACTCTGCATTACTCACCAAATGAAAATCCCACTCACATTCACCATTTTTCCAGAGACTTCTTTCAAAGGTCCACAATTTATTACATACACACCATTCATATCTCGATACACAAATCTCAGTTCTACAGGTTGGGCTCCATCTTCAAAGCCTCTATATATTAGATTGGAACAACTTATGTTCTAGAGTCGAGTCTTCACTCAGGTTAAAGTAAAGTGGAGGACCTCTATACCTGTGGACACTACTAGGATCCTGAAGGTAAAATGAAAGAGGCTAACGCGACATTGTTCAAGAATAATGGAAATGAAGAAACAATGAAGATGGTTTTATTTTTAAGATGGGAGAAATGTAATACCCCTCCCTCTCTATTGAAAGATATATTTGGTTTAGAGAGAATTAATTTTAGATTGATTGTATGGGAAGCCATGGGGGATTTGATGAAATAAACAAAAGTGTGTGAGGATGTAATAATAAATTATATTAATGAAAAGGAAAAGAATAGAGATTTAATTTTGAAATGAATACTTGAGTTAAATAAATCATTACCAAGTTCTAGAAACTGATGTAGACGGATAAGATGAAGACAAAATTCCTTAAAATCACTCCTAAAAAGCCCTAGGGTTTGCGTAATATTATTTAATATGATTGGAGAGAAAAATCTATTAAATCACTTAGTGCAGAAAAAAAACTAAGTAAGGGTGAATAAAGTTCCATCGGAGAAAAAGGCTGGATTTAACGGAAAAAGGAAGCATAATTTTTTCAAAATAAAGGAAAAAAACCTGTGCTAATGGGTTGGAATACCCTAGAAAGCAGGATGTCGCTAAGGAAAAAAATGCTAGCGAAGTAAGGAATAAAAATATCTAGTCTAGAATCACAAGACATTGTTGGTTCATAGAAAATGACATCTTAGCTCAAGGAGAACTAGTAGTGACCATTCATGGTTGGGGTCACTTGGGTGGAAAGATGTTCATCCCAAATAACTCTAATTGGAATATTGTAACGATATCTATTTATAGGAATTTTATGCGGCTTATACTATAATTCTTGCTATGGGACTTTTTTTGCTACTTATCTTGTAATTCTAGTTTATATGAATTTTGCGCTACTTATGCCATAATTTTCATTATGAGAATTGCATCTTAATTTTTCTGTCTACTAAATATTATTTATTTATTTATTCTTTACTTCTGAGCACATTAAAGATGTTTATTTTGTGTTGTTTGCATGTTACATACATGTTGTATGGAACTTAAGTAAATATATGAATTGGATTAGTAGAGTGAATATATACTAGGCATACAGTAAATATAGATACTTTATTTCAGCATTTCTGAGTAAATATCTTATGAAAGGAACCATGAATATCGTATGATATAGATATTGTGTGAAATAAGTGGAATGGGTAGTTACATATTCATGGTATCATTTTCCTTTAATATGGCTGCATATAGATTAAGTATATAGTTATGATAATTTTTCTCGGGTACCCACATACTAGCTATAATAACAATATAAATTATAGTACCGTTGCTATGGTTATGGTAAACCTGAAGTGATGATTATAAATATGAACGGTACCATCTGGAAAATCTAGAGAAAATTTCCATGCTACATTTTTTTTATACCTTTCTTATTAGGTTTTCTAATGGTATAAAAAAAAAAATCGTGTTTTCTGCTAATCATAATATAAAACAAATCCGACAGGTGAAAAGTAGACCTACTTTTAACATAACCTACTAGATTATTTTTAGTGGTATGCACCGAGGCGGGTTGTTTGGATTGACCGAAGGTGATCAGGGCACAAGGAGATCTTACTGACCTTATTGATTCATCGAAAGGATTAAACTGGTTCGGTGAACCCTTTGAAAATTATTAATTACATAGGGGAGCCTTAACCCATGTATAAAACTATTACATACGCACTAAAGCCAAAGTTGACCATTAGTCCAAAATTTTTCTGAATAGGTATACTTATATACATACATATCCTCTCATGTAGGCTCCCTATCTTCAAACAAAAATTTGAATTTGAAGGGCACAAACGAGTAGGAAGAAATTTTGTTTCGTGACATTTGGCTAAGGTCATTCGTGAGCCTATTGTTGATCATGTTGGTTGTGAGAGCCTCACTACTTTCTCATGTCCTCTCACTTTATAAATATGGTCACAGATTCAATTTTCCTCCCCCTACTTCCTTCTCATCCATGTCCACTAGAGCCACAATTTCAAAGAGATTTGTAGCCACGAGTAGGGCCACGAATGACCACACTCCACCTGTGAGGCGAATTCTTTGGAATGTCAATGCCACTACGAGCAAAACCAACAACACCATGGCATCCAGTGAGGAGGGAGAGGGATAGGGATCAAACCCCACCGATATGCAATTAGAGGAGTATGAGGTGGTGTCAGAGAAGCCCACATGCCTCAAGTTTTACCTTTGATGATTACTCAACGCGATTGCTAAATACTGGGTTATAGGTACAAAATAGAAAGACATGCATAAAGATTAGGAGTGCTCGACTAATTTAAATAAGCTATGTGCTGCTGAAAAGAAAAACAAATCTAATTTCACCATATTATCGAAATAGTTAATGCAGGTGACAATCGACGTTATAAGAAATAGTTCCATTAAGCATTGATAAGTTGTAGGTAGAGAAATGATGACAATAATGACAACTGAAGCAAAATATTTGCAACCAAAAATGTAAAGAAGAAATCAGGTCTCTGGTAGGACAAGATACAACTATATGTTAATTTTTTACAAAATCCGAATAATAGAAATTATACCACCATAACCAGAGAAGGAGAGGATATCATTTCTGATCAAAGAAACGAAATCATGAACTTATAGTACGCCAGAATTTAAGTGGATAACCACTCAATACAATACAATACCTTATACAAAAAGTGAGGACACAAAAAATAATTTCCAACGTAATTATATCAGATCATCGATATACATTTTCATATAAAAACCGAAACCGGAAATTCCCCCAGTACAACTAGGATCGTGAATCCCTTATAAGGGAAAAATATGAAAAGGGTTTAGTCCAAACAAGATTTCACATGAGAACTTGAATATAATTAAATGTTAAAAAATTAAAATGGGAACTAGCCAGGTTGTTGCTTTTCCGAAAGACTCTGGGTAAAATCAAGAAATTTGTTTCTTGTAAACATAATGCATCTCTTTCACAAAAAATATAAGCAATTAAGCAATGCACGCTGGACTCCTCCAACTAACAACGGACAGGTCAAAAACCAACCTGGAGGCGAGTGCAGACAACCAATGAGGAAAGTTCTAATCCTGATGCCGCATTAGGCTTTCCAAAGAGAACAGGATAAAAATCTGAAATACTCAGGTGCCAGCTGAGAGAGTGACTTGGATTACTACCATCGGAGGATTATTAGAAGGAAAATGTAGGGCACCGAATGATGTGAAATAACAAAACATAATACCATCTGGTAAGATACTTGTGAAAAAATACGCCGAGCTGCTTGTGCCTTTTCTCTGCAATAAAAAATGATAACCCTAGTTACATGTAGCATCATTTTGGGTGGGTTGTAACCCTGTTGAAAAGAAAACAACACAAAAAAAAATAAAAAATGAAAAAATACATCATTTTTACGTGTACTCTATTGAGGTGATAATTCTACAGCATATGTAAAGAAGAAGTCGTCCCTCAATGTCTGAATAATAGATAAAATAAAATTTACGTAAACAACATATTAAATTGCTGAATGGGGAAAACGTCGGAGAGGATACCTGAGTAGATGGTGCAGAAAAGAAGGGAAACATAGTAGGGAGTTGCAGCCACTCTACAATACTCGTATTCAAACGGAAGAAACAGTTGAAAATAATTATATTATTTTATATTAATGGAGAAAAGGTTACATAAGTTGTAACGTATCTCCTTAGTTTAGGATTAGTTCCTAGAGATTAGGGGTTTGGTTGCAACTTCCTAACTTCTAGTATTGTACTTAATGATGTAATATTTTTTCATGAATGTAGAGTGTACGAGAGTTCTCTCTCTGTTCTGAGTGTAGTCTCCAGGTGCAGGCCACACCTGAGAGCTACAACTCCTTCTTTCAATTTTGTGTGCATATTTTATCTTGGTATCAGAGCTCAGATTGGGTGAGCTTGATTTTTTATCGCCTTTGTGGCCAGTTTTCCTTTGTGGCAGAATCGCCTTCGTGGCTAAAAGTGCCTTTGTGGCCGTGTGTACATAAGAGCTTTGTGCTCGATTGAGCAGGTTGACTGCAAAACACCTGGCTCGGACTCAGATGTTTTTTTAATTTTTTGAGTAGAAGGGGGTTGGCGCGTTTTTCGCGCTGACAGTAGCGCCAGGAAGCACAACTGGCGCGTCTGTTCAGCTGTTAATTGCGCCACCGCGCCATTGGCGCGGAGTCGCACGGGAAAATCGCGCCAAGTGTCTTTTACTTACACCGATTTCATCCGGGCGCGGGTTTTTCGTTCGGGGGGGGCACCAACTCATCTTCAAGGGGATCTGTGGGAAGCCTCATCCTTGTTTGACGATTTGCGGAGGAGCAGATCGAACAAGTTGCGGATCTATCAGTTTCGAACAGATTGATTTTTTGGCTGTATTGGAAAACAGCGGATTTGTTCATCGGAGCGAGATTGATTTTGTAGATCTGTCAGTGGGTGGATCAGAAGATCTGGCAGAGAAGTGGCAGAAAAGTGGCAGATCGGGTGACAAGATTTGACAGGTATCGATTTCTTTTTTTACTATTGAGTAGATTCATTTTGTAGATCTGATCAAGATGAGTAATACAATTGAATCTTACATCCATGAGTCTCGCAAACTCGATGGATCTAACTTCACGAACTGGAAGTTTAAGATCCAGACCTTGCTTGAGGGTGCGAATGCTTGGTCCATAGTTACAGGTGATAAGCAGAGGCCGAATTCGAACACAGGGACACAGGAGCAAGAATGGGATAAACGAGAAAACAAGGCAAAAGTTTTGCTGAAGATGTCTGTCAATGACAACATTATCCCCCACATCAGAGACTATAAAACGTCCGCAGAGATCTGGACGACTATCAAAAAGTTGTATCAGACCCATAACACAAGTCGAATTATGGCACTTAAAAGCAAGTTGTTCTCAATGAAGATGGACGAAAGTGAGACCGCTGCTGCATTTATCGCACGAATCAGAGATGTGAAAGACGGATTAGGGGACATCGGGGAGAAGGTGGCTGACTCTGATCTTGTCACAATCACAATGAACGAGATGCGAGATGAATTTCAAATGTTCATCACTGGGTTGGCGGCAAGGGAGAAAGTGCCTACATTTGAAGATCTGACAGGCATCTTGCTGCAAGAGGAGGAGCGGTGACAGAACTTGAACCCCCAGAACGATGATCTTGCGCTGATGGCGAAACGACGAACTTTCAGAGGGAAGCAGCCACAGCAGCAATCACAGTCGCAATTGCAGCAGAGAGGAGGTACATCGCAGAAGAGTCCATATAAAGGTATGCTTGTAAATAATCCTATAAGAAGATGTTATTACTGTGGAAAGAAGGGTCATATACAAAATGGATGTCTTAAGAAGCAGGCAGATGATGCAAGGAGAAAACTGGCAACTGCAAATCACAGAGGATACTTTGTCGAAGAAGAAGATGTTGAAGAAAATGAAGATTTCAGCCATGAATTTCGACTGTTCACAGTCGACTGTGCCCTTTCAGCATCCAATGAGGACGATATTTGGTATGTCGATTCCGGAGCATCCTCCCACATGACAGGTAAAAAGGAATTTTTTGAAAGTCTTGAATAAAGTACATATGGATCGAAAATCTATTTAGGAGATGATAGTGGATACGAGATTAAAGGTTATGGGGTTATTCCAGTTAAGTTACCAAATGGAAAAATCAGTCATCTTAAAAATGTCTTATATGTACCTGGAATTAAGAAAAATCTCATATCTGTATCCATGATAACTGATCAAGATATGCAAGACGAGTTCTTCAAGACTCATTGTGTGGTAAAGGATTGCAGGAGAGAAATTGTTGCAACTGGCGTGCGCGTTGGAAGCCTATACAGGTTGGATGTGAAAAGTATACCAAAGCGAGCCATGGTTGCAGGTGGATCGACAGCCGAACAAATCTGGCATCAGAGGTTCAGACATTTGAATTTACAGGATATCATTTTATTGCAGAGGAAAGGTATGGTTGAGGGACTCCCTATCTTTCGTAATACTCAGTTAAATTGTGATGGTTGTGCCTTAGGTAAGATGCATAGAGAACAGTTTCTTGTGCACGATAGGAGGAAGGAAACAAATATTTTAGAACTAGTGCACACTGATATATGCGGACCTATGCAGACAAGTTCGCTAGGTGGAGCATATTATTTTCTATTATTTACAGATGAATGCACTAGATATCCATGGGTTTATTTTTTAAGTAAGAAAAGTCAGACTTTCCAGTGCTTTATAGAATTTAAAACCTTGGTGGAAAAACAGTTTGGTAAGAGTATAAAAATTCTCCAATCTGATCAAGGGGGAGAATATAAGCTAGGGGAATTCATGAAATTCTGCAAATCTCACGGGATTGTTCAGCAGTTTACAGTGCCACACACACCACAGCAGAATGGAGTTGCAGAGCGCAAGAACAGAACCTTAGTGGAGTGCGCAAGGAGCATGTTACAAGGTAAGGGTCTTTCTAATAGTTTTTGGGCAAAGGCTATTAACACTGCTGTATATTTGAAGAACAGAAGTCCTACCAGGTATCTTGGCTTCAAAACTCCTTTTGAAGCTCTATATGGATTTAAACCAGCAGTAAATCATCTAAGAGTATTTGGGTCAAAAGCATTTTCCCATATACCCAAAGCTGATAGGAAGAAATTAGACCCTAAAGCTGTTAAATGCATCTTTGTTGGTTATGGCACAGAATTTAAAGCTTACAAATTGTTCAATCCTGAGTCTCATAAGATATTTGCAAGCAGGGATGTAGTGTTTCATGAACAGGTACAGGAAGGGAAAGATGACATTGGTGATAATTGGCACATTCCATTAGTGATAGATGAAAGCAGTGAGGATGAAAAAGAGCTGGAGTAGAAACAGGAAGAAGAACAGTAAGAAGGTGATAATGCAAGCCCAATTAGAGTTGAAGAAAATAAATTTGAGGTAAGTTCCCTACCAAGGAGATCAGGTAGGAAGACTCAAATACCATTAAAATTGAATGACTATGCTTTGATGTCAAATGTTTTGAACATTGTAGAGCCCGCTAATTACAAAGAAGCTAGTCAATTTAAGGAGTGGAGGGCTGCAATGAATGAAGAGATAGAATCTATTCTTAGAAATAACACTTGGGACTTGGTTGAACTGCCTAAGAATAAAACTCCAATAGGATGTAAATGGTTGTTTAAACCAAAAATGAATGCAGACGGAAGTATTGAAAAATTGAAAGCTAGGCTGGTTGCAAAAGGGTACTCACAGCAGGAAGGTATAGACTTTGATGATACCTTTGCACCTGTAGCAAAGCTAAATACAATCAAAATGCTTATTTCTTTAGCTACTAAATATAATTGGAAGCTACACCATCTTGATGTCAAATCTGCATTTTTAAATGGTGACTTAAAAGAGGAAATTTATTTAGTACAGCCAGAAGGGTTTGTGAAGCAGGGGCAGGAACATCTTGTTTGCAGATTGAAAAAGGATTTATATGGTTTAAAGCAAGCTCCCAGGTCGTGGTATGAAAAGGTTGATTCTTTCTTTTTAGAGTATGGCTTTCATAGAAGTTTAAATGACCCAAATTTGTATACCAAGTATAATAAGCAGGGGCAGATTATTTTGATTTCTTTGTATGTAGATGACATGATTATAACAGGGGATGCAGATGATTTAATCAGAGGAATCAAAAGGCTTATGGCACAAGTTTTTGAAATGAAGGATCTCGGAAGCCTCCATTACTGTCTAGGATTAGAAGTATGGAGAGATACTGAGCAAACTTTTCTTACCCAAGGGAAGTATGCCAGAAATCTGTTGGAAAAGTTTGGTATGGATCAGTGTAGGTCAGCAGCGACACCTTTGCAGCAGAACTTGAAGTTGTGCAGTGACGATGGCACTAAGGAGGTTGATGCCACGATGTACAGACAGCTGGTTGGCAGCTTGATATATCTTACAACAACCAGACCTGACTTGGCATACTCTGTTAGTGTATTGAGCCAATTTATGTCAAAACCGCTTGAAAGTCACTGGGTAGCAGCAAAAAGCGTGTTGAGGTATCTTTGTGGTACTGTTAATTATGGCATTTTATACACTGACACATCTGATGTTATTCTAGCAGGTTTTTCAGATTCAGACTGGGCAGGGAACCTGGATGATCAAAGGTCTATTACAGGTTACTCTTTCAGCATAGGTTCCGGGGTCATAGCATGTAGCAGCAAGAAGCAGAGTACTGTAGCACTATCTTCATGTGAAGCTGAGTATCAAGCATTGTGTGCATCGACGTGTGAAGCAATGTGTTTGAGAAGGCTTCTCAATGATGCAGGAGAAGAACAGAAGAATTCCACTTCCATCAAAAGCGACAACCAGAGCACCATTAAATTAGCATACAATCCAGTGTTTCATAAAAATACCAAACATATAGACACTCAGTTCCATTTTGTCAGAGAGAAACTACAGTCAAAAGAGATTATTGTTGAATATTGTAAAACTTGTGACAATGTGGCTGATATTTTTACAAAGCCTCTTGCACGTGTGAAGTTTGAATTGTTTAGAAGGATGCTAGGAGTTCAAGACAATCATTTCTCCATTAAGGGGGGGAGTTGAAAATAATTATATTATTTTATATTAATGGAGAAAAGGTTACATAAGTTGTAACGTATCTCCTTAGTTTAGGATTAGTTCCTAGAGATTAAGGGTTTGGTTGCAACTTCCTAACTTCTAGTATTGAACTTATTGATGTAATCTTTCATTCATGAATGTAGAGTGTACGAGAGTTCTCTCTGTTCTGAGTGTAGTCTCCAGGTGCAGGCCACACCTGAGAGCTACAACTCCTTCTTTCAATTCTGTGTGCATATTTTATCTACTTTCTCCATTAAGGGGGGGAGTTGAAAATAATTATATTATTTTATATTAATGGAGAAAAGGTTACATAAGTTGTAACGTATCTCCTTAGTTTAGGATTAGTTCCTAGAGATTAAGGGTTTGGTTGCAACTTCCTAACTTCTAGTATTGAACTTATTGATGTAATCTTTCATTCATGAATGTAGAGTGTACGAGAGTTCTCTCTGTTCTGAGTGTAGTCTCCAGGTGCAGGCCACACCTGAGAGCTACAACTCCTTCTTTCAATTCTGTGTGCATATTTTATCTGAAACTACCTGTTTTGAGAAAAATGATACAGTTAAGTAGAGAAGATTATGGGCTCCCTGTTATGCCTAGTGATACCAAAATCGGTTGCAACTAAAGAAATTATTCGTCTTAAGCTCGAGCAAGGACTCATTAAACAAATCCCACAGTACCTAAAATTCAAAATTAAGGTGTTGTTTTCTTTGGTGAATGTCCAAGGTGGCATTGTTAGAACTCGGCAGCATGAGAGGTAGGGGAAGAAAAAAACCCCAAAAGGGTCGAAATGTGACCTAACCGCTAGGTTAGAATACAAATCTGTCTCTTACCCTCGATATCAGAAATAGATCCCAATGCGGCTAAATGGATTCATGACACGACTATGTTCCAATCACATGGAACTCACATATGTGGCAAGCTACCATTCATCACATGACGTGAAGACGACCATGTTTCTACATACAATTCCCTAGTCAACCCGAGCTCTAAACAAACTAAGTGCATTATACATTGTGAATGATTTGTAGAAAATATCACCAAAGGGTTTAAACATGAATCTTCCACATGTGAGTAAATTCAATACATAAAACTATAATAACATCGCTAATACGAAATGTGAAAACTATATAGCCTTTGAAATTATGTCTATGTTATCCTAAGAGTAATTTTCGAGCATTATAATAGTAAGTGGTGGGAGGGGTAGATTATATGTTAAGGATTTCAGGTACAATGCGGTAACTATGCCTACAATATTAAACCTAGGAGAAGCGCATCAGAACGAACCAAGGGTGTTAATTGATTGTAAAAATAAAAGATAAAAAATTGGATGTAGAGGTGTGACAGCAATGAATGCATGCAAGGAAATGATTTGGAAGAAGAAGTTTCTAGAGGAAATGAGCGTGCAATAGGAAAAGTTTGTATTGGATTATGACTATCAAAGTGAACTCCATCTTGCCAAAAACCTTGCTTTGCACTACGCTACGAATAAAAGCATATTTATGTTAAATACTATTGATATGTATTTAATTGTGACAGTCAAAGTGCACTTCATCTTGCCAAAACTTATCTTTTTTATTATATATATATATATATTAATAATAAAAAAATCCAAAAGATAAGTATGATATTTCTAAGAGCTTGGTTGGGTTATTGCAAAGATGATAAAGGAGGCTTGGCAAAGATAATTTATTTATTTTCAAGTGGGAGATTATTGTGTGTGAAACAGAATAAATAAATAAAATAAAATAAAAGGCATAATGTAATATTATGACTTATTGAAGGTTTCCCAAATAAAAATTTTGGAGTCGTGGTTTTGGACCCATGGTTTTCATAGCACATGGTATTGTGGAAATAATATTTCTCTACACTATTTGATGAAAGATTATTTATATGTAATATTGGTTAGAGATTGTGTGTGGAATGAAAGGGCAAGATGATTTTAGTTGAGCTAATGGTTGTATGTTTTTATTCAATGGAAAAATTACAGATATTTCTCTGTGGTTTCCCTGTAAGTTTTTCTAAGTAAATCTATTATTCATTTTAGTTGTGTTGGGCGAATTTTTTATATTATTTATTTAATGGAAAAATTATAGATTGTGGTTTTCCTGAAAGGTTTTCCAAGTAAATCTCTTTTCCATTTTAGTTGTGTTGGACGAATTATTTTTTATATTATTTTTTGGAATATTTTTTATAGATTTGATACTTATTTTATAAACCAAATCCATTATGATAAAATGTCATGTTTGAATTAATAAATAAAAAACTCACTGGTCAGCTCTATGAAAGATAGTCTGAACCAGGAGAGTCTAGTTTTGCACAACGCTCTACATTCTCAATACAGCTCAAGCAATATATAACATACCCTAAGAAATAGAAACTAATTCCTAACCTAAATTTTCGTGAACCAACTCACAGAAATTAAGGATTCTCCATTATCTTTCAACAATCCCCCTTAATGGAGAAGGGGTTCACAAATATGCCTAACATATCCTTAAAGATTTCAAACTTAATTTTGGCAATAGGCTTAGTGAAAATGTCAGTAAGATTATCACATGTTTACAATATACAAGATGGATTTCTTTATATTGAAATTTATCCTTGACCAAGTGGAATTGTGTATTAATGTGTTTAGTGTTCTTGTGAAACACCAGATTATTACCAAGTTTGATGGAGATTTGGTTGTCACATATGATTATTGTTGCATCTTTATGTTCTTCCCCGACATCCTGGAGAAGTCTCCGCAACCAAACTGCCTCACATGTTGCTGTGAACATAGATTGAGACTCTACTTCCACTGAAGACAAGGAAACAGTGTTCTCTTTCTTACTGCTCCATCCAATCACCCTGGATCCAATGTTGAATGCCTAACCTGTTATGGATCTTCTGTCGTCTACATTTCCAGCCCAGTCATAAACTGCAAAGCATGTCAATATAACATCAGAAGAATCAGTATAAATAATACCATAATCTACATTTCCTTGTATATACCTTAAAACACCTTTCGCTGCATTCCAATGACTCTCAAGTAGCTTGGAAATGTATTGACTTAGCACACTAACTGCATAAGCCAAATCTGGTCTAGTAGTGGTTAGGTAGATTAGACTCCCAACCAGTTGACAATAAACTGTCTCATCTAGCTCTTTAGAGCTTTCCTCATTCTGAAGTTTAATGTTTTGTTGTAATGGTATTGCTGCAACCTTGCACTGATCCATTCTGAATCTTTCCAGTAGACCTCTGACATACTTACCTTGGGACAGAAAATTTTGTCCTGAATCTCTCTAGATATCAAGGCCCAAACAATATCTTAGTTCACCAAGGTCTTTCATTTCAAACATTTGTGAAATTTTCTTCTTGATTTCTTTGATCATATCAATAGCATCACTTGTAATAATTAGATCATCTACATACAAAGAAATCAACACTATACGCCCCTTTTCATCTTTCACAGTATACAAATTAGGGTCGTTCTTACTTATGCTATAACCGTGCTGCAGAAAAAATGAATCAATCTTTTCATACCATGACCTGGGTGCTTGTTTCAGTCCATATAAATATTTCTTTAATCTCCAGACTAAATTTTCTTTCCCTTTCTAGAAAAACCCCTTAGGTTGCTCTAAATAAACCTCCTCTTTCAATTCCCCATCTAAAAATGTAGATTTTACATCTAGTTGGTGAATCATCCAATATTTCTTAGTAGCTAAAGCAATCATCATTCTAATATTGTTTATTTTAGCTACTGGGGCGAAGGTTTCCTCATAGTCAATACCTTCTTTTTGTGAATACCCCTTTGCTACCAATCAAGATTTTAATTTATCTATGGTTCCATTTGCATTAATATTAGTTTTATACAACCATTTACAACCTATGGTTAGTTATAAAGGCATTCTCCCTATATCTAGCTGGAAATTGAATTTGCGAACCTGATCTTCTAAGCGTTGGTGTAGCTTCCAACTTGTTCTAAATTTCCTTTGAAGGACTTGGCTCGATTTTTGTATCTAAAATTTCTTCTTCTGACTTTTGCTACTTCTTATGGCTATTACCTATTTCTTCACTTCCTTCCAACAAGAACATAATATCCCATCCTCATTTCTTTTATCAGATTCATCAGAAACCTACTCATGGAACATGACATCTCCACTTACAAATATCTTGCCAGTAGAGGGATTAAATAATCTATAAGATTTAAATTGTGAACAATACCCTACAAAGGTACATCTGATGGCTTTTGATTCTAGTTTTCTTCTATCTTCCTCTGGAATGTGGGAAAATGATTTAGACCCAAATAGTCTTAAATGTTTTACTGTAGTCTTAAATCCATAGAATGCTTCAAAAGGAGTTTTAAACTCGAGACTTCTTGTAGGACTCCTATTTTCAAGTAAACTACGGTATTCAATGCTCCAACCCAAAAACCATTCAAAATACCCTTACCTTTCAACATACTCCTAGCACACTCCACCAATGTTCTGTTCTTTCTTTCTGCTACTCCATTCTACTGAGGAGTATGGGGTATTGTGAATTGTTGTAATATTCCATGGTCTTTACAATAGTTTGTAAGTTCCTCCTTCCTATATTCTCCCCCTTGATGGGAGCAGAGAATTTTTATATGCTTCCCTATTTTCTTTTATATCATATATCTAAACTCCTTATAGTATTCAAATGTGTGAATTTTCTTACTCATAAAATATACCCAAGAAAACTTTGTGTAGTCATCAACAAACATTGTAAAATACAGTGCACCTCCTAATGACTTTGTTTCCATGGGTCCACATAGTTCAGTGTGCACTAATTCAAGTATGTCTCTCTTTTTGTTTTCTACTCAAACAAGGAATTATTCTCTATGCATATTCCCTAACACACAAGCATCACATTCATTATGCATTTGTTTTAATGTCAGAAGACCTCTTACCATTTTATTTTTCTTAAGTAACAACAAATCATTGAAGTTGATGTGACGAAGTCTCGGTGCCATAGCTCTTCTGTAGTCAAACTCGATTCTATCAAATCTTGATCTGGTGTTGTCCTCACATTTAATTTGTACAGACCTCCTACTCGAATTCCTGAAGCAATAATCTTCATGCCATCCAACAAATATTTAATATAACAATTAGATTTAATGAATTCTACCTTGATATCTTGATTTGTAGTCATGGATATAGAAATCAGATTCTTTCTAACTTCGGGTACATACATTACATTATGGATATGTCTGATATTACCGTCAGGAAAAATAATAGGAATTTTCCTGCACCCTTTGATTTGATGAAGAATATCATCATGAATGTATATTTTTTCTCCATTGTTGATTTCTTTAAAATATTAGAACCATTTTATGTTCCCAGTCATATGTGTGAATGCTCCCAAATCCACATACCATATGTCTGCTTTGACATTTTCATCAAAGTCTGCCATGAAAAATTTGAAGTCATGAACATGGTCATCATCTGTGAAATGACTCGCATGTCTTTTTTGTTTCTGTTGTTATTCATGAAATTTCTTCTTCCTGCACTCCTTGGCCATATGACCAATTTTTCCGCAATAAAAATATTTCACTATAGAGTTGGTTCTAATTGGATACATAGCTCGAGCTTCATTCAGTATTTTTTGTGGATTTTATCCCTTTTTATATGATGGGTTTCCTTTTGCTTTGAATAATTTATTCTTTGCCATTAACGTGAGATCTACACTTTGGGATTTTAGAGTCAATCTCCTTTCCTCTTCTTGCATTAAGATTCCTTTCAGTTCTTCAAATTTCAGGATTTTGTCTCTCGCACTTGTCCCAGTGATAAAAATTTTGGTAATCATCAGTCATACCATTCATGGTAATCGTGACCAAATCTGTATCTGCAACTATCTCGCTGATATCTTCCAATTTGTTCTTCAGATCTTTGATCCACGAGATGGAAGAATCAATTGTTTCATTCTCTTCCATCTTTATGGATAGAGCCTTTCTCTTCTAGAACAGAAGAGGATTTGTATTCCTGATCTCATACAAATCCTTCAATGTTGTCTAGGCTTGTTGATTTTCATTCTCTGATATGCAGTATGATGCAGTCTTTCACTGAGATCTTCAGCAACATCTTTTCTCCTCCTTCTCTCTTCTCTGAGCCTGAAATTGATATGGCTCCCGCTGCTGGCTTTGGCTCATCCCCATTTGCAATCATCCAAGAACTCTGCACTTCTAGCATAGTCTGCATCTTGAATTTACAATTTGAGTAACTGGAACCATCGAGCTTATTGCTCTCATCTCGACGATTCAAAAAAATAATTGACAAGAAAAAAAATATATATCTACGCTAGACCTTTACAAAAATAAATGTTAAGATACAAATCTACCTAATCTGAGATCAATCCAGCATGTTGTTTTGCATGTTTTGTGACGGGATTTCGAATCCTCTACACTAGCAAGATCTGGGTCAGATCTCTTCTTTCGTCGGTGAAATTTCACTAGATTTCTTCCTTCATCAGTGGTTTCCACTCGCTCAAATCTTCTTTAGATCTCCTCTGCGCACTTACTGACCCAATTTCTATGACGAACACGCCGGAAATGAAACTTAGTAAGTCATTCTCTGATTGGCACCTCTGTTCGGCTAAATTCTACGATGATGGCGTGACTGTTACTGTAGTAAATGTGATGATTGACACAAGTGTTACTCAAAAACCTGCATTGACCTTCTTAAAGCCTAAGAAAAAAATATTTTACCACTCAGTTATCAGGGGCTTCTCCTCTACTACCTAGATACTCGCAGAGATTACAACACTCTGGCTATGGTTCAACCCTGGAGCTCTGATACCATGATAAAATGTGATATTTGAATTCATAAATAGAAAACCCAGTGGTGAGCTCTACGAAAGAGAGTCTGAACTAGGAGAGTCTAGCTCTACAAAATTCTCTACATTCTCAATACAGCTCAAGAAATATATAGCATACATGGATATAGGGAATTTAAAACCATACCCTAAGAAATAGAAACTAATTCCTTTCCTAAGGTTTCATGAAACAACTCACACTAATTAAGGATTCTCGATTATATTTCAACACATTATTCATATGTAACACCTTGTTTAATTTTAATTATGATTAACAGACTTCTACAAATACATTTGAATTATTAAGTGGAAGAAAATTAACGAATGTGGTTATTCATTAATAATACTTGACTTTTATTTCATAAATAAAAAACTGATAATTATCTTGAGTAATGGATTAATTGAATGGTAAAAGTATTCCAAGATTCCAAGAGTAAAAAGACAGAGGCAGTTTCTGACAATTAATTTTCCCAAAAGGATATTAAGGAAATCCTGAAGGGGGAAAGGGTTATGTTCAGAAAGGAAATGAAGGGTTAGCAACATGTTGTGAAGAAAAGAGTTGTCAAGAGCTAGGAATACCAGTGGAAATTTGAAACCCTAAGGGAGTGTAGGCTCGACAGAGGTCCTGAGGCCTAACTCCTGATAGTTTGTTTGATTTCTAATACTCTGGTGCCGAGCACGGGGAGAGACTCTCTCAATATTTTTAGGAACCATCACTTTAACCAATATTACAAAGATAAGTATCTACATATGCTGATAAAGACTTAAAAGTTAGAAGAAGTATGGATTTTATATTATTATTATGTTATTGTATATCTTTGTTTGGTCATGAGAAATATGGTTTCTATATACTTAAAAACAAAGTAGAAAAAAAAATCTAGTAGTCGAAATAAATAGTCAGAGAAGTCATGATAGGGAGTTTATTATTAAAAAAAATGTTGTTAGAAACCTTTACAAAATTGGTTTCATATCTAAAACTTAGACTAGTAAGGAAAATCTCATATAGTGTAGAATATAGCTACAGAATAAAATGATAAAACTTACTACAGTAAACAGAAACACATGTACATATATTGTTGAAGTTCTTGTTTATCATATATACAAAAAAAGAAAATATACAGTAGGAGATACTTGCATGAAACATGTTCATCTATAAAAGAGGAATAATATGAGGAAATGAGGCTCATAGGTTTAGATCTGAGCCCCATGGTGACGGGGAAAGGTCATGGTCCTCTGGCCATTATGACTTCAGTACCAAAAGAAGGCAGTATTACCAGAAACAAGAAAAAAATAGCAAAGATATATTTTGTTTACATCAGTAGAAATAAAGTTTAAAGAGCACTAAAACTACTTTACCGTAAGTATTGAACAATGGACTTAAAAAAATACATCATGTCTAAAAAACTAAAAATCTTAAATACAAATTCATAACGTTTATGGGCCAGAAGGTCATACCATAGGGAAAACAACTGAACACGTTTGAGTAAAAAATATAGTTTCAGCATGTATAAAGAAACATTCACTGACAATATTCTATGCATAAGAATAAACTGAGGTAGAATAAACCTTTATTTACTAGCATAGGATTTGAAAAGAGAATACCCAGAAAATATATATCTAAAAAAATAAATTACACAATGTCAAACAAGTGATAATTACAACAGACCTTCAGACCTGAGTAGGGCAGACATAGTAATAAATTATAAGGCTAAATAAGGAAGTTAGAAAACAAACTACGCCAAGCACCATTCAACTTTATATAAATACCCATCAGTTCCTTGCATGCAAGAGAGGTATAGAGGTCGACTGGTACACCTGTGAATGGAGAGGGTATAGCCCTCAGTGAACTAGAGTTGATAACAGTAAAATAAAGTACAGTGAATATCCTGTTGGAAGCATACCTGTGTTGGTTGACCTAAAACCATTGATCCGAGAAGGAGGAAACCCCACCACCCCCCCCCCCCCCCCACCCCCCTCCATGATTCCTGTGATGCCTGACCTGCGATAAAACAATAGACCGACATGAGAACTATGATGATTGAGGATTAATGACAAGAATACATACCATTATAAAAATAAATAAAACTAAGTGAGAATTTCTGAATGCTACGTGTCATTGTCTGGGCATGAACAAGGCTCCTCCTCGCTTGGAGGATATAAAGGAAATAAGGGATTGGCACCGGATTCAAGCCAGGGATCATATGGCCTCAATTTACCTGAGCCAAGATGAGTTAAAATAAAGTAAATAACCAAGTAATGAAACCCACTCAGGAGTACAGATAGGGAAAATCCCTCTTCAAGGTTAAGCGACATAGGGAATCAGAGAAAAACCAAGTAAAAATGTCCTGAAAAAATGACGTATCATGTGCAAAGAAATGATTGTAAGGCTCTCTGAGACGAGTAGCTCCACCATGCAATGAATATTCCAAACCCCATGACAAAACACAAACAAAACCACTACAGGATGGAAGAGCTGAGCTCAGTGAAGCCTAGGTCCGGCACATGGAGGAAGGGAAAACCATTTCCATAGAGAAGAGGTGAGAAGTTGTAGAGCAGTAGCATGACCAACTCCTGCATTACAAAAATGATCTAGAACAATGATGTTGAGGATGGGTCAGTTACCCTAACCATCCCCAGAAGTCTCATGTCTGTCGGATCAAATGGGTTCAAGATCTATGGTGGATGGAGAGAAGTATTAAATCCAGTGACACAAAACTGTCAATCAGATCTCCCATATCGAGGAGATAACCAATATTTAATTAAACCCATCATAAAACCATAAGAAATAACTTGCTAACTGTGAGAATGGAATTATCAAAATCAACAGTAATTATAGTGTCAAGTCATAAGGATCTGAATGAAAAACATTATAATGAAAAATAGAACTATGATATAGTTATAAATATGCATGCAACACTCAATATAATGTAATTATACATGAACACTCAATTCCAATACATGTTGACCACGTGCTAGGCATTGAAGTTGGCAATAGTACTATGGTATAGTCATAAATATGATTATGGTTGTTTTTATTTAATTATCAATGAATTTTATTTAGAGTATATGATAAGAAAAGTAATTTTTTTTTTATATGACTAGTATAGTAGTCACAAGTTGTATCAGAGTGTGGTTACACGCTGCAGCCAGATGGGCCATTGAGATAACATAGTGTTTTCAATTTCTTGTTTTGAAAATATGCCTAGTGACAGCAAGATTGGTAGAATTTCCAATGAGAAGAGGACCAATCATCAAACACCAAGGAATATAAAGGAAGCTCAACCCCCGTCCAATCTAGAGATCAACCTATAAATGTGGGTACGATTGAGAGTGACCAATACCAACAAACCAGTAGATTGTTGGAATAACAATAACGACAGACCAATAGGTTTTTGGACACAGTGCAACAACTCCAGACAGACATGATTTGGGTTTGAAGTGACAATGAAAGGTTGATGAGGGAATGAGAAAGGATACTCAAGAGTGTCTTCAATAAGAAAAATCATCCTACTGCACAACCTAGCATAGAGAGAGACACCCATGAAGAAGGCAAGTAACAACAATAAATTCATGACAATCTGGAAGGAGTCGTACTCAGTGAAGTAACAAGAGTAGGACTTGCAATGAAGCTGAATTTGGAAATGTTTCATATTAGCAAGAGCTAAATAAGCAAAGAGCAGAATTACAAGGAGAGTTCCGAAAAATTAAGCCTCCTACATTTGATGGAGAGGCTGAAGAAGTGGTGGAAGCATGGATAATTAACATGAATAAATAGTTTAAATTTTATGAATATAACAATAAACTCAAAGATCGCTTGGATATATATCAATTGTGTGAAAAAACTACATTATGGTGGGAAGAGGCGAAAATCAAGCATGGAATTGAAAATCATAATGTGACTTGGGATGAGTTCCAGCAATATCTCAAGGAAAAGTACCTAACATAATGATTTTATGATGAGAAATCTCAAGAGTTTCATGATTTAAGGTTGGGTCAATTATCTATGGATGAGGTTATCACTAATTTTACCTCCCTTTTAAGGTATATACCATATTTAAGTAATGATAAAGCAAAATTACAATGATTTATGAGTATTTTTCCTGCTCACATGAAGGAGAGGACTGAATTTCTAAATCCAAAGACGATGGATAAGGTGACTCGAAAACAGTGGATGTGATATAAGAAGTCCAAGGCAAAGGGTGAAGTTGGCAAGAATTTTCCACCAAGGAAAGGGTAGAAAGGCCACTCAAATTTTAAAACCAGCAGATCAAGGAATTATAAAGTTGTTGCAATAAATTAAGAAAACATGCAAATTGGGAAAAAACAGCAAAGGCCCAAATGGGCAGCTGAAGGACAACCAAATGAGGCATCTAGCAGGCCAGACCTTGGACAATCCCAAAAGCCACCATTATAATCTTGGAGTTTTGGTGAGGCACATTACTTTAATAATTGTACTTATCTTGGAAGAAATGAAGTTGCAACCAACCTGCAAGAAACATCTACAGTAGGGGATGTTGCTTGAAACATACCAAGAATAAATGTTGCACTAAAAGATAGACAAGAGGATTTGCAGCCAACCATGATATAACTAGAAGGTAAGATATAATCATAAAATGTTTCCATTTTGGCTGATCCTGGTTCTAGTTTAAGTGACATAAAACCCTGAGTGGTTGAAAAATGCAAGTTGCAAAGCTAGAAATTTAAAATCCCATGGCTATTATAGTTGGCTACGGGGGCAAGGAGACGAGTTAATGTAAAAGTCTCAAATTATACTCTAGATATAGTAGAACAACATATTACTGTAGAACTAAATATTATACCTTCGAGCTCATACGATGTTTTGTTTGGAATGGACTGGTTAGAAAAAAAATGGTCATTGGTAGGTTGCAAGGAGAAAGTTATCCATTTTAAGGCAGAAGATGGAACCTGTGAAGAACTGCAAGGAATTAAGTAGCCACTTCAATTACTTCCTATAACTGCATCCCAAGTAGGTAAGTGCATTAGGAAGGGGTGTCAGCTTTATGCAATCTAGGTGGGGTTTTCAAACTCCAAAGAAAACACCCTTATGATGGAAAATATACTAGTTGTCCAAGATTTCAAGGACGTGTTTCCTAAAAATATTCCACAATTACACCTGAAGCGAGACATTGATTTTATTATAGATTTAATACTCGGGAAACCCCTATGTCACAAGCACCATACATAATGAGTATGCCCAAATTGATATAATTAAAAATGCATTTGCAAGAACTATTGGACAAAGGATATATTTGGCCATGTGTGTCTTCTTGTGGAGCACCAGTGTTGTTTTTTAAGAAGAAATATGGTACGATGTAGATGTGCATGGATTACCGACAACTTAATAAGTTTACTGTAAAAAAAAAATACCCATTTCCATTTATAGATGACCTTTTTTATCTGGTGAAGGGAGCAACGACATTTTCCAAGATTGACCTGAGATCTGGATATCATCAGATACATATTAGGGAGGAGGAAATATCCAAAACAATATTTCGTACTAGGTACGGGCATTATGAATTTCTGGTGTTACCATTTGGGTTAACCAATGTGCCAACAACTTTCATGAGATTGATGCATGGCTTCTTCCACCGATTTCTGAATAAATTTCTTCTAATCTTCATTGATGATATAATGATCTACTCTAATAATATTTAAGAATACAAATATCATCTACGCTTGGTGCTAATGATTTTGTGGGAACACCATCTCTATGCCAAATTCAACAAATGTGACTTCTACAAGGAGAAGATCCAATATTTGGGCCACGTGATATTGGCCGAAGAAATTTCAGTAAACCCCAAAAATATAAAAAAAATTATGGAGTTGAGACTTCACATAAATGTAGCTGACATATTTTCATTCATGGGCCTAGCTAGTTATTAACGATGATTCATTAAAGGCTTCTCTAAGATAGCCTTTGCAATAACCTCCTGGCAATGCAAGGGGCAAGTCTTTAAGTGGTCTAAAGAATGTCAAACCAATTTGAGCAACTGAAATAACTATTAGCCACTGCCCCTATATTGAAAGTGGCAGATCCATGTAAATATTTTGAAGTTTGCATTGGTGCGTGCAAGGAAGGAGTGGGAGCAGTATTGACCCAAGATGGAAAGGCTATATCATATTAATATAGGAAGTTGAAGGAACATGAGCAGAGGTACTCTTCCTATGACTTAGACTTAACTATTTTTGTGCATGTCCTTCAAGTTTTGAGACATTACTTGTTGAGGAAAATGTTTGTGCTAAGAACCGACCATAGTAGTTTAAATAGCTACTTTAAACAAGCTGATTTAAATACCCACTAAGCAAGATGGAATGCGTTTCTAAGGGAATTTGATTTTGACATTCAACATGTAAAAGGTAAGGAGAACTGTGTTGTTGATGCCTTAATCATAAAATTATATTTCATCTATGAACTTTAATTTAATCATGTTGAATCTAAGTTCTAGGAGCAAATTGTGGAGGAAACAAAGAGAGATCCTGAATATCAATTTTTATGGCAGCAAGCAAGGGAGGCTAAAAAACAAGGAAAGAAATTAGATTATAAAATTAATGATAAGCAACTCTTGATATTTCGAAGAAAGATATGTGTTCCAAATCAGATGATCTTAAAGGAGTTGATTTTGGATGAATATCATAAAAGTCCCTATGTAGGACATCCTGGATATCAGAAGATGCTAACAAAAATTAGGAAAGACCATTTATGGCCTATGATGCATAATAATATTGTTGAATACCTGACCAAATGTTTGGAGCGTCAGCAAGACAAAGTGGAGCACCAACACCCAACAGGATTTCTTTACCCTATTCCTATACCAGATTGGAAATGGGAAGCCATTTCCCTTGATTTCACCACAGGATCATGAAGGAGTAAAAGACATAATTATTCAATTATGGTGGTGGTGGATAGGCTCAGCAATGTGGCTCATTTCATACCTATCCAGTCAACTTACAAGACCATATATATTGTTGACATCTTCATGAGAGATATATTTAGACTGCACTGTATTCCGAGAGTTGTCATCTCGGATCATGATGTGAAGTTTATATCAGCTTTCTGGAAGGCACTATTCACTGGCTTGGGGACACAAATTGAGTTTCGTAATGCCTATTATCCTCAAATGGATGGAAAAACGGAGAGGGTGAATAAGATATTAGAATATATGTTGTACATGTACATGATGGAGCAACCCATAATGTGGAAGGAATATTTGCATCTGGTTGAATTTTCTTATAATAACGGATATCAATAATCCATCAATATGAGTCCTTTTCAAGCATTGTACAGAAGACAATGTTGAACCCCCATAAATAGGACCAGTCTAAAAACCAAATTTATGCTCGGATCGGACAATGTGCTAGAGGATATGGAATGAGAAGTAAGAAAGATTAGAAATAATTTAAAAGAACCACAATATAAGAAAAAGGTATATTCATATCGAAAAAAAACTCTTTAGGAATTTGAGGTAGGTGACGACATATATGTGAGAATTAAACCCAAAAAAAACACTCTGAGGTGGAATACTTGTGCCAAATTGACTCCCAGGTATTATGGACCATTCTAGATCTTGGAATGGATAGGGTCAGTGGGTTATCAACTGGCTTTTCCTAGTCATATATTGGTACATAGTTTTTTCCATGTATCTCTATTAAAGTGATACATACATGACCCCAAGCATGTGATACACTATCATACATGCAAGTTGTGTTTACATTATCGTTACAATTGAAAAGAGTAATTAATTGAATTAATTATAAAATCTGTTGTTTGCAGGTAGAACCGAATGGAAAATTTCTGGTAGAACCCTAGTGTGTTCTTGACCAGAGAGAAAATAATTCTTCGCAGGCGAGTTATCCCCAAAGTTAAGGTGTTGTGGAAAAACTTTAGCCCGAAGGAGGCTACCTAGGAGGATGAAAAATCTATTCGAGAAGCATATCCTAAAATGATTTCCATGTTCAAGAAACACCAAGGACGATGTTTACCTTTAGTGGTGGAAGGTGTAACACCGTGTTTTATTTTAATTATGATTAACATACTTTTACAAATAGATTTGAATTATTAAATTAAATAGAATTAACAAATGTGGTTATTCATTAACAAGACTTGAGTTTTATTTCATAAATAAAAGACTTATAATTATCTTAAGTAATAGATTAATTGAATAGTAAAAGTATTCCAAGATTCCAAGAGTAGAAAGATAGATGCAATTTGTCATAGTTAATTTTCCTAAAACGATAAAAAGTAAATCCTCAAGGGGGAAAGGTGTTTTTTTAGAAAGGAAATGAAGGGTTAACAACAGCATGTTGTGAAGAAAAGAGTTTTCTAGAGTTGGAAATACTAGTGGAACTCTGAAACCCTAAGAAAATGTAGCTTCGGTAGAGATCGTGAGGCCTAAATCCTTAAAATTTGCTTGCTTTCTAATACTCTGGTACAAATCACGAGGGGAGAAGAGGATGTGATTGCCTCTCTCAAGGTTGGGAGGAACCATAAATTTAACCAAGATTATAGAGATAAGTATATTCATATGTTGATAAAGACTTAAAAGTTACATGAAGTATGAATCTTAGATTATTATTCTGTTATTGTATATCTATGTTTTTTCATGATAAATATGGTTTCTATATACTTAAAAACAAAGTAGAAAATAGACTCTGGTAGTTGAAATAAATAGTCATAGAAGTCATGACAGACAATGTATTATTAAATAAAATGTTGTTGGAAACCTTTGCAAAATTCTTTTTACATCGAAAACTCAGACTAGCAAGGAAAATCTCATATATTGTATATTATAGCTACAGAATGCAATGATAAAACTTACTATAGTAAACAAAAAAAAATGTACAGATACTATTCAAGTTCTTGTTTATCATATAAAAAAAAGGAAATATACAACACGAGAATGCCTGGATGAAATGCATTCATCTATGAAAGAGTAATGATATGAGGAAATGAGGCTCAGAGGTTTTAGTTTAGAGCTGAGTCCCATGGTGACAGGGAAAGGTCATGCTACTTTGGCCATTATGACCTCAGTACCAAAATAAGACAGTATTACCATAAATAAGAAAACTATAGCAGAGATATATTTTGTTACATCAGTAGAAATAAAATTTAAAGATCACTACAACTACATTACTGTAAGTATTGAACACTTGACTTACAAAAATACATTCTGTTTAAAAAAACTAAAATTCTTAAATACAAACTCAGACTGTTTACAAGCCATAATTCCATAGCATAGGTAAGAAAACCGAACAAGTTTAAACAGAAAATATGGTTTCAACATGTACAAAGAAAGATTCACCGGCAGTATTCTATGCATTAGAGTAAACTGAGGTAGAATAAACATTTATTTACTAGCATAGGGTTTTGAAATAGAATAACCAGAAAATATATCTCTAAAAAAATAAATTATACAATGTCTGACAAGTGATAATTAAAACAATCCTACAGACCCGAGTAGGGCGGACATAGAAATAATTTAGAAGGCCAAGTAAGGAAGCTAGAACATCAAACTACGTCAAGAACCATTCAACTATATATAAAGACCCATCAGTTCCTTGCATGCAAGAGAGGTACAGAGGCCGGCTGCTACTCCTATGGATGAAAAGGGTATATCCCTCAATGAATCAAAGTTGAAAACAGTAAAATAAAGTATAGAGAATATCGTGTTGGAATCATACTTGGGTTGGTTTACCTGGAGCCATTGAGCCGAGAAAGAATAAATCCTCCCCGCGCGCCCCCCCCCCCCCACCCCTCATGATTCCTGTGCTACCTGACCTATGATAAAGAAAGGATAGATGTGAGAACTATGGCGACCGAGGATTAAAGACAAGAATACATACCATTATCAAAAAAATAAAACTCAGTGAGAATTTCTTAATTATACCTGGGAGGGTCTGGGCATTAACAAGGTTCCTCCTCACTTGAAGGATAAAGAGGAAACAATGGATTGGATCCATATTGAAGCCAGGAATCATATAGCCTCATCTTCCCTGAGTTGAAATGAGTTAAAATAAAGTAAATAACTATGTAATGAAACCCTCTTAGGGGTATAGATAGGGGAAATCCCTATTCAAGGTTAAGTGACGCAGAGAAATAGAGACATACCAAGTAAAACATGCCTGGAAACAATGATGTATCCTATGGGAAGAAACGAAAATAAGGCTTTGTGAGACGAACACCTTTAGCATGGAATGTGTCTGTCGAGCCCTGTTACAAAACATAAACAGAACCACTGCAGGATGGAAGAGCCCAGCTCAATGAAGCCGAGGTCCGACCCATGGAGTAAGGGAAAACAATTTCCATAGAGTGGAGGTGAGAAGTTATAGAGAAGGAGTGTGACCAACTCCTACAGTAGAACAATAAACCGAAAAAACAGTACTGGAGGTGGGTTAGATACCCTAACCATCCCCGCCATCCCCGCAAGTCTCATGTTTGTTAGATCATATGGGTTTCAAATCTACGATGAATGGAAAGAAGTAATAAATCCAGTGACACACAATTGTCAACCAGATCTCCCATATTGAGGAGACCATCAATATTTAATTGAACCCATGATAAAACCATAGTAAATAACCTGCTATGTGTGAGAATGAAATTATCAAAATCAATGAAAATTATAGTGTTAAATCATGAGGATCCGAAAAACATTATAATGAAAAAAAAAATCAAAAGTACCAAGTTGATATCATTATGCTATGTGTGAGAATGGAATTATCGAAATCAATCGTAATTACAGTGTTAAATGATTAGGATCCGAATGAAAAAATTATAATGAAAAAAAAAACCAAAACTACCACATTGATATTATTATGCACGAACACTCAATTCCAATACATGCTGACCATGTGCTCAACACTGAAGTTGATAATAGAACTATGGTATAGTTATAAATATTCTTTTGGTTTTTTTATTTAATTATTCATGAATTTTATTGAGAGTAAATTGTAAGTAAATTTTTTTTTTTGATATGATTAGCATAGTAGTAACATCATAGATCTCATATTTATGTTACAATCTGCCTCATTTTACATAGATCTGATATTGATATTTGTAAATAATCTGTTGATTCTTTTAACCAAAAATTGTATTGCATTATTTTCTTTTTTCCTTGAATATTTACATTTTATTAGTTGAAAATGATTAATATTATTTTTATATTAATGGATAAATGGTTACATTGGTGTAATGGAGAATATAGGAGTTTGGTTACCATATCCTAGTTCTTTGTTATGTACTTAAAGTTGTATCCTTCTGATTAATGAATGTAGAGTGATCTCTCCATTTGAGTGCAATCTCCAGGTGCAGTACTCACTTGTGAGATGTAGGTCCTTCTTTTTCAATTCAGTGTGTTTTTTATCTTGGTATCAGAGCACAGAGTAGAGGGAGCCTTATTTATTTTAGCATCATTGACTATAGAGCCTTAGTGGTGGAGGTGTACATAGAAGCTTTCATAGGAGCAGGTGGACTGCAGCAACACCTGAAGCATAGGTCTCGGATGATTGATCATCTCTGAGCAGAAGAAAGGGTTGGTGAATTTTTATCACAATCAGTCGCGCCATTGGTGCTACTTTTAGGGAAATAAAAAACGCCAGCGCTCTGAAATACGCCATTGGTGCGGAGGTACAAGCCAAAATCGTGCCAGTTTTGGGAGATGCATGCATTTTGATTTGGGCACAGATTTTTTTGCCTTGGAGAAGTGCCAGCCTCTTTCTCTTTGGGAAGGTCTGCAATTTTTTGCAGATCGGACCTGCCCGATGGTGGCACATTGAAGTTCCGAATTCGCCCGGTGGTGGCATATTGAATTTCCTGATTTGCTTGGTGGTAGCAGATCGGACTTGCCCGGTGGTGGCATATTGAAGTTCCTGATTTGCTCAGTTGTAGCAGATTGGACTTGCCCGGTGGTGGTGCATTGAAGTTCCAAATTTTCTCTGTGGTAGTAGATCAGACTTTCTTGGTGGTGGCACATTGAAGTTCCAGATTTTCTCGGTGGTAGCAAATCAGACTTGCCCAGTGGTGGCACATTGAAGTTCATGATTTTCCCAGGGGTGGCACATCGGACTTGCCCAGTGGTGGTGAATTGAAATTCCTGATTCACCTGGAGGTGGCACATCGAACTTGCCTGGTGGTGGCGTATTGAAGTTCCGGATTTTCTCTGTGGTAGTAAATCAGACTTTCCCGGTGCTGGCACATTGAAGGTATGGAATTTCCAGTAAAACACTGGTCAGGATCTGGTATGTATTGATTTTTTTTTATTGTGTCCTTCAATTGTTCAGTTGGGTACAATTATTCATCGGAAGATCATAAAGTTTATCAATCCAGTATGAATAACAGTATAAAATCGTATCTCCATGAGTCTGGAAAACTCGATGGATCTAATTTCATCAACTGGAAATTCAAGATACAGACATTACTTGAAAGCGTAAATGCATGGTCGATTCTCATAGGAAATGAGCCGAGACCAAATTTGGTAACAGGAACAGCTGCACAAGAACAAGACTGGGATAAAAGGGAGACCAAAGAAAAGTTCATATTGAAGATTTCTGTCAAGGAAAATATTATCCCACATATTAGAGACATCAAATCATCCACTGACAGTTGGACAATGATCAAGAACCTATACCAAACGTAGAATACAAATCATGTCTTGTCACTCAAAGGCAAGTTGTTTGTGATGAAGATGGAGGAGAATGATTTCGCTGCTGGATTCATTGCTAGAGTTAAAGACATGAAGGATAGATCGGGAGACATCGGAGAGAAAGTGTTTGATTCCAATCTGGTCATGATCACGTTGAACGGAATGAAAGATGAATATCAGATGTTCATCAAAGGATTGGTAGCAAGGGAGAAAGCCCCTGCATTTGAAGAGTTGACAGGGATTCTGCTACAAGAAGAAGAGCGACGACAGAATTTGAAATCACAGAGCAATGATCTCGATTTGATGGTGAAAAGGTGACAATATAGAGGAAAGAAGCCACATCAGCAACAACAAAGGGTTACTCACGGCAAGAGGGAATAGATTTCGATGACACCTTTGCTCCTGTAGCAAAATTAAACACTATTAGAATGCTAATTTCCTTAGCAACAAAACATAAGTGGGAGCTACACTAGCTAGATGTTAAGTCTGCATTTCTGAATGGTGACTTGAAAGAAGAAATTTATTTAGTTCAGCCTGAAGGGTTTGTGAAAAAGGGGGAGGAACATCTTGTTTTTAGATTGAAAAAGGCACTTTATGGTTTAAAACAAGCACCCAGGTTGTGGTATGAGAAGATTGATTCATTCTTTGTACAACATGGCTTTCATAGGAGCATGAATGATCCAAATCTGTATAAAAAAGTTTAATAAACAGAGGAAAATTAGTTTTATTTCTTTGTATGTAGATGATATGATCGTAACAGGGAATGCTAACAATCTGATCAAAGAAATCAAACGGCAAATGTCACAAATGTTTGAAATGAAAGATCTCAGAAATCTCCACTATTGTTTGGGATTGGAAGTATGGAGAGATTCTGGACAGAATTTTCTTACTCAAGGGAAGTATGCCAGAAGCTTGCTGGAAAAGTTTAGAATGGAGCAGTATAGATCAGCAGCAACACCATTACATCAGAATTTAAAGTTGAGCAGTGACGATGGTACTAAAGAGGTGGGTGCCACTATGTACAGACAGCTAGTTGGGAGTTTGATATATCTTACTACAACTAGACCAGACTTGGCATACTTTGTTAGTATGTTGAGCCAGTTTATGTCAAAACCACTCAAAAGTCACTCGGTCACAGCAAAAAGCGTGTTGAGGTATCTTAGTGGTACCAGTAATTATGGTATTTTATACACTGACACATCTAATGTTACTCTAGCAGGTTTTTCAGATTCAGATTGGGTAGGTAACTTGGATCATCGAAGGTCTATCATAGGTTACGCATTCAGCATTGGATCCAGGGTCATAGCATGGAGCAGGAAAAGGCAAAGCACTGTAGCTTTATCTTCATGTGAAGTTGAGTACCAAGCATTGTGTGCAGCCACATGTGAAGCTATCTGGTTGAGAAGACTTGTCAACGATGAAGGAGAAGAACAAAAAGAATCAAATAGCATCAAAAATGACAACCAGAGTACCATCAAGCTTGCATACAATCCAGTCTTTCATAAAAACACCAAGCACATCGATACTCAGTTCCATTTTGTTCGAGAGAAACTACAGTCCAAGGAGATATTTGTTGAATATTGTAAAACTTGTGAGAATATGGCTGATATTTTTACTAAGCCTCTTAGGTGTGTAGATTTCGAATTGTTTAGAGGGATGCTACGAGTTTAGGGTAATCCTTTCTCCATTAATGGGGGGAGTTGAAAATAATTAATATTATTTTTATATTAATGGAGAAATGGTTACATTGGTGTAACGTACCTCCTTATTTTAGGATTAGTTCTTAGAATATAGGAGTTTGGTTACCATCTCCTAGTTATTTGTTATGTACTTAAAGTTGTATCCTTCTTATTAATGAATGTAGAGTGATCTCTCCGTTTGAGTGTAGTCTCCAGGTGCAGTACTCACCTGTGAGCTGCAACTCCTCCTTTTTCAATTCAGTGTGTTTTTTATATTTATCCCTTCTTTATCTAGCCGTCAATTATGAAAATATAAAGGTAAGAAATTATCAAACATTACACAATTTAATTTCACAATGGGTTACAAGCCCAACAAAATTCTTTGATCCAAAGATGTATAAATTTCAAAGAGGGTGGTTAGGTTCTCTCTTAAACCATTAAATTAAAATAGTGTGGTCTCCCCAACAGGCTCATAGATGCTTAGAGTTTTGGCATAAAAATGTAAGAAGGATTAAAATAATATAATTGGCTTTGATAATTATAACAAGGTGTTAATAATTCTCGATAGATCTCTAATTTGAGTGTATTTATAAAGTGAGTTGATTTTCTTATGCTACGCTTTTTGACTATTTGAATTTAAACTTGGATTGTCAATAACATTGTTATTTTACAATGTAATTTAGTTTGAATTGTGTATTATGCCTAGAACTTCATTTTATGTGTGCACTTCCACAAAGTCCGATGGCATAGGTTAAATCACTGTGAATGTATGTATATTTACACTAAATGAAACAATAAATATGTATGAATTTGTTTATAACTATTTTAGATATTTATATATGTATTTTTTGTTTATTTGTTAAATAATGTCAGTATGAAGATGATGATTCCTATGTTTCATTTGTGGCTTGGCTTGAGTGACTTTTATTTAGGTGTATTTAATCTTTTGAAATCACTCGCATTAGTCTTCGACTAAACCAACCCTTACAATGTGTGGATTTTTACCTAAATAGTTTCATGTTAATGAGATTTTTACTACAATGTGTATTAAAAAAAATTGTTACTATCTATACCTCAAATCATTTATATCTATATTTTTTGATTATATAAAATATTATATATATTAATTTCTAAAATAATCTTGAAGCTTTATATATATATGTATATGTGTGTGTGTGTGTGTGTGTGTGTGTTTTTTTTTAATAAAAATTATATATAAATTATTTGCTAGATTTCAAGGTTTTTTCTTAAATTATATATATATATATATATGTATATATATATATATATTTTTAAAAGAACTTCTAAATTAATAAAAATAATTGTGTTAGACCTTGGCAATACTAGAGGAAGAATTGCCCAATATTAGTAGGCTCTTCATCGTAACTGGAGAAGAGAATGAAACATATTATAGCCAAAGCTATCATGTACACCACCTAGTTCATGCAAGCTGTTACTGGAGAAGAGAATGAAACATCTTATAGCCAAAGCTATCATGTACACCACGTAGTTCATGCAAGTTGATCCTGCCATGCAGGAAATTAAGAAGGATTTCCAGTTGCTGCAATTCCAAGTTTAGAGACAGAACACCCAGTTGCACAGGATAGAGAATTTTTTGAAGAACCCACAACAAACGGAGATGCTCAAGTCTAGTGCTAATGAAAATGGTCTAGTGCTAATGAAAGGATTAGTAGTTTTTAATATCATGTTGGTATTTTTAAATAAAATAATTTTCAAATAATAGAATTGAGGTTATTTGAATATCATTTAATTAAAGATATTTAATAAACATTTAGAATTAATTCTTAATTTCTTATATTATCATGATCCTGAGAGGATCACATTGGTTTAGGAAATATTCATTCTCTATTTTTTATTATTATCATGATCGTGAGATGATGATGATGTTTTAAGAAATGTGCATTTTTTATTGATTTTTTTTAAGATGAAATAATTTGGAGAAATTTTTTTATCAAATTAAATTTGAATTTAAAAATTTATGTGTTTTGTTTGTTTGTCAAATTATAGATTATATTATCATATTGGAAACAAAATTTACAGAAGGAACTAGCATGGTTGTATTACATTTAGGTAATCCAGAAGGCATGCAATGTCTAGAAGGACTTGAGTGCTCGCCAAGGCATCTAGTGCTCTTGTTTATTAGCCACACAAACATAACAGAATTGTCATCATGGGTGAGGGTGCAGGAGACCTGTAGGAGGAGCCATGAAGAGAAAACCCTGATTGTGCATATGGTAGTTGATATGGTCCACTTGGGGCTCTAGAGCTTAGAAGTGGTTGTGAGAGTGCCTTAGAAGACGACACAGACTCTTTAGAGCTTCAAGGGTCTCGTTCTGCAGGATTTGAACAATATTAATGTAGGCCACCAATTAATTGCGATCATAATACCTTTTTTGATGCAAAGCGTCCAAGTTGAGCTGGATCTACTGGAGTTGGGCATAAATTGCTTCAAGGGTGATTGGGGCCTCAACCTGGCCCAATGACTAAGCCATAGAAACTGCCATGACTGCCACTAAATGGTGACTCTCAGTAGATTTTGATTGTGAGCTGGAGTTCTTGAGTACCTGGTGATTTTCCATGCCGCGTCTAAGGCCTCCACATCCTGCCCGTCCTTGCTCATGCGACATGCAGTCATTTAATACTCGCTCTCCCTTTGTGGGGTTGTAGCACCAGGTCGCTCCTTGTCCAACAACCCCTAAAACCCACACATCGTCCCTGCACCCTCAGTGATTTTTATCACTGACCATGTCCCAAGCACCATGGACGAGAGATAAAATACCACCACCAGTTGCAACACTGCCCAAAGATGAGGTGTGAAAGTGCCATCACCCATAGATGTGAATCACACAACAATGTGAGTTCTCAGTAAGCCTGAGGAAGAACTACCCTTGGGCTTGGTCAGTGAAGAAACCTTCCTGTGCAGTCCACGAACTATCTTCTGGTGCATGACCTCAACACCAGAGCCACCCATCTAGAAATTCTCCCTCCATAGCTAATTCACCCCCACCACCTTCTTCTGCCTCCTGGTGCAGCATGCTCTTCCCATTGCCAGGATTCCTCCTGATTGGTAGACTCTCGCCACTGCTACCCAATTGAACTTTCACCCACCTCATCGCCTGTCGGAAAAGCTCAAGCCAATGCTTGAGAGCTGGTGTCTGCTCATCTACGAAATCCAGAGCACCAACACTCACCATTTCCCACAGATACCGAATGTTCTGGCTCACGTCTGTTGCACCCTTAACTAAATTCACCATTATCGTAGGATCGCCTGCCCCGAGGCCCATTACCATTCAAGCATGGGAGGGTGGTCAGTTGGCGAGCACGTGTCTGAGGGTCGGTCAAGCCTTAACTACTCGCATCCCACTTTTCTTGATGATTGGACACCCCCAACGAGGATAAAATTTTATGTGTTAAATTATTATAATATCTAATATTTTTTTTATTCTAAACAAGTAATTTTCTTTTTTTATTTGGCCTAAACAATAATATGTAATAAACTATTTGTTTCTTATTCTCACTTTTATTTTCTTATTGGCAAGTCATGATGCTTTGGAGCATAGAATAGTTGATGAATTCATGACCTATTAAGTAACTTATATTGTGATAGGAATTATTTTGAAACCCCATGGCTAATATCACCATCTCAATTTAAAAAAAAAAAATGGTCATATTATTTTGGGTGGTACGTGTAGGGGATCTTTTTCAATTCCATAAAAACGAAAAATAGAAACCTAAGTAAGGGGACTAGGGTAGTATCAAATAATGCGGAATATGTTTATTCTTTCATCATGGGAATATTTTTATCCAAGGATCTTAAAACTAGCAATTGCACCAGATGTTGCAAAGGAAACTCTTCAAGGCATAGATTTCAAAGGAATAGTGCCATATAAATAATGATTGAAGATAAAAAATAGTAAAAAAAATGTCATTCAAAGCTATAAGATAAAGATAAATCACTTCCATTATCAAAAATTCACATATTCTATAGCTTTTTCAAAATAGATTTCCTATTAATCTTCAAACATAGTCTTTCAATTTCCAATACCAAATATTTGATATATTTAAAAAAAGTACAAGTAGAAGATGACATTGATTAAGCTATATAAAATAATATTAATTCATGAACAATATGATGACTATATTTCCAAATAGAAATTTTCATCACAACCTCACAAATTTTAGACATCACCATATATTAGATAAAAATGAGCGAGACATTAGCTTCCAATTATTTAAAAATTTTGGTATAAAGTATGCAACTTTGATGAGAAATTATAGTGCAGTGCAGTTGATGATGTTAAATATCTCCAATGTTTCCTCTCAGAACATCATTTCTAAAGTTGTCAAGAAAAATTTCTAATTTCGTTGTCACTAACCAAAAAATATTTTAGTATTTTTCATTTCCCTCTCAAAAGTACAAGGTTTACATATGCTCGTGTCCAAAATGTTAATCTGTATTATAATTTCTTGTATATATCATTGATTTATATTGACAATTCCAATATAACATTACAATGATTTACATGATGAAAAAACCTCTAAATTTTTGAAGACATTTGTTATTCACGCAATGCAATAAACCACCAACCACCTATAGCTTGACCAACTCAAAACTATACAACAAAAATCAATTTAAAAAAATCAATAACGTACAATTTTTATATTAACATAAGATTATTTTTATTTGTATTTATATTTCAAATTTACCTTAAGTCATGCCATAGTTCCAGGGTGACATGTGATCAATATTTGTTGGGTGCCATGTTGTGCTAGCATGAGCTAGGAAGTGGCAGGGAAACACAAGGGAGAAATAGGTCAAACTAATGGATGTAAATTAATTAAGAATTTGTGACAGGAAGCGTCACTGAGTTCCAAGTGTGCTAATCAAGGAGTGACAAGGTACATGCTAAGCAGTGCTAATGAATAATAGAGGCTACAACAACATGCCAATATGTTTCAGGTGCTAGTGTGTGGCAATGCACGCCATGGAATTTTATGGAGTGTCTGGAAAACACAAAGGGGAAATAGTTTCAAATGAATGGAAATGAATGGATAAGAGTCCGTGACAGGGAGTTTTAGTGATTTATAGGTGTGCTAAGGAGGGAGTGACAAGGTATGCTAGGCAGTGGCAAGGAATCTTAGAATGGGCGACATGCTAAGTTGTGTCAGGTTCCAGGGTGTGTCAATGCGTGCTAGGGAAGTTTAAGGAGTTCCATGGAAACACAAGGTATAAATAGTCAAAATGCATGGAAATAAATGGATAAGAGTGTGTGATAGCGAGTGTTAGTGAGCTCCAAGTGTGTTAAGGAGGGATTGAAAAGGTTATATGCTAGGTAGTGCTAAGGCATGCTAAAGTGCTAAGGCATGTCAGGGAGTACTAGGGTGTGTTAGGGAGAGCCAAACTATGCCAAGGAATGCAGGGCTGCTAACACACGTGACACAATGCCAAAGCATTGTTATACGTGCCAATTTTTATGGCATGTCAAGATGAAAAATATGTTTTTTAGTTGTTTTATGGCCACGATTGGACGTGAGCACTAAATTGGTAACTTTTTTAGTGGGATGAGTTGATATTGGACATGAGTAGAATAAGATGAGTTTTAGGTAGTTATTAGGTGAAGAAGGAATATTTTAGTTGTAGTAACTATAACTTGGTCAAGGTATTATAGTGGAGGTAGGACATGGTTGGGTTCTGAAGTCTTAAAAAAAGTAACAGTAGTTGTGATTTCATGATAGCTAAGGAGTGATAGGGCATGCTAAGGAATGGAGAAGTGTGCTAACACATGATATATAATGTCAAGGCATGTTGATGAGTGTTAGGAAGTGGTAGTGGAACACAAGGGAGAACTAGGTCAAAATTCTTTGAAATGAATATAAGAGTGTGTGACAAGGATTTTGAAGAAATTATAGGTGTCCCAAGGATGAAGTATTTTAGGAGAAATTTGGAATAGGGCTTGTAGGATGAAAGCCTATGGTTGTGATAAGGCATCAAAAAATAAATTTTAGAGAAATGAAGACTTTGGGCTGGGAAAAACATTCTTTTTCCAATCACTCGGTTGTGTTGTCAAGTCGCTAAAAAAGGATATCTATGATGGCATGCCAAATAGAGAGTGCCAAGGTGTTCTAGGGAATGTCAAGAATTACTAACGCATGTTAGAAAATTCCAAGAGATGTTATGCATCCCAAGACATTCAAAGTTACTAACGCATGTTAGAAAATTCCAAGAGATGTTATGCATCTCTTAGTTGTTGCTATCCATAACTTCTATCCATTTTCTATCTTTAATAGCATCTTCAAAATGAATAAGGTCATCAACTTGACAATAAAAAGAAAATAAGGAATTCATACCTTCATTTGCTGCTTCCTGCGCATAAATTTCATTAAGGCTTATGAAATTTCTTCCTCTTTCATTTGGTGTAGTCGTGCTTGAAGAAGCACTTAATTCTGCTCCACGTGGTGTGCTTGGAGATGCACTCTCGTTTCTTCTCAAGGGTGTTCTTGTTGCTGCTTGAGGTGTCCCTTGCTGTCCTTGTGTTGGTGGAGGTTGTGCTACCGATGATTTGTTTATTTCAATCCCTTCTTCTTCATCTTCATCATGAAATAAACAGCTTTTAACATTGACTATTTTCTCAATGCTTCCATCCATTTCTTCCTCTTCAATAAACTACACATCTCTGCTTATTACAAACATCTTTGTGGATGGGTTATACAATCTGTATCCTTTGCAATCTTCACAATATTCAAGGAAGATGCACTTCTCCCCCTTACTATCCAACTTCTTTCTCAACTTATCAGGAATGTGTGCATAAGCCACACATCCAAAAAATCTCATGTGGGTGACTCCCTATTTTCTGCCACTGCATGCTTCTTCTGGAACTTTGTTCATCACAGCTTTTGTAGGGCATCTATTCAAAATATACACAGGACAGTTTGCTGCTTCTGCCCAATACTCATTCGGAAAATGTTTTTCCTTCAACATACTTCTCACCATTTCCATTATGGTTCGATTCTTCCTTTCAGCAACTCCATTCTGTTGCGGTGTGTACCTTGTGGTAAACTACTTGTGTATGTTGTTCTCCTTGCAAAAACGCAGAAATTTCTTTGATATATATTCTCTTTCTCTATCAGTTCTGAGAACTTTAATGTGCATCCCGCTCTATTTTTCTACAAGACCTTTAAAATGGAAAAATTTCTGAAAAACTTCACTCTTATATTTTAGGAAATAAACCCACACTTTTCTTGTGAAATCATCTATGAAGGTCAGCATGTAGTTTCTGCCTGAAAATGATGCTGTTTGCATCGGCCCACATAAATATGAGTGAATGATCTCTAAGGGTGCTTTCACCCTTATGCTTTTCCCTGATGGAAAATTTTCTCTGTGTTACTTTCCCAAGATGTAGCCTTCACATAGGCTGTCAGGCTTCTCAATCAATGGAAAACCTCTTACCATTCCCTTTCTATGCAACAAATTTAATCCACCGAAATTGAGATGTCAAAATCTCAGGTGCCATAACCAATTTTCATATTTTGCTTCCTTCTGAAAGGCTTCTTGAGTTACAGCTGCTATGCTCTTTCCTTTTCCTTTCAAGTCAGTGTTGAGCTTGAGCGGAAGCATTCTATTGTTGGTCATATGTATTTCAGCAATGATTTTCTTGCTTGGAGATATATATTTTATTGTGCACACATCATCCTTGAAAATCACATTGTAACCTCTGTTTATGAGCTTCTCGACGCTCAAAATATTACACTTCAAACCTGGAACATAATACACATCTGGAACAAATTTTTTCTCACCATTTCTTGCTCGAATACTAACTCTGCCTTTTCCTTTTACATATATCTTAGTATCAGTACCTGTGGTTACTTATGATTTAATCTCTTCATCTAGATTGGAAAACATAGCTCTATTTCCAGTCATGTGATTACTACATCCTGATTCTAAGAACCAAACATCATCTTCTCTATCCTATGCTACATTACATGTTAACAAAACATTGCTTGGGTTCTTCTCTTCTTTTGCTACATTAGCATTCTGCCTATTTTTCATGTCACGTTTCTTCTTTCTACATTCATTGGCATAGTGCCCATATTTCTTGCAATAATGACATTGGACATTGGATTTGTCATACCTTTGTACATGTGCATGTTAGTGTTGGTGTCCAGCTTGTTGGTTGTTGCATTGGCCGTGGCTGTGATTTTGACTATTCCTCCTTCCATGTGAATGTGAAGGACTTTCCCTTCCACCTCTTTTTTGGCTTCTGCCTCTTCCTCTTCCTTTTCCTCGACCTCTTCCTCTTCCTGAAGGCATCTGGGTCTTGAAGGCATGCTCTAGAGATGATTTTTCATCTCTGCTCAATCTCTGTTCATGAGTTATTAGTGAGGCATGAAGTTCATCTACCATGAAATTTCAGAGATCTTTGGTCTCTTCTATGGTGGTAACAATAGCGTCAAACTTTGAGGGTAAGCTCCTCAAAAGTTTCTCCACAATATTTATTTCTTCAAGAGTTTCTCCATGTGACCTTATCTGATTTACAATCCCAATCACATGAGTGAAGAATAAGTCAATAGTATTTGAATCTTTCATGCAGAGAGTTTCAAAATATCTCCTCAGCAACTGTAGTTTTGCTGTCTTAACTTTCTCCATACCTTGATAAGCTACTTTCATAGTTTCCCATGCATCCTTGGATCTCTTAGTTGTTGCTATCCTTGGAAACACACTCTCATTTACTTCTTGATACAATAGAAAGAGAGCTTTAGAGTCTTTCTTCCTATTTCTTTTCAATATATCCTTCTATGCTTGAGTTAAGGCATTAAAAGCCTGCTCATCAGCTGGTTCAACAAAACCATCTTCTACAAACTCCCATAAGTCTTGTAAGACAAACAGGGCTCTCATGGTAATGGCCTAATAATCATAATTATTTCCATTAAATTGTGGAAGCTGAACATTTCCAATATTCATACCAGTGCTTGGTCCAGCCATTACTTGTAAACTAAACTCAGTACTTAAGAAAACTATCTTTCCTTCTCTGAAAGAACAAGCTCCTTTAAACAAAAAATAGCAACTCTATTTTCTCTGAGAAATACCTAAACTTTGACTTATGTTGAGCTTTCACTCTGCTGGAGAAATGCTACAACTAGTCTTCTTCTTTTTCAGCTTCTTTGAAACCTTCAAAGAGCCTGAACTAGCTCCGATACCATGTTGGAATTTCTGAGAATTCCAAAGAAACAAAAGGAGAGAGAAAACTCCCCTCTTCAACACAGATAAATATATTAAAACTCTTGACAGGAGACAGAGTTTCCCACACTGAAAACAAACTTCTATTTCTTTCAAAAACTGTTACAAAATCTTCCTCTAACACAGAAGGATAATAGAAGTAGTGACTGCTTCAGACGCAGTTCACCAAAACCTTCACTGTTTCTCAAATAACACACTCTATCTCTGTGGAAAATAACACTGCTGTGTATTTTTGTTTCGCACTGCTGTGCATAAAATAAAAAATAACATAAAATTACAATGCTATACAGGCTCTCGAGCCTTTTTGTTTTTATATGCCGCGCATATTAAAACATTACAAAACAACATTAAAAACTTAAAACTAAAGTTTATTTTAAAACTAATACATGCGGGCCCACTTAACAGTTGCGCTTTGAACGCTCGATCAAACCATTTAAATACATTGTATAATATCCATCGGGTCTGTGCTTTAAACAAAACAAGCGCACCAAACAAAAGTTCCGATTGCGATTTGCATAACAGATGCGATGACTAAGATTCAAGTCCATTGCATAAACCCCATCGGGTCCGTATCATAACATAACAAAGCGGCCCATTGAAAATTGTGATTGCGATTGAAGAGCGGATGCGATGGCGCATAAAAATCTGCCCTATATAATATATCGGGTCCGCCTTTTGATAGAGCAATCGGGTCCAAACCATAACAGCTTCCAATTGTGATTAAGAACCCGGACGCGATGGTACAAATGAACTGTGGCATATTAACTTGATCGAGTCGAGCCTATGGTTAATACGATCGAGGCACATAACAAAAAACCACCGATTGAATGATGTGATTGAGACCTTGCGATCATATAATATGACGCTGCGTGGTTTGTGGACCCATGGGCCTCGACTGTGGTGGAGGGCGATTTTAATATAAAGTTTGGTTGTATTATATACAACCATTCTGCTTGTGGAACTCTGCCATATCAACAAGACACTCGGACTTTGCAATATATGTATTGTGATTTGTGATTGTGACTGTGATCGCATCGCATCGCAAAACTTCATATCAAGAAGACACTACTTAAGAAACTTGCGATTGCGATTAGCGCATAAGTGGTGGGGACCACTTGTCCCACCTTTTCAAAAAGTTAAAGAAATTTAGTTGTTTTAATCAATTTTTCTCCATTTTGGTTGTTGAGGGCTTAAAAGCTCGAAATGACTGTTTTAATTAACTCTGTTCCTCCGTAGTTTGAAACTACGAAAGTCTTCATCCTCCTGTGAAATCGGCTATGCCCATCACCAATTTAATTTCTCCTCTGCAGTTTGTGGCTGCGGCCCATCAACAATTAACTTCATCCTTAAAAATTTCCCATTCTTATTTGATTGCGTGTTGTTGTACACACAAACCCTGCTGCGCCGCCTTTGTACTCTTTTTCTTCCTGCTCAAAGGCTAGCAGGTGACTTTAATATTTTTAACAAAAAATTGGCTCTTCACATGCAAATTATCTGAATATCACATTCCACTTCAAAGGAGCAGATTTTAATTTTCCAAAGAAAAATACATAATCGCCGGTAGCAGTGGCATGGACTACCTTGCCATGTTGCCGACCCAATTGCAATCAATATTTGGTAATATTCAGCAGCAGAACTAGCAAATACTATATGATAATGGGAGGAACATGTTGTCCTTTGCACCCACTGTTTGTGATACCTTGTGAGTAGTAAGCCAACCATGCTTATAGCATATGGTGCTTTTTTCCATGGTATCGGTAATTATATATAAGTATTTTTTAGTGTGATTTTTTTTTTTTAAGGTTTTTATGATGGGTTTTTTTTTTTTTTTTTATTCGGTCTACCGTGGTTTTTTCTGGTTTAATTTCTCTAAAATATTTTAATAATTCATTGAAAACATAAGTATGATGGGTAACCTTGTACAATATAAGTGCTTTAGGGGTTTTTTAGGGTGTTTAATCCTTATATACAATCAAAAAAACCAGTTTAAATAACATAAATCGAGATTTTACCTTAATTTTTTTCAACAGATTTCAACACTTAAAACTCCAAAAAATTGCACTAAAGACAATACATATTTGTTGTAATTGTCACTTAATTGCTGCAACAGTTTGAGAGGAGCAATATCGCTGATGGTGTTCTTTTTTCGGAGGGTATTCCTGCCAATAAATATATTTGTTGTCATTGTGTATTAACTGCTGTAACAACTGGAAGCCGCAATATTTTCGAATTTTATAATGTTTATATTATTATAATAATATTAATATTTGTGGAATTTATTATTTTAGGAATAATACAAAGAATATGGTCTATCTTCTTTAAATATATTAGTAAAGTTTTAAAATATAAAAAAATACATTATTATATAAAACTGATTATAGAAGAAAATAAAAATTTATCATAATTAATATTGGGTATTAATCTTTGTTGCAATACTGACTTTTCTGGTCTTTTAAGAAGTCAAAATTATAGTGAGTTCAGGAGGCTTCTCTACAAGTTTTTTGAACATAGGAATAAAATCGTAAATCAAATTAAATAACTCCTTTCTTTAGGTCAGATAGACCAAAGATTGGTGTGAGTGGACATTAACCATCATCATCATCATCATCAATATCATAAATTATGAATTGGAAAATCTTGAATTTAATAATATGTTTTTTATAGAGAAATGTCTTTTGGATTAATCTTTGAGAAACTAGTTGTTAAGAACTAGCCGTTAAGACTAGCTTGTTAAGAACTAGTCGTTAAATAATTAATTAATTAATAGTTAAAATTAAAATAATAAATTAATTAATTAAATAAAATTTATTAAAAATGAGTTTATGTAATATAATAGATAATAGTAACTGTTAGAGAATTAATTAATTAATAGTTAAAATTAAAATAATAAATAAATGAATTAAATAAAATTTATTAAAAACGAGTTTATGTAACCTAATAGGTAATAGTAATAGGGAGGGGCAAATTATTAATTACTAAATAAATAAATAAATAAAAATAAATAAAATAAAAATTAATTAAGTAGATAAAAATAAAATTAATTAATGAGATATAAAAATATATAACTAAATAAAAATAAAACATCAAAAAATAAATAACGCTACAAAAAAGGAATATGGGAGGGGTAAAATTTTAGTAAATTAAAGATAAAAAAAAAAAAAAATTAATTAATTAATTAAATAAAAATAAAAATATAAACCAATAAATTAAATAAAATCAAAATAGAAAATTTTAAAAATTATTTATTTTATTTTATTTTATTTTTATTTATTTTATTTATCTATTTACTTTATTTATTTATTAAATAATAATTTTCCCTTTCTATTACTTATTATATTACATAAATCCATTTTTAATAAAGTTTATTTAATTGATTAATTGATTATTTTAATTTTAATTCTTAATTAATTAACTCTCTAACGGCTAGTTTTGATGCATCTCCATTATTTATTCATTGAGATCAATTAGTTTCTACACCTGTTCCGAGGATGAACCACATTAGACCTAATTGAATATTGTGATTAATCCGAAATTCATTTATCTACATTATGGATCACAAAATTCTTAGATCTAACATTATGTTATTTTTTAAAATTATTTAAGATAATGGAATGAAGTTTATTTTAAATGTTTATTTAATATTTATGTATTAATTTATGTTGCTAGGAAATGTGGGGATCGGGACTGGGACCAGGACGAGTGTGCCATTTTTTGAAAGTATATATTTTCCAACATTAAACAAGAAAACTAAAATATTTATAATTTAAACTTTAAAAATTTAAACGTGCATATGATTCAACATTCACATTAAAATTTCAAAATTTCTAGTTTGATATCAGGTGCAAATTGGAATCTTCACATACTTGTAAATTTGGTAGCAACAACTTTAGTAGGGAAAGAGAAGGCCAAAAGCCACATTCTTGACAAAAAAATGTAAAAAATACATAGTCAAAACAATGATTATAAAAGCATGTGATGTTCGTTGGCCATGAGAGAATGTGGATATTATAGTAAAAATTGATTATAGTAAAAAATGAAGAGTTTGGAATAGTAGTATATGTCAGTGGGTTGTTTATCGTGGTTACTTCAAGATTCTAATACTAGTCATAAGGAAGCTTTCCCATCTTTGACATCATGGGTCAATATATTATTTAGAATTAAATTTTAATTTAGTAATTTTGTTATGCAAACAATGAAGTTTGAACCTCCAGCCACATGCACACATAGCCACACACTTAGAATTAACTGATGTTGCACGGTGAGTATTCAAGTGCTACATGTGAATCTTCAAGCATGGATTGCATTTATGTGGATTGCATCTCTGTGGAAACCTCCATCCACTTGCACACACACACCCAAACACACCAAGGAATGCTCGTTGCCTCATTAGTCAAGCCAAATGAATTTTGTCTCAAAAGGAATGTTGGTCATCTAAGAGTGAAATGTAGTATTTGAAAAGTGAAGAAATTTTGGGTTTTACTGGTTATGTATTCACCTTTTGACTTTCCCCATACATACATACATACATACATACATACATACATACATATATATATATTGTTCAAAAAAGGATCCTAAAGAACGAGATTTTGGGATTCCAAGTACCCATTATCCAGGTTCCAAGTACCCTGGAGCTTAAATCCACCCAAATTTTTCTCAGGAACAACCTAGTTTTTGGTAGCAAACCCCACATCAAATGCACCTAAATTTCTTTAACGACGATTTTTGGTAGTAGAACCCCAAGTCAAATGCACCCAAATTTTTTTAACGAAGAACCTTGTTCTAACCCAAGTCAAATGCACCCAATTTTTTTTAATGAAGAACCTTGTTCTTGATGTTGTTATGGGTTCTTCTATGGGTTCTTGGTAGCTGAACCCCATTCTTATGGGTTCTTTTTGGAAGAACCCTTACCCTAATCCAGTTCTTGGAGACTAGAACTTGAAACCGGTATGAGAACCCCACCCTGGGGTTCACCAACCTGTGCAACATATGTATTAATAAAGTAAAGTTAGCCATAGTTTATTTTATTCTGGTAATTAGCTACATATTATAGATCTTTCTTAATCTCTGATCTACTAAGGGGATCAAAATTCTTTTTGTTATAAAAGAGGTTCACACTTTAACAGATTTGATCTCGTTAAGTACTTAATATATCTTAAATTAAGATGGATCTAAATTAGTTCAATTTTAATTATTCTTTCTAAATTTTATTTTTATGTTATTTAACCAAATACAACATATTTTTCATATTGAGCTTGAAAACACCTCTCAACCTACAAATAAATTTATTTGGGAAATCTAAAAATATTCTTATATTAATATAAAATTTTCCATACACTATTTATTTTATATATATAGAGAGAGAGAGAGAGAGAATTTGATTATAAAATTTTGAATAATTAGAATGTCATATCAATATTTTAAAACATAAATTTAAAAACTTTGGATTGGGCATTGTGGTTATTTTACAAATTATCCAAAATTGCATAAACCAATATAGGGCTTGATGTTAAGATAACTTTCTTATATATGGTGAAAAAGTGAAATATTATTTATTAGAATTTGAATTTTATTTCATAACTTTAACATAAATTTTATAACTATCCAATTTAAATAACATTACAAAATTTCATTTCAAAATCTTAATAGCCATGAGAGAGTTAGTGTCATTGATTTCAAAGAATACTAAGGATGTCAATTTGAAAAGTTATTTCTCTATTAATCTTGTATTTTTAACTTTTTAAAAAAATAATATATTTATTTGATCTGTATTTAGTTTTGTGTATTTTAATTTAGTAATGTCTCACACACTCTATTTATATCAATATTACAAATTTATTCGTAAACTTTATTATGATCATAGAACTAGAATCCTCTATCACTTAACTCTGTTCGTTCATTTTCCTCTCGATAATTTAAACGTGTCATATTTATTTTTTAACCAAAATTTGACTTGCTTAATCGCTAGAGGAGGAGGATTTTTTTTATTTTGGTAACTATATTTTTATTTATCTTTTAGTAAGTCTGAATTGATTAATTGAGAGAGGAAAATTATTTTTTCATTCGAGTAAGTATATTTCTACCCAAAACATTAATTCTATAGTTAAACCAAACACATTTGAATACAAATGTGTAGACTAAATACTTAACACTTAATGTAAGTCAAATGTAAAACAACATGTACAGAATAAGATCCTAAACTATGATTAAAATTTACATCATAGACAATAGAATGAGGTGCTCAGTAAAAATAACAAAAAAATAAAATGTAAAACATAATAAGAAAAAGTATATTAAATTCACTTCTGCCAATTTAAAACCTAATATTGAAAATTCCCAATGCAATAAAAACGCTCTAACCTGGAGATATTGGTTATATTTATCCTTAATTATGTGGTTGGTAAACGTTATATCTCACATATTATATATAATCAATGTAAAAACAAATGAGCTTGTACAAATCTAACTATGGAGAGAAGGGTTGAAATTTGGTATCAAATATAGATTTTTCTACCCGATTAGACAATGTAGTTCTTAGATGTATGCTAGAATAAATCCTTGGAAGTTTGTGACCAATTTCCAAGTATAAGTTGCACCCTCCAGGTACTACACTACAGTTATGGTCACCACTTACATCTTTGTCACTTACATCTCACACAAAGAATCTCAAATTATTGATTCCTTGATAACTAAATTCCTTCGCCATATATCAAATAGAATAAGCTAAAAAAAATAATACGTATTCACCATATTACGGTTTTAACCTTGGAAAATCATCTCAAGCAATTCAATTTTAGTGATGCATTGTTTTTCTATGGAAAATTTCCATTGCACTAGCTCCCATATTTATGCGATAGAGACTTTTTCAAAGTCAAATATGAAATCAACCTCAAATATAACCATACGGAATATGTATTTTGGATTAAATATTATTTTTGGTTTTACTAAAAACATGTGGAAAAAAAAACTACGTGTCCATTGACATGTCAAAATTTGAAACCAACTTGTTATTGATTTCCGTAACCTATTTTTACTCGACTTTACAGAGATTGATTCAAATAAAGTACCATCCTTATTGGGTGTTCAAATTCACAACAAAAGGTATGCATGAAACAAATTGGTTGAACAATATCGGATTAAGAGATTCTAGGGATATTTAGAAATCACACGGACTTTCTAGATTGTTTAGTCTAACAAATTCTAAAATATAGTTCTAAAAATATAATGACTAATTATCTTAGTTAACCAGAGACATTATTTTTAACATTTCTCCTTAATTTGAATTATTAAATTTATTATTATTAACAATGCCTAAGTGTTGTCTCTAAAATTAGGAAATAATTATTTTTAATTCTCTCGTGAACATATTTACTGGATGAATTTTATGTTCACAAAATTGAATAGATATTTCACCATTATTTACAACATTAAAAATGTAGTGAGAGGAAATGTCAATGTTTTTTGTTTTTATGTGAAATAGATATTTCTTGGACAAAGAAATTGTTAAATTATTGCCACAAAAAATTATAAGTTGGTTCCTTCTTCACATGTGCAAGTTGTTTCAAAAGTCTTCTTAGTCATACTACACGGAATGATGTTGTAACAGCTACTACATATTCTCTTTATACAAAGGATGTTGAGACAATGGGTCATTTCACCGAAACCCAAGAGACCAAATTTCTTCCAAAATGAAAACAGTATCCTATTTTTTTTTCTATCATCAACATTGCGAGTAAAATCACTATATGTGCATCATATAATGGTCTTTTCTTAAAAATATATGTAGCAAAATCAATAATTACTTTTATCAACAATATCCTAAAAATTATTTTTCCAACATTCTAATGAGATTGCTGAGTACACTCCACAAATATAGAAATTAATAATTATTACATGCATAACATTATATCTAGCTGCAGTAATGTGAATTAGGTTTTCTACAAAACTCTTATACAATATTGAATCATTTTTTGGTCCATCATCCACCTTGCTCAATTTTGTTCCTATTGCAATAGGTGTACCTATAGGTTTGCATTTTTCAACCTTGAACCTCTTTAAGATATTTGTGGCATACTTTTGTTTACATATGAAAAAACGTTGAGTATATTAGTTGACACGAATTCCTGAAAGATACTTCATGAGACAAAGGTGGCTCATTTCAAATTATGTTTTCACAATAATTTGGAATTACCTAACATGATATCCCTAGTATATATCATGTCATCAACATAAATAGAACTATAAGGATTTTAACCTTATCTAATTTGCGATAGAGAGTGGGCTCATTATTTCACTTATTGAACACATTGTTGAGGAAATATGATAAAATCAAACTTTACTGAGATCTTGGAGGTTACTTCAATCCACACAAGGATTCCTTTAAATTTTACACTTTATATTCTTTTCCTTTTAGTTCAAATATTGGTGGTTGAAAAACATAGATCTCATAAATCTTGTAAATTGGCCAGCTTTTGTAGGATGAAATGCTAACAGATTTGTAACGATATATATTCGTGATATTGGAGAAAATGTTTCAATGCAATGAAAGCCTGGTTGCTAAGAAAAACCATTGATCACTAGCCTTAGTTTAAATTTCTATACCTTAGATCTCTCATCTATTTTGTTCTTGTACACCCACTTAACATTAATATTGGTTTTATCAAATGAGAGATTAACAATTTCCCATATCTCTTTCTTTGAAATATCTTCAATCTCTTCATTCATGATCTCTACTGAATGTTCTTCTTTTAGCACCTCTATAAAATAAGTGGACCAATAGCATAATAAGGAAAAAATGTGTTTCTGGTGAATTTCATAACATTACTCATATATTGCCATTAAATTCTTTGTTATTTATTTCTCATAAAATAATTTCACTTATTTCTAAAAGTAATATTTCTCTAATTTCTCACTTAATCCATTAACTCTACACTACAAAAAGAACTATCTTCTTGTCTTTGCACATGCGACCTTGGTAATCTTGGTGGATGGGATTACTAACCTGAAATATCCACTAGCTCATCTATTTGAAGAGGTTAATTTCTAATCTCCATTGCTTCATTTTTTTCATCATTCTAATATTTTTCTTCCGAGAATTTTATTTCTCACCACAAAATTCTTAGTGACTAGATTATGAAGTTTATAAGATTTGGACTATTCACTATATACAATGAAAATGTATTTTCATGTATGCCGCAAACTTTACTCCTTATCTCATATGTCTAATGTGCATATGAAATACATCCAAATCTTTGAAATGAGAGGCACTCTACTTTATTCCACTCGGTGCTTCTTGAGGAACTTTATATTTCACACTATTTGTTGGAGACCTATTGAATATGTATATTGAAGAAGGACACGATTCAATCCAAAAATCAATCGATAAATTTATAGCTTTGAGAATACACCTTGCCATATTATTGATGGTATGACTCTTCCATTTTCTGACTCCATTCTAACATGGAGTATATGTAGTGGCGAACTATCTTTTAATTCCCTAATATATACCAGAACTTCCAAACTCTTTTGAGACATATTCTCCTTCTCCATCTAATGTGAGAAATTTGACATATATTCACTTTTTGTTTCTACGACAACCTTAAATCCTTTGAAATTTGTGAATTATTTGATTTATTTTTGAAAAAATCCATGCAACATTTCCAACTATAATCATCAGTTATGTTATAAAAGGTTTTAAGCCCTATATAAGACCCATGTTAACACTGAATACCCTTATTAATCCATTTATATGGAGCTTCATATTTCTATTTTCACATTTTTATGTAGGCTAAAACCTCTCATGGTCTAATCTTTTTATAAATGTACCCTTTTCCTCCTTTATACACATACACACTAAAGATATCTAGTCTTAGGAATATCAAATGTTTTCTTGTATATTATATTCATTATAAAAGGAGGTACACCCCTTGAAGAGGATTGTAATTATTAGTTGCCTAACATTTCTAATTTAAAAGGCTAATTACTTTTGGTATCAAAGCTCATGATCCTAGGTTTTTTTGGCTTCAAATAGGTAATTGTGGAATTTTCTTATAAAAATTTTTGGGGGAGGTTTTAGATGGTAAAACCTAGTGAATAATGAAGAGAAACCTCTGGTGATATTTCTATCAAGTTTAAAATATCCATTTCCTATATTTTCATAGATATGCTCCAAGGAATCTAAGGTTCTTGAATGATCCTAAAATCAATTTGAGACATGTAAATTTGGAATTTTGACTATAAATTCATTTCTATAACGTTTTAGATTGTTAAACTTGGAAAGAATTAAGAAAAATTATCTTGAACATATATTCCAATTTTAGATATTAGCTTTCTGTAGTTGTATATATGTTCTCTAAGAGTTTTGGGTTTTTAAATGCTCCTAAAATTTGTTCCAAACATGTTAGTGTGGAGTTTTCATAATAAATTTTCTTCTGGGAGTTTTGAAATAGTAAAAATTAGAAAATTTTAACGAAAAATCTTCATGAACATCTAGTTCAAAATTTGGAATTCGGTGCACTATAATTTCATCGATAGAATTTGTGGAAGATAGGGGTTGCCAACAATCTTGAAACTTATTTTAAACAAGTTAGCTTCATATTTTTGTTGTATCCCTTTTTTAGGGACTTTTCATACCATGTCATATTTAGGTATTTCAAGAGGCATATAGAAGTACCTTACATACAAAATTTAGACTTATATTTTAGAATTAGACATTTGTCATATTATACAAGGTTACTCGTGGAAAGGGTAAAAAATCAATAAGTTTTGTGAAAGTTACCATAACTTTGACTAGACACAACAATTTTTGTTCGCACTAGTGGAATTGCAAATAATACATATCAGATAACTACAGACCAAAGTTTCATATCAAGAATAGCTCAAATCACAATTACATATGAAGAAAAACATTAACCATTCAAATATTCTGAAAATTAAGGTATGTGACATACGATTGACCTAACTGGTGATTAGATGATAACATTATTCTTTCCTTTTACTAATTGAATGTTGGGATAAAGAGTATTATTATTATTATATATCACTCCTCCAAATAAAGCTACTACACCAATAAAATCTATTGAATGCTTATCCTTAAATCATGAAGAAAGTGAAGAGTTAGAATTTAAGTTATCTAAATTGTAGGATAAAGCTAAGTAAATAGATGGTAGTATGTTTAAAAATGTATATTTTAAAGGAGAATTGGAAAATAACATGAATGAAAATAAGTGAGAAACAAAAATATCATTAGGGAAGAAATGAAAGAATTACAAACCATTCTATTAAATTAATTTTCTGAAAGGGACATGGATATACAAGGAAATCATGAACATAAGGGGAAGGGTGGTGTTGAGAATCTATTAGGTCCTTATGGTACTAGTGGATCCCTCATATTTTTATTGTTGTTCCTCGTAGAATCCCACTATTTATATTTGTGTTCACTTACATTATTATTGTTATGTAGGCCTTGATTATATTGCATCTGTTTAGACTCCTATATATACCAAGGAGGTATTGTCAACTTTATCATCAGAGAATTATGGATTTTAGTGATTTTAAAGGAGGTCTCCCCTCAAAGAGGCACATTTTCAAGTTGTCGATCTATTTTTTTATTTTTATTTTTTGATTTGGTTGCATTACATATGGTATCAAAGCTTTAGATATTAGGATTTTGCTGCCTCAAATAGGTCATCTTAGAATTTTTTCTATAACTTCTTTTTTTCATTATGCTTATGAATACGACAATTTTACTATATGGAACTAAAATCTTGGTGAAATTTGGGTGAAAATTTCATATATTACTTAGATATATTCTTGGATATATGGTTCATGGAGTTTAGGGTCTCTCCATGCTCCAATATTTAGTCTCAAATATGTGACCTAGGGAAAATCATCATAAATTTCACTTCAAGAATCATATTTAAATTCTATCAAAAGTAACTCAAAGTACATAGACTTTAGTTTCTTGAGCATGAATTTAAGGGGAAAAGGTAAAAAAAGTGACATGTGAAAGTCCATACAAGTTTTCTATACTAAACTAGTCCATGATGAGGTAATCATGGGAGATTTGGAATAAATTTATTTTGAAGAATAAAATTTAGATCTAACTTGTGGGGTTCGAAAAAATATATAGAAATATAAATCAAAACAATTTTTATAATTTGAGAGGCCGAAATTATAAATATAAGATAGTTTCAAGATCAAGCTCCCAAAAGGAAGAAAAATATGTGTATTTTTAAAAAAATTGTATAAATTTTGTTTGAAGAAACAGTTCGAAGGGATTTGAAGGGAATATTGAAGAATATATATTAGTATTTGGTTCTAAAATTCCTTTAAAAAATAAAATGGATGGTAGTATGTTTAAAAATGTATATTTTAAAGGAGAATTGGAAAATAACATGAATGAAAATAAGTGAGAAACAAAAATATCATTAGGGAAGAAATAAAAGAATTACAAACCATTCTATTAAATTAATTTCCTGAAAGGGACGTGGATATACAAGGAAATCGTGAACATAAGGGGAAGGGTGGTGTTGAGAATCTATTAGGTCCTTATGGTACTAGTGGATCCCTCATATTTTTATTGTTGTTCCTCGTAGAATCCCAATATTTATATTTTTGTTCACTTACATTATTATTTTTATGTAGGCCTTGATTATATTGCATCTGTTTAGACTCCTATATATACCAAGGAGGTATTTTCAACTTTATCATCGGAGAATTATGGATTTTAGTGATTTTAAAGGAGGTCTCCCCTCAAAGAGGCACATTTTCAAGTTGTCGATCTATTTTTTTATTTTTATTTTCTGATTTGGTTGCATTACATATGGTATCAAAGCTTTAGATATTAGGATTTTGCTGCCTCAAATAGGTCATCTTAGAATTTTTTCTATAACTTCTTTTTTTCATTAGGCTTATGAATACGACAATTTTACTATATGGAACTAAAATCTTGGTGAAATTTGGGTGAAAATTTCATATATTACTTAGATATATTCTTGGATATATGGTTCATGGAGTTTAGGGTCTCTCCATGCTCCAATATTTAGTCTCAAATAGGTGACCTAGGGAAAATCATCATAAATTTCACTTCAAGAATCATATTTAAATTCTATCAAAAGTGACTCAAAGTACATAGACTTTAGTTTCTTGAGCATGAATTTAAGGGGAAAAGGTAAAAAAAGTGACATGTGAAAGTCCATACAAGTTTTATATACTAAACTAGTCCATGATGAGGTAATCATGGGAGATTTGGAATAAATTTATTTTGAAGAATAAAATTTAGATCTAACTTGTGGGGTTGGAAAAAATATATAGAAATATAAATCAAAACAATTTTTATAATTTGAGAGGCCGAAATTATAAATATATGATAGTTTCAAGATCGAGCTCCCAAAAGGAAGAAAAATATGTGTATTTTTAAAAAAATTGTATAAATTTTGTTTGAAGAAACAAATAAGGATTGAAGGGAATATTGAAGAATATATATTAGTATTTGGTTCTAAAATTCCTTTTAAAAAATAAAATGGATGGTAGTACGTTGAAAAAGGTAAATTATAAAATAGAAATGAAAATGAACAAGAATGAAAATAAGTGAGAAACAAAAATATCATTAGGGAAGAGATAAAAAAAATTCCAAACCATTGTATTAATTTTTTTTCCTAAAATGGATGTGGATATACAAGGAAATCATGAACATTAGGAGAAGGGTGGTGTTTAAGGGTGGTGTTGAATATATTAGGTCCTTATGGTACTAGTATACTAGTGGATCCCCATATTTTTATTGTTGTTCGTAGAATCCCAATATTTATATTTTTTGTTCACTTACATTATTATTTTTATGTAGGCCTTGATTATATTGCATCCGTTTAGACTCCTATATATACCAAGGAGGTCTTGTCAACTTTATCATCGTAGAATTATGGATTTAGTGATTTTAAAGGAGGTCTCTCAAAGAGGCACATTTTCAAGTTGTCGATCTATTTTTTTATTTTTATTTTCTGATTTGGTTGCATTACATATGGTATCAAAGCTTTAGATATTAGGATTTTGCTGCCTCAAATAGGTCATCTTAGAATTTTTTCTATAACTTCTTTTTTTCATTAGGCTTATGAATACGACAATTTTACTATATGGAACTAAAATCTTGTTGAAATTTGGGTGAAAATTTCATATATTACTTAGATATATTCTTGGATATATGGTTCATGGAGTTTAGGGTCTCTCCATGCTCCAATATTTAGTCTCAAATAGGTGACCTGGGGAAAATCATCATAAATTTCACTTCAAGAATCATATTTAAATTCTATCAAAAGTGACTCAAAGTACATAGACTTTAGTTTCTTGAGCATTAATTTAAGGGGAAAAGGTAAAAAAAGTGACATGTGAAAGTCCATACAAGTTTTCTATACTAAACTAGTCCATGATGAGGTAATCATGGGAGATTTGGAATAAATTTATTTTGAAGAATAAAATTTAGATCTAACTTGTGGGGTTGGAAAAAATATATAGAAATATAAATCAAAACAATTTTTATAATTTGAGAGGCTGAAATTATAAATATATGATAGTTTCAAGATCGAGCTCCCAAAAGGAAGAAAAATATGTGTATTTTTAAAAAAATTGTATAAATTTTGTTTGAAGAAACAGTTCGAAGGGATTTGAAGGGAATATTGAAGAATATATATTAGTATTTGGTTCTAAAATTCCTTTAAAAAATAAAATGGATACAACGAGTAAGTCAACAAAAATCTTTACTATGACACATGAAGAAGTGGAAAAAATGCAACATGATATGTATAATTAGGAGACCAAGTGCAAAATACTTCACTCTAGAAAAGAGTAGACAAAAATGAATTAGAAGCAATGATGAAAGTTAAGATGGATTGTTTAAAAGGTAACATGTGTGAAATTATGAGAAAATAATGATTCCATTTTCGGCTATTTATATAGCCACGAAATTTTTTTTTGGAGAGACTTCATCAAATTTCCTGGCCAACGTAAAAGTCGATTAAAATTTCAATCGAAATTTTCTAAAAAAGTCAGTCAAACTTTTGTGACATTAGAATTGATGGTGTGTCAGGACAAAAAACCATTCAGCTGAACTTTTTTAAAAGTTCGGCTAAACTAACACGTCTGCAATTACACAAAAACTCGGCTTGGAACACATTTCTTCAAATTTAGACTTATTAAACTCCATGAAAATTTATGAATTAAATTTCGGAACCAAGAAAAGAATTTTCATAATTCAATCTAGTTTCTAGAAATATAACTTTTATGGAATTTCATAAATATTTACTAATTTTAATTAATTTTGTAATAAAATGGGTGCAAACAATTTCTCAAGGTCATTATGACTCAGTGAAATCAATATTATGTATCTTCCAAAATACTCTATAAAAAAAATTGAAAAAATTATGGTGCATTACATTCGTCCGTCATTTGTAATGGCTAGTTTTTATATTTTTAGTTTATAACTTATATGTTGAGAAATTTTGTGCGAGCCAAAACATATTTAAAATATGAATTTTTTTCATATTGGATCAGTTCAAAAAATTCTAGTAATTATGATATGCATCAGTTGGTTTAGTAAATATAACGAAACCTAAGTAGACTCTGTCTGGATTGCTGTAAAACACTTTGTTTCTTAAAAACAAAATGTTTCCAAAGAATACACCAACCTGTTTGAACATGAATTTTTATGAATCCTATGATTGTTAAAGAAAACACACTCAAAGAAATTTTAAGTTTAGATATCGAGTGTGTATAAAAAAATCCAAAAAATAAGTAATAGAAAGCTAATAAAATTTCTAACAACTTTTTTTTATCGTAAAATGAAATTCTAAATAGAAAAATTGTTTTGGCTTGCAGAAAGTTGAAGAACAGAAAAAAAATGATATTTTTTCTCAAAAAAGGGCAAAAAGTGTAACCCGACGTCACATTTTCACCGATGTATGGTTTAGAATAAAAAATAATTAATGACATGGAGGGGTTTGAGGGATGTTTTAAAAGCAAAAATAAAAGCTTTGAAGGAATTTTGGACAAAGTTGCTACAATAAATTATTCCTAATGGTGACAAGGTATTCAATGAAAGTCGTTATGAGAATAAAAGGAATGTGAATAACTATTGTAAATACTTTAAATTTTTGTTGTTGATCAACCACATTTAAAATATTTCTATGAGGAAGTTTGATGGAAAGGACCAGGTAACATGCATATTAAAAATGGAGTTGTTCTATGATATACATGATTTGCAACACATAAAAAAGGTATAAACTGCATATTTATATTTAGAATCCAATAAAATTGTATGATATTGATGGATTTTTTATCATAAACTACTAGTCACTTGGACAAGTTTTATAGAAAAATTAGTAGCACACTATGGGGATACAAAGAGAAATACCCTCTTTAGCCAATTGATAAATATGAAACAAAAGGGTTTAGTTGGGGAGAACATTGAGGATTTCCAAATATTGAATATCATGGTAACTAATATTATATAGGGGAATATGATTGATGTCTTCATAGGAATTTAAAGGATAACACCCAACATGAGTTTTGTCTTTGGGAACCTAAGTCATCGGAGAATGCATTACGTGTGGAAAGAAAATTTTAAAGAAAAATTAAAGAAATAAGGGGGTCTAATACTCAAAAATATAAATATGGATGTGTTGATGCTCCTGACCTCCCAAAACTTACAATGTTGACACGACAAAAAATATATGAAAAAAGAGGAAAAGAGCCTTGTTACAGTTGTGATAGAAAATACTCTAAATTTCATAAGTGTGCTAAGAATAAATTATTTTACATAGATTGTGAATAGGAAGAATTAAATGAACAAGAAACATCAAGATATGTGGATATAGACCAAGAACCAACCACAAGAAAAGAAGAAATGAATCTGACCATATATTGTAATGCATTGGCACGATTACCACTGAAAATATCAAGATAGAAGGATATATCAAGAAGAAAGAGGTAATAGTGATGATTTTTTTGGGTAGCACCCATATTTTTATTCATTGTAAGATAACCAAGGAATTGAATTGATTTCTACATCTAGCACCAAAGTGCCAAATGATGATTACAAATGGGGGAACAATAAATTTCTTAGGTAAGTTCCATAATATCAAGATAATCATGGGGGACTATGTATTGAATAGTCTGATACTTTCCATTTCAATGGGCATTCTTGATGTTGTATTAGGATTCAAATGGTTACAATATCTGGGGACAATATCTTTTAATTTTCAAGAAATTTTCTTGAAATTTTTCTAGGAGCAAAAGGAAAATTCAACTAAGGGGTATAGCAAGGAAACCGAGGAAGATAATAATCTCTAAGGAATGAAAAAGCGTTTCAAGAAATAAAAATGAGGATTAATTGCACAATTATTATCACTAGATTTTCAAATGTTGAAACCATCCATTTCTACAGATCTCGAAAGATATTTGGACAAGCATTCCAAGGTATTTGAGACTCCTGAAGGTCTACCACCTATTCATGATCACTATCAATATATTAAATTGATTCCATTAAGTGTTCCTCCAAACATCATACCTTACAAATATCCCTATGCCGAAAATAGTGAAATTGAATATATGGTTGCAGAAATGCTAGAGGCATCTATAATTCAACCTAACCAAAGTTCTTTCACTTATTCAGTAGTATTAGTACACAAGAAGGATGTATTATGTCGTAGGTGTAAAAATTATTGAGAGATAAATAATATAAGTATTAAAGATATACTTCCCATTCCTGCCATTGATGGATTTTTAGATGAATTACATGGAGCAATTTACTTCACCAAGTTGGAACTTCATTCTGGATATCATCAAATTAGAATGAAGACAGAAAAAATTTGAAAAACAACATTTAGAAATCATGAACTTTTGGTCATGCCTTTTTTCCTCACTAATTCTCCTTCCACATTTCAAGGTTTTATGAATTCCATTTCCAAACATTCCTTAGAAAATTTTTGTTAGTCTTTTTTTATTACATACAAATCTACAACAAGTCTTGGAAAGATCATGTTTTACATGTTGACATAGTGTTAAAATATTGGAGGAGAAAAAATTGTATGAAAAACAATCCAAATTCTTATTTGGGGTACAAGAGGTAAAATATTTTGGTCCTATTGTATCCCATGAGGGTTTTGGGCCATATCCTAAAAAAATAAAGCCATCGAGGAATGGAAAATTCCCATAACTCTAAATCATCTTCGAGGGTTTCGAGGGTTGACAGGGTATTATCACAGGTTTGTTAAGAATTATGGGAAATTAGAAGAACCTCTAACAACATTACTATATAGAGATGCAATTTTTTGGTCTCCAAAATAATCTAAGGCCTTTTAACATCTTAAAGAGGCAATGTCACAAGCTTCAGTCTAGATTTCAGGAAAACCTTTATTGTTGAATTTGATGCCTCGAGAAATAGAATTAGTGTTATTTTAATGAAATAAGGGAGAACTATTGATTTTGAAAATCATCCAATCAAGGGAAAGTATTTAAAAAAACCTATTTATGAGAAGGAAATGTTGGCAATACTACACTCCCTAAAGCAATAGTGCCCTTACCTAATGGGAAGACATTTCAAGGTAAAAATAGATCATGGTAGTCTTAAATAATTTTTGGAACAAATATTATCTTTAGGAGAGAAAAAAATGTGGCACAATGTTTTTGGAACATGCCTTTGAAATCAAAGAGAAAAAAAGGGAAGAAAAATGTTGTTATAGATGCACTCTTAAGTAGGGATGAGGATGTGAAAGCGTGTCTCTATGCCATTTCTATTATCCAACCTGTTTATATAACTAACGCAAGGGATGAATGGAAGAATGATGAAGAGGTGTGAACACTCATTCAAACTTTGCAGAAATATCGCACTACATTTGATACATTTATATAGTAAAATGATTCATTATGGTAGAAATATCACTTATATCTATGTATGAACTACCAACTCAAACAAAAGGTTATTTTACAATTTCACACCTCTTCTTTAGGAGTGTACTCAATCGTTTTCAAAAATTACCATAGGGTAAAAGAAGGAATTTCTTTGGGATAGCCTTAAATATAATATTTTGAAGTTTCTAGAAAAATGTTTCGTTTTCCAAAAATATAAATTTGAGACGATTAAGACCCCATGTATATTACGACCTTTTTCCATTTCCAGTCAGTGTTAGGAGAAGGTATCAATCTATTTTATCACGGACTTACCCAATTCCAAAGGAAAGAGCTTCATCATGGTGGTAGTTGATAGAAATACCAATAATACACATTTTTGTACTCTATCTCACCCTTTCAAAGACAATACAGTTGTTTCTACATTTGTGGAAATAATATAAAATCTACATGGAAACTGAAATATTATTATAAGTGATAGAGATCCCATTTTAGCTAGAAATGTTTGGAGTGAATTGTTTTCTTGTCTTGGTACTCAATTAGATCATAGCTCCTCTTGTCATCCTTAATTTGATGTGAAAACTGAGATAATGAAAAGATTATTGGAAGGATGTCTTCGTCTCTTTGTATCTGATAAAAAAGATGGATTAAGTGGTTACCTCTAGAAGAATGGTGGTATAACACATCCTTCCATATCACAGAAAAAATTACCCCATTTATGGAACTTTATCGATATAATACATCATCCATCATATCATCCTTAATAGAAAATTCGAAGGTTCAAGCAGTGGAAGATCAGGTCAAGCATCAAAAAAAAGTTTTACAACTCTTAAAGGATAACTCGACTATGGCACAAATTTGAATGAAACAATAGGCACATCTACATCACTGTGAAAGAAGTTTTAAGGTAGGTGATTCATTATATTTATGACTACAAGCATAGAGACAAGTTTCCCTCAAGCAAGCTAAGGAGGAGAATAAATTATTACCCAAGCACTGTGGTCCTTACAAGGTGGTGCACCATATCCATACTATGGCATACAAATTGGAGTTGCATGCATCTTCTCAAGGACAACCAATTTTGCATGTTTCATGCTTAAAGAGGTTATATGTGACAAGATCCTAGTTCTAAATTATTTACAAAACTTTATGAGGAAGGAAATATATATTTGAGCATGAATCAATCACGAAAATAAGAACCTGAAAACTACAAAATAGATCAATCTTAGAGTATCTCATTAAGTGTAATAACTTACTTGGTGAAGATTCCACATGGGAGGATGAGTATTTTATACAGAAGCATCCATAACTACTCAAGCATTGAGGAAAACAATTTTTTGATGGAAAATCACATGATATCCCTATAATACTAGTGTAGCCCCCATGTTATTATTGTTCTACCCCATCAAAGTCCATTATTATTGTAGTTGTTTTGTTAAATTATTATTTTTATGTAAGCCTTGATTATATTATCACCTGTTAGACTCTTATATATACCATGGAGGTAGTGTCATTTGTATTATCAAAGAATTGCTCATTATGTGATATAAAAGGGGGTTTCCCCCTTAAAGAGGCATATTTAATTACTTTTGTTTTTTGATAGTATTACATAAAAAATCATTATCATATGAGAATTATGGTACCACAATTGGAGAAAACAAATATTCAATTACAAAACCCTACTATGAATTTTTAATGCAACATACTCATCATCAAGGTTTCAAGTCATCACAAAGGAACTACTATATTGAAGAGATTAGTATGAGGAATTTTTATGGTAATGATCATGTAACATGGATATTTTAAATGGATTAATACTTCTACACCATGTGACATCCTTACAAAACGTAAATATTACGTCTAGGTTCTTATCAAAAAGACTAACATCTATGGTATCAATGCCATTGTGAATATATATATATATATATATATATATATATTGGTACAATTCTATAGAATAATTCGTAACACATTATGGGGTTATTAAGAGAAATATATTCTTTAGATAGCTGGTAAGCATTTGACAAAATAGCCTAGTTATAGAGCACATTCAAAAATTTCAAAAAAAAATTCTTGGTGTAAAGAATATTTTAGAGGATAATTTGATAGAACCATTTATGGGAAATTTAAACGAAATAATCCAACATGAGGTTCATATTTTTGAACCTAAATCTCTTGAGAACTATTTTATTCTAAAAAGGAAAGTTAAAAGAATAAATATTACCACTATAAAATTCTTCACTAATAAGTATAGCAAGAATCATGCTCCCTCTTCTAAACTAACATGATTCACTCCTCAAGAAATGGATGGAAGAATAAAATGGGGATTATGTTTAAACTATGAAAAAGAGTATATTAATGGGAATAGATGCCGTGAAAATAAATTACTCTACGTAAATTGTGAAGACGAAGAAGATCATGAAGTGGAAACTTCACAATATCTAGATCTAGAAGAGACTACTCCAACAATCTCTTATCTGCATTGGAAGTTATTAATACTCGACAATCCTTTGAGATAGAAGGATATATAAAAAAGAAAAAGGTAACAATATTTATTAACTAAGGTAGTATCCATAACTTCATCATGTATACATTGGAAAAAACTTCTTAATTACTTTGCATATCGAACACCAAAATTTGAAGTAATGATTATAGATGGAGGTACCAAAAATTGTTTAATGACCTTCCATAACATTAAGTTGAATAGAGGAGAGTATTTTTTGGTGATTCCCATGCTTGCAAAAAAAATTGGAAATCCTGATTTTTTTTTTTATGTCTCCAATGGTTATAATCATTAGGAAAAATTTCCCTTAATTTTTAAGATATCCTCATAATATTTTTCTCAGAAGGAAAGGAAATTGAGCTTATTCATTTTCATCTTTGCAATTAATTTTAGAGAGAGAGAGAGAGAGAAGACCGAGAGGAGAAAGAAAGTAAGAAAGAAAAGGAAGGGAAAGAAAATAAATGGACCAGGAAGGACAAGGTTGGATCAATGACTTTAGGAGGAAGATTTTGTAGGTAACATGTTGCATCTGTGATTTCCTAGTTGAGTTGTGAATGCATGGTTACTGCATTTCTATATTTCGTTCATTTGTTGCTATTGGCATGGGTTTTTCTTGGTTTCACAGTGGGTTTAGCCCTTTTATTGTATTCTCGTTGTGACAAAGCCATCCAAAATGTTTCTCATACTCGAATTTGGGAGCCTACCATGGATCTTGTGATCAGTCATTCAATAGTCATTTTTTGGTCGATTGATGCTTTTTGAGATCCCTCTTGGATTTTTAGTGTTGAAGTCACTTGCACATACATTTTCAGTCCGCAATAATTTCATGAATGCATTCTTCTATGCAATATTCAAAAAGCATAGGACATTCCATCATGATTTTTATTGTGTGATGTCCAATTCATGTCGGCCTTCAGTGCACACTGACAATGACATTTTCTCACATTATGTTTGTGTTGATACTTCCATTACGATGAGCTTTGAAAAATGTCTCTTTCATGCACCTTTGTTTTCGTGAGTGTCATTTTCATGTTACCTTTTCTATCACATGTGTTACTTTCACTTTCATCCATATATTGCAAAAATCATTCACATTTTAGCAATTGGTGTATTTTTGCATGTTAACTATCGCACAATGTATGCATGCCTTTAATAGTGATTTCAAGGGGTTATATTTGCGTGAATGAGTTGGTCTAACCATGTAGAGGTCAATCACACTCATTCTCAAAGTTTTAAGAACTTTCACATAAGTGTCTTGAAGGTCACCATAAAGTATATCTCTAGCATTTCACTTGCCATGAAGTCATTAAAAGGTTGTCTCATTGAGGAAAATACATTTTAAATGTGTCGATATAATCTACATTGTTGTGTCATAAAAATGGTTCAAGTGTGGGATCATAGTCAAGTCATATACTTGTTCACATCAGTCTCTTCAGTCCCACACTTAGCCAATTTTCAGAAGTTCCCCAACAACCTAGCCTCCTCCGACCTACCTCAACTGTGCACTACGCAGTTCCAAATCTCAAGCTTCATCCTTGTCCATTAAGATTTCAGAATGTGAAATTCCTAGTTTCGAGTACTTTTCACTTAACAATTTCAGTGCCTTGCCTGCTATAATTACACAATTTAGCTTCGTAGTCTAGCTTGAACTGCACACTTCAAAATATATAGCCTAAAGCTCATCTGTTCACCTCCTGAGCTGCACAACTGTGCAATGGCCCAACCTCCTCTACCTCCCAAAACTGCCTAGTTTTTCTCGGTAGTTGAAAACCACGCAACTAAGCTTAGTGACTCTAGAAAATGTGCATTTTTTTTCCTTATTCATATATCAACTGTGCAATGTGTAGTCTGAAGGTTCAAGCTTCATTCCTAAGATCTTGATTTATGAAATTTCACAATTAATTGGGCTCATATTCCCTCAAGAACTACGCAATTGCCTGAAACTTTGAAAAATCCCTTATATTGTCACCCTGAGCTCTAAAAATTCAAAATATTTTTCCTTAGTTAAGCCTGAGCTACGCATTCATGGTATCAGAGCCCAAGCTCCACTTCTAACTTCCTCTGCTACACAACTGCATAGTTAGAGAGCCTCTCTCTTGGCCTACCACCCGTTGTTGCCTCAGTCAATGGATCATCGTGCACTATATTAAGCTAGGGGATTATCGGGATGATGCCATATTTTGATCAATGAATTGCAGATGTAAGAACTTTATCATGATATGGAAAGATGATGAATAATGATATGCAAAAGGAGGACATGTTAGAAGACACACATGGAACTAAAGATATAAGATGATCAATAAGCGAGAAGAGGAAGGAACACTGGACTATAACATAAGATTAGGATCAAGATCACATGGAAGACTCCTCATATTCAAGTCATAAGGAGTAGGAATAATATTCAATGTATCATATTTTCAAGAAGTCACAAATAAAGAAGAAACAATAAGGATAACTTGGCACTGTCACATCATCATGCAGTCCATTTCATGAGTTTCATGGCATGTCCTATCGAAATTCATCATATGCCACATCATTATTATGAATCATGTAAATTGTATTGAAATTTATTGTAAAGTGGTAGTCCAAAGGACACACATGGAATATGAAGATTCATGTTAGTTGAAAAGTCATATGAAGTGAAAAAATCATGAGGGAAGTGAAAGAGTCACAAAGAGGATTAAGAATCACCCCTTGATTATATATACACCCTCATTATATGAGAAAAGGACTTTTGACCATGGTTACTCCCGCAAGGCATTAGAGAGATAAGATAGTTCTTTTGAGGAGAAAGGAGTGGCTCCAAGGCTCCACTATTGGATCTAGTTCTCTTCATTGTATACATGTGTCTTCTAACTTTTACTTAATATGATAAGCCCTATGGGTAAACACGTCCTTCATGGGTGGATTATGTACATTTGTAAGAATATTCTATGGATGTTTGTAATTCATTTTTCTTTCAGTTGTGCTAAAGTATTTGAATTATTTCGGTTATTTTGGTACTTATCATATTGAGAGTGTTTTGTAATTTCTATTATTATTATCGCATCCTCATGGGATATTTCACTGGATATTAGAAATATATTCCTTGTCATATTGGTTTCAATGGCCATCACATCTCTATGGAATACTCTTATTGATTTTGTACAAACCCTTATTTTTCATGTGGTTCACTACTAGGGTGGTACTACTACCTCTCTCTTAGAGGCTCACTTTTCCTCCCCTTTGTAGTGGATGAAATTTGACACACATGCGATTGAACACTCACGAGGCACACCTTGATTTCTTTTTGAAGGCATATTTCTACTCTCTATTTCCGAGATTTAGAACCAAGGAATATCTACAATAATACAAGGAAATTGGGACTTCACAATGGGGATGTCCCTAGGTTGACATATCTCCAGCACCATCAACAATGGTGGTAGAAGGAGGGCCAAATTGTATGCTTAGCTTGTTGAATCTATTTTGAACCTCTTATCTAAAAGGGCTTATCCTCAAATATTTCTCCCAATTTTTTTCTCTAATTTTTCCATTTATAAATTTTTAATCCCTATCACCTTCCTGAGTTAAATTTGTATGGCGAGGACGAAGCATCCATAACTGAGCACATTTCTGATTTTCTTAAATTTTACAAATCTTGTGAAATTGATGACGAAAATTTTTCTTTTGTTATTTTATTCCTCACCCTTCAAGGTCGTGTTAATCAATGGTGCGATACCTTGCCACATGTTTCCATTCATTCCCTTCATCATTTCCTCTAGGATTTTCATGAAGCCTTTGATAAGTATAATTACAATATGCTTGTACAATAATCAATCTCTTAAGAATCAAGCCTAATGAATCAGTTGATGATTTTTATGATCATTTCCTTCACATTTTGTATGAAATTTCTGAAGTTCTTGGTTCTTATCTCTTTACACATTGAATTTGAGCCCCCAAATTTCCTACTCCCTCAACTCTTGTGAATCATGATACACATTTAATTTCAAAGGAGAAATTTACTAGTCCTTTTGTTCTTTTTCCTCCTCGTTTTCTATTAATATATTTGAATCTTATGAAAATCAAATTCCTAATCCATATTCTCATTTCTCTTATGATTTTCATGATTCAAAATCAATGGAGGAAATTCCAAAATGGATAATGAAGCCTACGGTGAAGACTAGCATCTCCATTTTGCAAGTTCATGTTACTATTCATAATTTGAGTCTCAAATCTTATTTATATTTATGTTATCCCCTATTACATATAGGCCATGAATATTTTTACCATTATCCACATCAACAATATGTTCCAACAAATAATTTTCCGCACTCTCCTGATTTTCACATCGCTGGTTCAAATTGTGATCAGACACAAGGAAATAATGTTACACAGGTAGGGGAGTAGGAAGGATGAGATGCTTTCGATATTTCTTCTATTTTAAAAAATAATCCATATAAATGTTATTCACTCCCATTCTTGGATAATTTTTAATATGATAATCTCAGTAGCAATTCAAATGTAATCAATTCTTTCGATCAATCCATAGCCTTGGGAAAACATAATTCCAATGATGGTGAATCTATTGATGTATGCAATCATGAGTTCCCAGGCATATCAGCTAATATTTTCATTTCTCATGAATATTTTACTTTAGATATAGAATCTGATCATGTCAAATAATATGTGCTTATCAAAATTTCCTCTACATCTAAACCATCATTTGTTCTCTACCATTTGTGATGCATCTACCTATGATGAATATACTCTATGCTCTTCAGGTCCTTAATTCGATGAGTTAACCTATTAACTGGAACAAGGTTGTGATATTATCCATGATGCAAAGGAAAATAATCAAATTATTAGGTACCCTTACCATCCATCATCATCTCTTATATTTCATGAAGAAAAATTTTCAAATCAGATTTGTCATGAAATTTCCCCAAGTCATTCATCTTCGAATTTGCGATGAGAAGAATCTTTTGACTTGAGAAATATGGTTGTCGAAGTTGAAAACTCTGGTAAAATCAATGGTAGATATGGATTTCATCCAATGTCTAGTGGGATTATTGAAACCAGTGGTAGCAATTATCCTTAAACCATGCATGATTTGGTTCAATACTTAAAATACGATTTTATCCTGGAAAGTTACGAGACCTGCCAAGGAGTTGAGGCACTTCAACTTCCATTGATGGTTATTTCAGGATCATATGACTCTGGTAAGCTCCCCAAACTAAGTAAGATCCGGTTTCTCTCATGTAATCCTTCTATTTTCATGTTCTCATTCGATGTATATCTTCTTCTGAAATATGTTTGGTATTTTGAATGTAATATTTCAAACTTTCTATATTTTAATTCTAACATGATTCAAGAATATTTTTTAGTTTATTCATCTTCATGCAAATATCACACATAAAACTCAGATTTGGAATGCTTATCTATAATAGAGTCATGGAATTGCAAAGTTTTTCATTCCAAACACCATATTTGTTTGAAGTAATCATATCTATCATATTTCTTTCATGATGAACACCTCTTTGATTTCCTTTTGAATATCATATCGGGAATATTGTTCCTCATCAGACCTGGAATCCTCTTGAGTGGGAATGAATGCATGAGTTAATGCACAAATATAATTATTCCCAATTCACAATGTCCTAGCTGGTCTCATGTATTTATTGTGTTGACATCCCTTTTAAATTATTTTGATGATTATGATGCTTATATAGCTTGTCTCTAGTTACAGGAAAATTGTTTGTCACATTTCTCTAGCGAGGAATTTAGCTCGATTTTTCAGAGCATTCATAAAACTATTCAAATTGATTTATCTTAATTTATTACAAATTGGGAATATGATGCTTTAATTAGCTCGTCTTATAATTATTCTGTCTTTGATGACTGTTATTCGTTTTATCATTTTATCACTAGTATATCTAGTGACAGTTGTTTTACATCCTTTGATCTTAATCGTTAAACATCTCACTACTCAAGTTTTTGTCAAGCGGTTGAGGCACTACATCCTTCACTGATTGTTATGTTAGATCTTCGCTATCTCGACATGACTTTTGAATATGATCTAATCCATTTTCCCTCGCAATATTCTCATTGTAATCATGCACCTCTAATTGAAAATTCATCTTTTCAATTATTTCAGGTTTTTCAAGAGGATATTCATGAATTTTGTGATCCAATCATTGAATGGTTGGAACAATATTACATAGTAATCTCTGTCGCAAATAAAAATTTGTGATATTACCTCACACATGCTAAGAAGTTAGGTGTGGATGGAGAGTCATCCACGAGAAACTTCTGAGGTTTTTATGATTATGCTTTCCATCAATGAGGTAAGAATTTGAATTGGATGAAAAAAATTCTTGTGACACATATTTTTTCCCACAACAAAGACCTTCGAATTTTTTTTCAAGTTATTAATTTTTTTATTTTTTATTACACGTTACTTTATATCTATTTAATCAATCGAATATTTTTATTGCAGGTCAAGAACGACTATGGTGGAAAAATTGGAAACTCCATTATATATGAACCCGACCTTCTAGTTAGTTAGGTTAGGAGTAGGTCTAGTTGCATTGTAGTTTACCTACAGACACATCCTACCTTCATTTCTTGTATATTGTCTTGTGTTTTCTAGTTTTGATTTCACATCATGTTTTTCCTTATCCATTTTCTATTTCATGCTTTAGTTTTGGTTTCTTTTTGTCTTTTTTATTTTCTTTATGTTTTATCATTAATTATTGCATTAATATTCTTTGTTGTCCTGAAAGGGAAGGTAGAAAAACATAAATGACTTTTTGACACTGCAACATTTCGCTAACTCTATGTCCTTATTCATTTTCTAGCTTACATATTTTGTTCAATGACATTCCAATAGAAAATATGATGCTTGAGTTAAGAAACCCTTTTTTCAAACCATGACATATTTGTGTATTCTGGAAACCTCATTCCTACACTCAATTTTATGTTTTAGTGTTTTCAAGCTAATCCAATCAACTAGAGAAGGACAAGAGGAATATATAAATGATAAAACCAATATAAGAGGTCTTATATATGCTTCTCTAAAGGGACAACCTATCCAACTCTCAATAAGCCAGTATCCCACTTCCACCCATAAATAAATAGGTGTTTATGTACAATCCTCTGTAAATAAATAAATAAATGAGAAATAAGAGTAATGCTTCCTGTGCAAAGAGGCGAAGCCAAAAACTCTATCGGTGTACTGTCCAGGATTGCTGGAAATGGAGAAATGTTTGTGTCCCTAAAGTGAATCTGTTGGGGTACATTTTAGGCCTGTTGGTAGTATAGAAACACTAGAGATGAAAAAAATATACTTAGAAAATATGAATCTTGTCAAGTTCTTTAGCCTATATTGATTCAAAACATTGTGTGATCACTCATCTTATGTTTGTGTTCAATCGAGTAAAGGAATGAAGGGGAATATTTTTATGCACGAGGTAAGTGGGGAAGCCATGGTAACATGAATGATTAATGAATACTTCCTAAAGAACTAGACCTTGCAACAGATAATTGACCAAGGCATAGAAGTTGGAGCTATACTAGTGCATTTCCAATGTTTTCGTTGCACAAAAAACCCCCAAATGTTTTCTCATACTTGAATTTTGGAGCCTACCTTGGATCTTGTGATCAGTCATTCCATAGTCACTTATTGGTAAGATGATGCATTTTTAGCTCCCTCTTGGATTGGAAGTGTTGAAATCACTTGCATACATATGTCCAGTCCATAATAAGGTCATGAATGTATTATTCTACACAATCTTGGAAAAGAATAGAGAGTTCCATTAGGACTTTCCTTGTGCGATTTCTAGTCTACGTAGACACTCAGTGCGCACTGAAAACAACAATTTCTCATATTCCAACTACATTCATACTTCCATTTAGATGAGTTTTGAAAACTGTCACACCTTTTTTTTGTGGGTATAATTTTCATTTTTTCGGTTGTCACTTTTGCTTTCCATTACTCTAATTAGTGTTGTTTTCATGTTAAATTTTCTATAGCATGTATTACTTTCACTATTGTCCACATATCACAAGAATCATTCACACTTTAGAAATTGGCATATTTTCATGTGTTAGCTATCACACAATGTATGCATTCATGTTCTAGTGGTTTCAACGGGTTATCTTTGTGTGAATGAATTGGTATAACCATGTAAACATCAATCGCACTCATTCCCAAAGTTTTAAGCATTGTCGCATGTGTCGTCACAATCGTCTCAAAGTATATATTTTGTGTCAAACTTGTCATGAACTCATACAAAGGTTGTCACATTGAGGGAAATATGTTATCAAAGTTTCAAAATTATGTATGTTTTTGTGTCGCAAAATTATTTCAAGTGTGTAATCACATTTAAGTTATATCACTATTCACATCAATTTCTTCGGTCCCACACTTAGCCAATTTTCATAAGTTCTCCAACAACCTAGCCTCATACAAACTTCCTAAACTATGAACTGTGTAGTTCCAACCCTTAAGCTACATCCTTTTCCCTTGAAACTGTGCAATGCACAGTCCTTTCTTTCTAGTATTGTGCACTTCTCAATTTTATTGCTCAAGCCTCACCTTGCCTCCTATAAGTTCGCAATTCATCTTCCCATCCTGGCCTCAACTATGAAATGCATAATATATAGCCTGAAGCTCATCACTTGAGATCCTAATATACACGACAGCACAATTTCCAAGACTCCTCTACCTCCCATGACTGGACATTTTTCCAGAGCAGTGAAAAATCTCGTAGTTGAGTCCACCAAGTCCAGAAAATGTGAAATTTGTCTCCCCACTCTTGCTTGAAATATGCATTGCATAGTTTCAAGGCTGAAGCCTCATCTTGGATTTATTAAATTTTGTAATTGAGCAATCACCAGGGCTCATCTGCCCTCTAGAACTTCATAATTTGATGAAACAATGCAAAATTTCTCAGCCTATCACCTTCAACTCTAAAAATGCGCAATATTTTTCCTCATTCCATCCTAAACTCCGCATTGTGCAGTATGAGAGCCCAAGATCCACCCCTAGATACCTTAGCTAAAAAAAATTGCATTCCCTGAGCATATCCCTTATATTACCAACTAGTTTTGGCTTAGTTAGTGGATCATCATGCACCATCTTAGACTAGCAGATTATCATACTGATGTTGCCTCGTCATGAGTGAGTTACAGATGCAAGAAATTTATCATGCTATGACAAGATGATGAAGAGGGAGATGGATAAGGGGGACATTCTAGAAGACACACATGGAGCTAAAGAGATAAAATGATTAGTAGGTGAGAATATGAAGGAACAATAGACCATAACAAAATATGAACATCAAGATTGCATGGAAGACTCCTCATCTTAAATTCATAAGCAGGAGGAAGAACAGGGCATGTATCATATTTCAAGAATATCCAAAGAAAGAAGAAACGAGATGCAAATATTGGCACTATATCATGCAGTCCATGTCATCAGTTTCATGCCATGTCCTATCACAAGTCATCATATGTCATATCATTATTATGTATTATGTAAATTGTATTCAAAGGTATTGTAAAGTGGAAGTCCAAAGGACACACTTGGAATATGAAGAATCACATAACTTGAAAATTCATGTAAAGAGAAATATTCATGAGGATAGTAAAAAATTAGACTCAAGGAGGGTGAAGAATCACCCCTTGTTTATATATCCACCCTCATTGAATGAGTGGAGGACTTTTGACAATGGCTCCTCCCACAAGGCATTAGAGAGATAAGAAAGTTCTTTTGAGGAGCAAGGAGTGGCTCCAACGCTCCACTATTGGAGCTAGTGGTGCTCATTGTATACATGTGTATTGGATATTTTACTTCTTAATATCATAAGCCCTATGGGCCAACACGTTCTTCATGCATGGATTGTGGATATTTGTAAGACTATTCCATGAATTTTTATAATTCATGATTTTTTTCATCTATTCTAAGGTAGTTGCAGTATTTGAGTTATTTTAGGAATTATCATATTGAGAATGCGTTGTAATTCCCAGTATCATTGTCACATCCTCATGGACTCTTCGGTTAGATATTAGACAAATCTTCCTTGTCATATTGGTTTTAATGACCTTTGCATCTCTGTGGACTACTCTGCCTAATGTTGTATGAGCCCTTCTTGTTCATGTGGCTCTCTACTAGGGTGGTACTACTACATGTCTCTTAGAGGCTCACTTTTCCTCTCCTCAATAGTGAAATAAATATGACACACATGTAATTGAACACTCACTGGTAGCACCCCCCTTTCTCTTTGAAGGGACATTTTCACTCATCTCTCTTGCTCACAGTTAGAACAAAAGAATATCTATAATAAGACATTGCAACTGGGATAATATTTCGTATGGGTGTCCTAGTCCAAATTATGTGAGTTCTAATTGGGACTTCACATCAGTGAGACCCTTTGGTTGAAAAATTTCCAACACCATCAACATTTTCTATTTCCATGATAGCCATGGTGTGATGGGATTTATCTCTTGGTTGAACTTTGGATTGTCATATGGTTTTTCAAAAAACTAAGGTCGTCTCAGGAAAATTCCAAAAGGTTGGGGGTGAGGATGCTTTTCTCTAGGAAGCCTTTCATAGGTGGGCAGAGATAGAAAAATTCCTCAAGTTATGGTGAATTAATTCTAAGGAATCTAAGCTTGTTTTTTTTTTGTGACATCTTAACCAGTTTTTCAAGATCATGGTAGTTTGAGGGTGGAGATAGTTTTACCTCTAGATTCTCTTGGTTGATTATTTATTATTTTATCCCATATGATCCCACATTCATGCTTGGAATATGGCACGGGGTTGATTGGCTGAAATAAAAGCTTGGTTCAGATGAATCTATACTCAGGAGGTGTGTGGAAGTCCCTCACTTGGTTGGATTTTTCATATGTTAATAAGATCCATTTTCCTATTGTGATTTATGAGCATTTTTACTTTCTATTATGTTGATTTGATGAATATTATGTTATGGTTAATATTATAGTGATATGCTACTTATAAGCATGTTCTAATTATGGCTCTTATTCATGCTTTGATAAGCTAAGGAATGTTTGATGAATTCAAGGGCTAAAAAGTGTTGTTGCAGCTACTTGAGAGGGAATTAGACCTTCTCAGTGATTTTTAGCTAAATAAAAGATATTTCCACTTAGATATGCATTCATGACCTATAGCTTGCATGTTTACTATGTGCTAGATGAAATGTCTAGTATGTTTTAGGTAGTCTAGGTCAATATTTTGATTCAAGTTTGAATGATTAGAACTTTCTTCATGTTAATTGTGATTCTAGAAAGTTAAAAGAAGTTCTAGGTGGTGGTGTAGGTGCTAGCCTAAAAAGGTGGCTCAAATTTTCAGACTGCAGGCACTAAACTGAGCAATTTAGGCCATAACCAGTAGCAACTAAACTTATAATTATAGTTGGAGGCTAATAACGACATGAATGCCTTGTTTTGGGTGACTTTGGGGGTCTAGGTCAGAGAAAAATTGTTCTATATAAGGGATTGGTCACTTGCGGTGGTTTTTCAACCTTTGAGTGATTTGTGGCTCCAATAGAAGGTCATTACATCTCATTTGTATGGCCCACTTCATTAACTAGAACTTGCAGATTGGGTCATGTCATAGTGGCACTGCACTTCACATTTTTTTAGGTTCCTATATTACTAGTGTAGTGCCTTATTGTTTTTAGTGTAGCCCCCTTAATGTTATTGTTGTACCCCTGTAGTCCCCATGCTGTTATTATTGTGCCCCATAATAGTCCACTATTGTTATTTTTGTTCCCTTACATTATTGTTGTGAGGTCGACTAGAATTATATTGTGACCCCATGGACTCCTATATATAAAAAGGATTTTTTGTCATTTCTATCATCAAAATTGTTGATTTCACTACAAGAAAAAAGCACATTGGTGAGGTTCATGCTTGTGACGGACCTTTAAGGTCCGTCACCAATGTCACATATGGTGATGATCATTAAAAAATCGTCACTGTAAGTGTATAGAGTGATGGTCCTTTATGGTCTGTCACCAAAGAGATTTTCAATGACACTTTTGGAGAGACTCGTTAAAGGGCCATCACTAATTCTCTCTTTGGTGACACTTCTAGTGACTAAATTTTAGTGACCCTCACCGATGCTCCTTTTGTTACTTTTGGTGACGGTCAAAAAATGTCCGTCATCACTGATCACTAAAAATCGTCACTGTAAGTGTATATAGTGATGGTCCTTTATGGTCTGTCACTAAATACATTTCACTTTTGGTGAGGGTCGTTAAAGGCCCATCACTAATTCTCTCTTTGGTGACACTTCTAGTCACGAAATTTTAATGACCCTCACTAATGCTCTTTTTGTTGATTTTGGTGACGATCGAAAAATTTCCGTCATCATTGATCATTCCAATGAGTTTTTGATGACGCTATGCGCCTATTAATATATTTTTTGTCAAAAGATAATGATTTAATACCATTATTGTTCAAAATTTTTTATAATATGTCCAAGTCCATAGTGGTTAGGGTCAGTCAATTTCTTAAGAAGTAATAAGCGTGTATCATTTCCCTCAAGTAATGACTAGTCGAATAGAGATTTCCTATGAGTCAACACATGATTCATATCTATTAAGTTTATTATCTAGAAAATTCCATTTAGATAAAGTTCCACTATTGTGTGTAGGAAACATATTATTTAATACATAATCGAGCTCTAAAAATTCTATTAATGGGAAAGATCTAACAATCCTCAACAATCTGGGCACACCTTAAATTAATGCTTTGGCACACACTAACATTTCTTATTACCCCACATGTCTTGGAACATATTTGTACCTAGAACATCTTGTGATGACATTGATGCCCAAGCACATGGTGGCATGCACTAGCACAACATGGAACTCTCCCAGCATATGTTGGCATGCTGCATATAGTCCCTAGCACGCCCTAGAACACCTTGGTTGAATGCATTGACATACATTAGCACTTGGCAGACAATGCCACTTGGCATGTATTGGGACCTATTATTAGTGTGCCTAGGATGCCCCTTTTCAAAAAGATAAAGTCCTGACTTATTAACCCTCTTATTGGTTCTTCCTTTTGTTGCCTTGACACATATTGATATACCCTGGCACCTTGCGCCACATCCTTAGCACCTAGCATGTATTGGCATATCTTGGCACTATTAATTGGCACATGATATAATTAGCACACCTTGGAACTCCCAAGCACACTTTGGGAATTCTTAACATGCCTTCATATTCCCTAGCATGCCTTACCAATGCTTAGCATACCTTGTCACTCCCTCCTTGGCATGACAACTAACATTGACCATTAACACTAGTCACTAGCAGTACACATTCCTCATATTCATTAACTTCCATGAATTTTTACCTAGTGCTCCCTTAATGTTTTTTCTTAGTACTCCTTAACACTCATAAACATGTATTATCACTCTCTAACACACCTTATCACTCTTCAATATTCCCTTCCACTTCATAACATGCATAACACTAGTCCCTGACACATATTGGCGCTTGGCACATGTTAGTGCTTGGAAAGTCTTAGCATGTATGTAATACGTTGAGATGCCTTGGTATGATTTAGCATGGTTTAATATTAAATTTATTTGTGATGATCAATTGTTGGAAAGTAGATGAGAAGCAATAAAAGAATACTTGGCACTTAGAATTCACTAAGAATTTGCACTTGGAACCTATTGCCGCCTAGTGTTAGTGTGCCTAGCATGCCCCTCTTGGAAAAGGTAATTGATGACTTATTAACCCTCTTATGTGCTAATTTCCTTGTAGTTTAACTTTTTTCTCCCTTTTGTTGTCTTGAAAGTCCCTGACATGCATTGACACACCCTTGCACATATTGGCATGCCTTATCACTTGGCACATCTTAGCATGTTTGACATGTATTCCCACTATCCGGCACATCAAGGGGGTGAAGGGAGATGTAGTCCTAAAGTAGGTCAAGTACGAGGGCTGAGTAAGGGTTGCTAAATGGAGGTCATGATCATCCTCCAAGAGCAAGATCATCATGTGAGGGTTCAAAAGAATGTTGCATACCTTAATGGTTAGTTTGTGCTAGGAAGTAGGATGGAATATTGTTGGTTCTCTTCTGGCAGATCAAGCTTAAGAGAGGTTTCTCATGAGAATCTGGGCATGTGATTTCAATGGTGTCTTTGTGTGAAGGCTGCATCAAATTCTGAAATGTTGAAATTTGCAACAAGAAACAGTGAGATTGGAAAACATAAAGGAAAAAAAAAATACACCCACACTAGTGAGGAATAGGGGGCGTCTAATTTATTTTTCCCTTAAATAAATTGCACAATAAATTGTATTTTCATCTCATAACAACTTGTGTCAGTTAATTAAGTCACGATGACCGAGTTAGCTCAAGAAATTCGAGTTGAGGGTCTAATATGAGGCATCTAGAGGGATTCTAATATTTTTGGGGTCCAGTTGAAGTTGATGCATTAGTGGTGTGCAAGTGTAATTAACTCAATTAAATGAGTTAAAATCAGTTTAACTAGTTCTAACTGAGTGATGAGCTAGTGAGAGGTCCAGTGGATTAAATTAGATTTAATTAACAATGAGTGATCAATCAGATAACTGATAATTCACTATTAATAGTTGCATGCATGTCAGTTTCGAGGAATAGCCAGTTGAGACAGAGGTTAAAGGGAACATAACTATCATTTTGATTCAGAGAAAGTTTCCCATGTGCAATTATAAAGTCATTGGGATGCCATGATGGATTGCGCAATCAAGGAAGACTGATTTTCCTAATTAATAAGTAGTTAATTCCCTAGGAATTTCACGAGTAAGGCAGGCTAAAGTAAAGATTATAATTGGCTAAGTACTAGACCGAGTTTTCCTAGATCAATGGGAGACAATTGATAGAGTGCTAGAGAGTCTCATGAGAGATCAAGCATTGTATTGTTTCATGGTTCCTTGACTTAATACACAATAGAGATAGAGGGGTTTTGATTAGTTGCTTTCCCCAAATACATCATGTTGTTGTGCGATTGATAATTTATTTCTCTTACTTATATATGATTGTGCGATCGTGTTTTGTTTCTGTAAATTGTAGGAAGGATTTAGTATCTTGTCTTAGTAGATTACAAGATCATATTGAATCTCGTTGGTTAGATTTTCTACATGGCATCAGAGCAGGAATTTTTTGGGCGGTGAGTTTGTAGAGAATATTTGAATATTTTGGTGTAAATTTTTCGAAAACAAATAGAATATTTGGATTCCTTGTGAAAATCTACCCAAATGGAAAAAAAAATTGGTCAAATCGGAGCTCGGATGAGGGAGATATCATCGATTTAAAATCAACTCTTTTTTAGAAACTTTTTGTAACTTCGAGACAATTACACTGTGCGTGAGTCAAGAACCTATATGCACTTGAGGTATCGGATGCATGCAAAGCTTTGAGGAGAAAGGTAGAAGTTAGAGACTTGGTGGTTTAGACGGATCATAAATTACCTCTCAACATGCATCCTCATGAGAAGCAGTCTCAGAAGGTTGTGGAGTAGCTGCCACAATTGGAGAAGCAGAGAGGAGACTGAGTGGAAGCGTCCACTCAAGTAGAGACCTCCATGAGGGGGAAATTTCGAGCCAGACGGGAAGAGGGAGCAACCATACCTTGAGGTGTAAGGTGGGGTTATGTGTAGACATAATCCCAAGATAAGAAACTTGGGCAAGGTCCATTGAGATGGCGTGTCTCATGGATCGAACCTAGCTACGAGGAGCCCACAGTACAGCAGTAGTAGGAAGGATCAGTGAGATTGATGTAGTCAGATATCAGCAAGACATAAATCATATTGACAGATGTCAAATACTAGAGCACAAATAGAGTTAGTAATAGTTCAAAGGGCACGGATGCAGATGTCAGCAGCAATGCAGAGAATCCAGTACTAGACAGGTGTAGTAGCTAACAACAGTCAGAAGACTCTGATGACAGATGCATTATACTAATTCAATTGTTCGAAGGATATTCAGTTTCAAGAGTTCCAGGTGCAAACAACACTAGAGAATTGTAGCACGTAGAACATTCCAAAGGTACCAGATGGGGATAGATTGAATTCCTTTCTTGTTGAGAGGAAGTGTTGAAATTTGCAACAAGAAACAGTGAAATTGGTGACTAGAAAGGAAAAAAAAATGCACCCACACTGGTGAGGAATTTTTATGTACTAATGTGAGGCGTCTAATTTATTTTTCCCTTAAATAAATTGGACAATAAATTTTGATTTCATCTCATAAAAACTTGTTTCAATTAAGTAAGTCATGGTGATTGAGTTAGCTCAAGAAATTCAATTTAAGGTGATCGAAGTGGATATTGGTGGCCACACACCTATTCCACTTGGGCCCTCACCATTGTCTCTTTCAGTTTTTCAGTTTCCTTAATTATAGCATAATTTACTATTTTTGTGAGTTTTTCGGGTCTTGAACTTTCAAAGCCATTTTGAGCCCCCAAACGATGTTTTTTGGGCATGAAAGGTTTGGCGATTTCATATAAATCATATTAATAGTTTTAGTCCTCGGAGAGATATTTCTAACGAGGTATCATGTGCATCAAAGGAAGATCATATGACCAAGTTATGACCCCGGGAAGTTGGCAGCCCAATTAACCCCAACGGGGCCCATAAAATCTTGGTGTTACATCTCCTCAGGATAGGGTTTTGGTTTTTTAGGGTTTTATCTTATTTTAAATAATAAAATAACCTTGATCCTTATTGTAACACAGTTCAGAGGAACATAACTATCAGTTGTATTTATAGAAAATTTCCCATGTGCAATTATAAAGTCATTGGGATGCCATGATGGATTGTGCAATCAAGGAAGGTTGATTTTCCTAATTAATATGGAGATAATTCCATAGGAATTGTATGTGCAAGGCAAGCTGAAGGAAGGCTAAGAATTGGCTAAGTACTAGACCGATTTTTCCTAGATCAACAGGAGACAATTGGTAGAGTGCTGGAGAATCTTAAAAGAGATTAAGCATTGTGTTGTTTCATGATTCTTGAGGAGGTAAATCCCCTCTGCGGATAGAGGTGATCCCTACTAGCCCAGCAGGGGTCTAGCAACAATCAGAAATGCTACGACGCAAGTTCCTAGTTACGAATGAAAAGAATAGAGATAGAAGCCTACCTGGACTCCAACGCTATAATCTGAAGAAGAGAGCGTTCCCGTTCCTCAGCCTCGGCAGATCACGATCCTCCAACGATCTCCGTGGGTGGACACCTGCACATGCAAGAAACAAACAGATACAAGTATAAAATCCGGCATACGTAACTCAATATCAGTCAGAAAGGATACTACTCATATTAACATCATTGAAAACAGAGTGGAACCATAATCGTAATCATTCATTAAATAACGATCGAAAGAGATTACAACCAAAGTTCTGACGTCGTGGTCTCCTTTGGATGGGTCTCCAGTCGTTCACGTCTCGCAAAGCTCACCAGGGAAAGGGAAAACCTCTCCTGAGTCTCTCGACAATAGTCTCCTTACTTGAGTCGGCCTTAAGGGAGGAAAGAGGGCTCTTACAGCACAAAGACTCTTGGGAATTTGGAGATTCAAAGCTTAGGCACTTCAAGACTAGCTTGCCATGGAATTGAGCAGGCTTTTATAGATGGGGAAGGAGGGAGTTGGGATCCCTATTAATGTGGGATTGGCCCTATCAACAAGGAAGGTTCCATGGGAGGTGGCAAAACCACTTCCCTTCCATAGAACTTCCGCAGCCAAACCTCCCAACTCAAGATAGGCAATGGTTTCTGAGTTTGTTGGAACTCAACTTCCGCCATCTTTATTTAAAAAACATTCCTCAAATTGGGTGGCGCGATTACTGCTCTGGAACAGAGTGCCATTTGGCGCGACCTCTTTGCAGGATTTTCCTCATTGGCGCGAGTGATGAACTGTCTGCCCGCGCCAATGCAAAAAGGGATGTTTTTCATGATTTTTGCAAGGAGATATCTTTAGGGTAAATGAAGCTCATGCTTAGAGGAATGCATTGATGATGTTTTCAAGGCATGACAATGTTCACAGGTCACAAAATGGGTCCTCCATTGTGCGGGACGGGGAATGGTAGGGACGGTGAAAAATTACTGTGTAACAGATGCCCCCTAAAGTATGAGGCCCGAGAGAGAGAGGGGTGAAATGCTTTACGAGAACATGTTCAACTGAAGGCCCGCCGTCGGAAAACCTGCGCAGAAAAATACAGCTGATATCTCAAGTACATGATGTATATGTGGTATGGGCGCAGCCATCCAATCAGCGAGTCATATACATAATGATAATAATCCACAATCGCAGCCTGGATTACAACAGACACAATCCAAGGTCTTGCGCTCCATCTCAACCCAAACAAAGTACAAGTTCGAGCATGCGAATATGTGAGTTGAAGTCGAACAAGCAGGAACATCGTCTGATTACCATCCAATGATGAAAGTTGTTAACAGACACGAGAGGAACCACCAATAATGACAATGGCCCTCAAGGTACTACAGGTACAATCTACGGCATGTGAATCAATGAGTTGGCGTCGAACACCCGCAGAATCACTCGATCGGAGGCCAATGATGAAAACCTCACGTCGAATGCGACGAACCTGCCATTGAGGCATGCAGGCTCCAAGGTACCATAAAGGAGTCTCTAGATCAGCTTCCTGGATAATGAGCTGATGTCGACAGGAAGTGACCTTGATCGAAGGTGGGCCATAATGATTCCCACATCATCAACACGAGACAGAGGAACATGATGTTTTGTTGTGAATCAGGATCGTATGAGAAACAGAGGAAGGTTGATATTTGCAGAGGCCAACTTCTCTTGAACATATAAATGGCACGACAGTGGATTTGGCAGTATTTGACATCAACGGATCAGAGGTCATGGTGACGAGGCAATGAGCAGATGAGAGGTCAAAAGGGATTATCCAAACCCACGGAGGCAAAGTGAAGAAACGAGATGAGATGTCCCCAACCCGACACGAATGCAGACAAGTGCCATGTTCAAGAGCGACATACTGCCGACGACAACGATGATGGTTCCATTTTTCCCCCACCATTTCTGGCGAGTACCCCAATTATTTTTTATAACAAGCTTGAAGGGGATAGCATATGCTTGCAATATAAGTCCGCCCTTCGGGCGAATCCATCCTAGTGCATTTAACGAGTCCTAGGAAGGAGGAACTTGGAGAACGTCATTTCGACTGGGTCCGATGTCATCAGGGTTTAACGAGTCTGACAAAGGAAGAACTCGGTGTCTTTTCATGTTTAGAGAGTTTGAAAAGAGAGCGAAAAAGTAAACTCCACAGGTCCCTTTTCGTGAATAGTTCCTCAGATCCGAAAAGGTAGAAAACAATATCCGAGAAAACCTCCTAGTCGCGATAGGCTAGGGTATTCCTTTTTCATAATCAATCCATCCCAGCCCGAAAAAGGGTTAAACGTATACTGGGTAGATGTCGATTCGTGTCCAATTTAACGAGATCGAAACGAAAAGGGCCAAGCAGATAATGACGATGGAGTGAGAAAACCAAGGCTCATCTGGCAAAAACGGGCTGATAAAATGACAATCACAAGAGGTAAAGGGGAAAGGTTTCATTTTTACACAAGCCTGAAATCAGGAAACTCGGCTTGAAGTTGGTTTGATTTTTACACAAGCTTGAAACAAAGATAAACTATGCTTGAAACCGGTTTCATTTTTACACAAGCTTGAAACGGAAACAAACTATGCTTGAAAAAGTAAGCATGCCCCCAGCATGGTGACTCAATTCGAGGTACATGCCCCCCAAGCTTCAATTCATATGAAAGGCAGATGGAGTGAAGGTTCAAGTTACGAGATCTAAGAAAGACTCAACTGGGATTTTACGAGATCTAAACAATGAATCGAATTGAACAGGAACGTGTGTCATTATTTTAACGAGGTTGACACATTAAAAGAACTATCCTCAGGACACCCTTGTTTCATGGTTTAAGGAGCTTGGCACAAGACAAGGAACTATGCTCTGACAACCTTGTTTCATTTTTTAAGGAGCTTGACACAAGACAAGGAACCATGCTCCGACAACCTGGTTTCATTTTTTAAAGAGCTTGACATAGGGAGGAAACCGTGCTCTAACTGACTTACATCAAAATGAACAAGAAGGTGGTGCTCCCAAGAGTTCCACTCCCGATGGAAGGAAAACATCCTGGAAATCAGGACCCAATGCCCCCAGCACACTATGCATGACGGCGTCTTCACTGAGCACAGGCACGGGGTAAGCGGCCACATAGTTGACCTGCGGTGAGGCAGATACAATGGGTGGATAGAAACTAGGAGGGGGTGATGGCGGGCCAGATGCCACATTAGAACCAAAGAACGAAAGCTGATCAATGGTCACGATCTGTCCTTCATGTGGAAAGCACATCACGCGAAAGAGGGAGGAGACAAGCGCTCCCATGGCATAGGTGTAATCGCGCCCCAGGAGCAGATTGAAATCCAATGGGCCTGGAACGACCATCATGTCCATATGGACGGTTTTACTTCCCAAAGTAATTGGTAACCTTGGAAGGATCCCCAACGGTTGACTCGTCCTTATGTTAAAGGTCAACAGATTCTGCGTAACAGGTGCAAGCGGTGGCGAACCAAAAGCTTGCCAGGTAGTTGAGGATAGAATACTAACAGAGGCACCTTCGTCTATTATGGTGCTGGGTACGACCAGACCAAGAGCCTGTACTGTGATCTCGAAAGGCACGTAAGACGGAAGGCGGAATCCTGCAAATCGGTTCCAATCAATGGAAGTGACCAAACTAATCGGAGGGGCTACCATGGAAATGCGAAGGTCTTCCCCTGATGTTACGGAAGAAGAAGCATCCTCCATAACCTCCATCTCGAAGGTGGGAGGGATATCCTCTGGAGCCTCCATCATGGGAGGCGGAGGAGCAGCTTCTTGAAGTACAGGGACGAGAGAATATTTCTCCAAGTCTGAAGAATCTAAAGAAATCAGAAGGACATGGGGGGTGTGAGATCCACTCTCAACAAAAAAGACCTGGTGGACCGTGGACAGGGCCAGTTCAACCGATCCTACGACCAATGGTTGGTCAGGGGCGGATTCGTGAATTTGAATTTCTAGGGGAGTGGGATCGACCAAAGATGACTCTTGACCAATCGTAAGATCAGCTGGCGAAGGACTCAAAGAAAGCCGATTATAACCAGGTGGAAGGTGTGGTGTAGAACCGGTTAGGTTGTCCAAAACTCGCTTGGCTTCATCCATATAAGGACAAATGTGAATGTCATGGTGCCCTTCACACAACTTACAGGGATTGGTGATCTTACCCTGCTTCTTAGGAGCCTTATCAATACCAATTGAAGACGTGCCCCCAACTTGGCTCCTGGAAGTCAAAGGAAATGGCGGATGGCCATCGGACCATGCTTCGAGCACCTTGGGGAAGCCAGGGCAGTCTCGAAGAAGATGGTCTCCCGTGCACAACAGGCAAGGGAATTTGACTTTCCGTGGAGGGTTGGAAGGTTTATCGGGAGGAGATATTTCAGAAACAGTGGCTGCACTTTTAGCCTCTCGCTTATCAAACTTCTTCTTCTTTTTCTTCTTATTCTTCTTCTTAGCCACTTGGCTACTTGAATCCAGACTTTCACCAGGCGAAGTAGAAGAGGAGGACGCAGAAACAGGCGAAGAAGGGGAGCGGTCCACCTTGGAATCAACATGATGTTGTTCAGGTGGAGGAACTGATTGAACAAGAGTGAGACATTTGGGACAACAGGTTGAGAACAACCAAACAGCAACCCAATAGTTAACCCAGAAGGGACAACGTCAGCCATGTAAGGAGCAACCATTGAGGACAAAAGGAGGAAAATGACTAGGATTCTTCCGAGGGGATTCCTTGGTTGGTAAACTCAAAAGCCATCAACTCAAAACCACACACGGGCCGAAAAGAGACCAAGTACACACGATCAAACGGTCAACAAGCAAAATCTAAGAGGGCGTGTAATCGTGGGTGATTAATTTTTACCACATTGAAAAATAAGAAACTTCACCGTTTCATGTTTTAAGAGTCGAGAAATGATAAAAGATGACTCTATCTCTTTCAAATTTGACACAAGCGTGAAAGGACAAGCGCTTGACGGTCTTTTCAAGTTTAGGGAGTCAGAAAAGACCAAATGAATGCTCAGGAAAAAACTAGGCACAAAGGGTGTACCAAATATCCATGAACTACAATATACACCTTGGTTTCAATAATGAAATAGAAATCGACCAAGGACTTTCTGTACATGCAGGAAATCTCCCCGAATGCTGTGTTCGGTGTATCACGGGTATAGGGCGGCAGACTCGGCTTCCTGTGGATAAAGGATTGAAAACCTAGAGTGGTCTCCCTTTATATACGCGACGGTACGGGGAGCAGAAGTCCATACTAACACTGTCTAAAGCCAAAAGGCGAACGACAGCTGCTAGGTTTAAAGAGGCCTAACACGTCTCTAGCCTAGACCTCTAAAATGTTTCGTTAAGTTTCAATGCCACCTTAGGTTAATTGAATAAATTTTAAAGTTGATCTTCGATTAAGTTTCAATTTTCAGTCCCTAACATATGTAGTGTCTTAAAGACTCCTAATGCAAAGCTACATACATGTACCAACATTTCGTCGATGAAAAACTAACTAGAGAAGAGTTGAGAGCTTTTACACAAACGAAATGAACGGAAGACAACAATGAGATCTCTAATGCAACTAATGAAATTGAAAACTTTTCATTCAGATCACTAATCACTAGCAAAATAAAAAAGATCACAATTTGTACTAATTCAACCAAAAGCACAAGAGATTTTTTGCAATTTTCAATTTTTGATAGCTAATATGCACTAAACAAACTGAAAACGGAACAACTTGAGAAACGATATTCGATAGAGAAAAACAAACAAATTTCACTCAACAACGCAAGCAATCATATCCCAAATCGACCAAAGTCTCTCAAAACCAAGAAAAGACTCAAAAGGCTCCAATGGGTTGTGTGATCTAGGCCCAGTGCAAGACCAAACGAAATTCAAATGAAGGAATGAACAATCACCCAAAAATCGCAACAAAACAATGAACAACTACTAAGAGGACGTGGAGAATCAATCAGAAAGTTGACCGGACAAACAAAACACCAAAACTCCCAAGGAGGGCTCGATACACTAGGCCACTAGATGCCCTAGGGTTCAAAATGTGAAATCGATAGATAAAAGCAAACAACCGAAGGACAGAGGTGAATTCCCTGTCAAACAGGACTCCAACACACTCAGGCAGTCGGAAAATCAAGAAGAAAAACACTGACCAAACCCAGAGAGCTCAAAAATGAGGAAACTCAAAAACCTTACAGGAGTGGCGCGACTGTAAGGCTGAAACTGGAGCCAGAAAGCAATTGACGCGGGCTAAACAAAAGCAACATGTGCCAATTGGCGCGACTGTCGAGCTAAAAAGCGCGCCAGTCGAGTTTCTCAGCCAAAAACAAAAAGAACTACTCCAGAAGCAGATCAATGCATACTAAGCAAACCAAGAAGTAAAAAACAGCAAAAGAACCCAACCCAGAAGGCTCATCAAGCAAGGAAAATCATAAAACAATCAAACGAGACAATCCAAACGAGACAATGAAGTCTAGACGATCCCCAGTGGAGTCGCCAAATTGTTGAGGAGGTAAATCCCCTCTGCGGACAGAGGCGATCCCTACTAGCCCAGCAGGGGTCTAGCAACAATAAAAAATGTTACGACGCAAGTTCCTAGTTACGAATGAAAAGACTAAAGATGGAAGCCTACCTGGATTCCAATGCTACGATCTGAAGAAGAGAGCGTTCCCGTTCCTCAGCCTCGGCAGATCACGATCCTCCACGATCTCTGCGGGTGGACACCTGCACATGCAAGAAACAAACAGATACAAGCATAAAATCCGGCATACGTAACTCAATATCAGTCAGAAAGGATACTACTCATATTAACATCATTGAAAACAGAGTGGAACCATAATCGTAATCATTCATTAAATAACGATCGAAAGAGATTACAACCAAAATTCTGACGTCGTGGTCTCCTTCGGATGGGTCTCCAGTCGTTCACGTCTCGCAAAGCTCGCCAGGGAAAGGGAAAACCTCTCCTGAGTCTCTCGACAATAGTCTCCTTACTTGAGTTGGCCTTAAGGGAGGAAAGAGGGCTCTTACGGCACAAAGGCTCTTGGGAATTTGGAGATTCAAAGCTTAGGCACTTCAAGACTAGCTTGCCATGGAATTGAGCAGGCTTTTATAGATGGGGAAGGAGGGAGTTGGGATCCCTATTAATGTGGGATTGGCCCTATCAACAAGGAAGGTTCCATGGGAGGTGGCAAAACCACTTCCCTTCCATAGAACTTCCGCAGCCAAACCTCCCAACTCAAGATAGGCAATGGTTTCTGAGTTTGTTGGAACTCAACTTCCACCATATTTATTTAAAAAATAGTCCTTAAATTGGGTGGCGCGACTACTGCTCTGGGATAGAGCACCAGTTGGCGCGACCTCTTTGCAGGATTTTCCCCATTGGCGCGAGTTCTGAACTGTCTGCCTGCGCCAATGCAAAAAGGGATGTTTTTCATGATTTTTGCAAGGAGATGTCTTCAGGGCAAATGAAGCTCATGCTTAGAGGAATGCATTGATGATGTTTTCAAGGCATGAAAATGTTCACAGGTCACAAAATGGGTCCTCCATTGTGCGGGATGGGGAATGGTAGGGACGGTGACAAATTACTGTGTAACAGATGCCCCCTAAAGTATGAGGCCTGAGAGAGAGAGGGGTGAAATGATTTACGAGAACATGTTCAAATGAAGGCCCGCTATCTAAAAACCTCACAAGCACTAAAAGATACAACGATATCTCAAGTATATGATGCATATGTGGTATGTGAAGCAAAATGACCAAAAAACAGAGTCATATACATAATGATAATAATCCAAAATCGCAGCCTGGATTACAATAGACACAATCCAGGGTCTTGCACTCCATCTCGACCCAAACAAAGTAGAAGTTCGAGCATGTGAATATGTGAGCTGAAGTCAAACATGCAGGAACATCGTCTGACTACCAGCCAATGATGAAAGCTGTTAACAGACGCGAGAGGAACCACCAATAATGACAATGGCCCTCAAGGTACTACAGGTACAATCTACGGCGTGTGAATCAATGAGTTGGCATCGAACACCCGCAGAATCACTCGATCGGAGGCCAATGATGAAAACCTCACGTCGAATGCGACGAACCTGCCATTGAGGCATGCAGGCTCCAAGGTACCATAAAGGAGTCTCTAGATCAGCTTCCCGGATAATGAGCTGATGTCGACAGGAAGTGACCTTGATCGAAGGTGGGCCATAATGATTCCCACATCATCGACACGAGACAGAGGAACATGATGTTTTGTTGTGAATTAGGATCGTATGAGAATCAGAGGAAGGTTGATACTAGCAGAGGCCAACTTCTCTTGAACATATAAACGGCACGACAGTGGATTTGGCAGTATTTGACATCAGTAGATCAGAGGTCATGGTGACAAGGCAATGAGCAGAGGAGAGGTCAAAAGGGATTATCCAAACCCACGGAGGCAAAGTGAAAAAATGAGATGAGATATCCCCAACCCGACACGAATGCAGACAAGTGCCATGTTTAAGAGCGACATACTGTCGACGACAACGACGATGGTTCCATTTTACCCCCACCATTTCTGGCGAGTACCGCAATTATTTTTGTTAACAAGCTTGAAGGGGATAGCATATGCTTGCAATATAAGTCCGCCCTCCACGCGAATCCATCCTAGTGCATTTAACGAGTCCTAGGAAGGAAGAACTCGGAGAACGTCATTTCGACTGCATCCGATGTGATCAGGGTTTAACGAGTCTGACAAAGGAAGAACTCGGCGTCTTTTTATGTTTAGAGAGTTTGAAAACACAACGGAAAAGTAAACTCCACAGGTCCCTTTTCGTGAATAGTTCCTCAGATCCGGAAAGGTAGAAAACAATATCCGAGAAAACCTCCTAGTCGCGATAGGCTAGGGTATTCCTTTTTCGTAATCAATCCATCCCAGCCCGAAAAGGGTTAAACATATACTGGGTAGATGTCGATTCGTGTCCAATTTAACGAGATCCAAACGACAAGGTCCTCGGCAATCTTTTCATGTTTAGAGATTCAGAAAAGAGCTGAAAGATGACTCCACCTTGATGAACGGGTGGTATAAAAGGTAGCAACTGGTTCCGGTAATGGTGGAACTACTCAAAACAAGATAAAGGTCAAGAGACTAGCTAACAAGACCACTCATCGCAGCGGTTCCTCGGGAACGGGTAAAAGAACCAAGTGAAGGCATATGATCGGCCAAGCAGATAATGACGATGGAGTGAGAAAACCAAGGCTCATCTGGCAAAAACAGGCTGATAAAATGACAATCACAAGAGGTAAAGGGGAAAGGTTTCATTTTTACACAAGCTTGAAATCAGGAAACTCGGCTTGAAGTTGGTTTCATTTTTACACAAGCTTGAAACAAAGATAAACTATGCTTGAAACCGGTTTCATTTTTACACAAGCTTGAAACGGAAACAAACTATGCTTGAAAAAGTAAGCATGCCCCCAGCATGGTGACTCAATTCGAGGTACATGCCCCCCAAGCTTCAATTCATATGAAAGGCAGATGGAGTGAAGGTTCAAGTTACGACATCTAAGAAAGACTCGACTGGGATTTTACGAGATCTAAACAATGACTCGAATTGAACAGGAACGTGTTTCATTATTTTAACGAGGTTGACACATTAAAATAACTATCCTCAGGACACCCTTGTTTCATGGTTTAAGGAGCTTGGCACAAGACAAGGAACTATGCTCTGACAACCTTGTTTCATTTTTTAAGGAGCTTGACAAAAGATAAGGAACCATGCTCCGACAACCTGGTTTCATTTTTTAAAGAGCCTGACACAGGGAGGAAACCTTGCTCTAACCGACTTACATCAAAATGAACAAGAAGGTGGTGCTCCCAAGAGTTCCACTCCCGATGGAAGGAAAACATCCTGGAAGTCAGGACTCAATGCCCCCAGCAAACTATGAACGACGGCGTCTTCACTGAGCATAGGCACGGGGTAAGCGGCCACATAGTTGACCTGCAGTGAGGAAGATACAACGGGTGGACAGAAACCAGGAAGGGGTGATGGCAGGCCAGATGCCACATTACGACCAAAGAACGAAAGCTGATCAATGGTCACGATCCATCCTTCATGTGGAAAGCACATCACGCGAAAGAGGGAGGAGACAAGCACTCCCATGGCATAGGTGTAATCGTGCCGCAAAAGCAGATTGAAATGCAAGGGGCCTGGAACGACCATCGCGTCCATATGGATGGTTTTGCCTCCAAAAGTAATCGGTAACCTTGGAAGGATCCCCAACGGTTGACTCGTCCTTCTGTTAAAAGTCAACAGATTCTGCGTAACAGGCGCAAGCGGTGGCGAACCAAAAGATTGCCAGCTAGTTGAGGATATAATACTAACAGAGGCACCTTCGCCTATAATGGTGCTGGGTACGACCAGACCATGAGCCTGTACTGTGATCTCGAAAGGCACGTAAGACGAAAGGTGAAATCCTGCAAATCGATTCCAATCGAAGGAAGCGACCAAACTACTTGAAGGGGCTACCATCGAAATGCGAAGGTCTTCCCCTGATGTTACGGAAGAAGAAGCATCCTCCATAACCTCCATCTCGAAGGCGGGAGGGATATCCTCCAGAGCCTCCATCATGGGAGGTGGAGGAGGAGCTTCTTGAAGTACAGGGACAGGAGGATCTTTCTCCAAGTCTGAAGAATAAGAAGAGATCAGAAGGACATGGGGGGTGTGAGATCCACTCTCGATAATTATAAATAAAATACCCTATGGTACCGCGGGATGGGGCCAGTTCAACCGATCCGACGACCAATGGTTGGTCAGGGACGGATTCGTGAATTTGAATTTCTGGGGGAGTGGGATTGACCAAGGATGACTCTTGACCAATCGTAAGATCAGCTGGCGAAGGACTCAAAGAACGCTGATTATAACTAGGTGGAAGGCATGGTGTAGAACTGGTCGGGTTGTCCAAAACTCGCTTGGCTTCATCCATATAAGGACAAAGGTGAATGGCATGGTGCCCTACACACAACTTACATGGATTGGTGATCTTACCCTGCTTCTTAGGAGCCTTATCAGTACCAGTTGAAGACGTGCCCCCGACTTGGCTCCCGGAAGTCAAAGGCAACGGCGGATGGCCATCGGACCATGCTTCAAGCACCTTGGGGATGCCAGGGCAGTCTCGAAGAAGATGGTCTCCCGTGCACAACAGGCAAGGGAATTTGACTTTCCGTGGAGGGTTGGAAGGTTTATCGAGACGAGATATTTCAGAAACAGTGGCTGCACTTTTACCCTCTCGCTTATCAGACTTCTTCTTCTTTGTCTTCATCTTCTTCTTCTTAGCCACTTGGCTACTTGAACCAAGACTTTCACCAGGTGAAGTAGAAGAGGAGGACGCAGAAACAGGTGAAGAAGGGGAGAGGTCCACCTTGGAATCAACATGATGTTGTTCACGTGGAGAAACTGATTGAACAGTAGTGGAGACATTCAGGACAACAGAGGTTGAGAAAAACCAAACAGGCAGCCCAACAGTTAACCCAGGAAGGGACAACGTCGCCATGTAAGGAGCACCAACATTTCCAAAAGGAGGAAAATTACTAGGATTCCCTTCTGAGGGGATTCCTTGGTTGGTAAACTCTGAAAAAGTTGCCATCAACTCAAAACCACACACGGGCCGAAAAAGAGACCAAGACACACGATCAACCAGTCAACAAGCAATATCTAACAGGGCGTATAATCGTGGGTGATTAATTTTACCACATTCAAAAGTAAGAAACTCTATCGTTTCATATTTTAAGATTCGAGAAACAATACAAAGATGACTCTATCTCTTTCAGATTTGATACAAGCGTGAAAGGACAAGCGCTCAATGGTATTTTCAAGTTTAGGGAGTCAGAAAAGACCAAATGACTGCTCAGGAAATACTAGGCACAAAGGGTGTACGAAATATCCGTGAACTGCAATATACACCTTGGTTTCAATAATGAAACAGAAATCAACCAAGGAATTTCCGTACGTTCAGGTAGTCTCCCCGAATGCTGTGTTCGGTGTATCACCGGTATAGGGAGGTAGACTCGGCTTCCTGTGGATAAAGGATTGAAAACCTAGAGGGATCTCCCTTTATATACGAGATGGTACGGGGAGCACAAGTCCGTACTAGCGTTGTCTAAAGCCAAAAGGCGAACGACAGCTGCTAGGTTTAAAGACGCCGGAACACGTCTCTAGCCTAGACCTCTAAAAATGTTTCGTTAAGTTTCAATGCTACCTTAGGTTAATTGAATAAATTTTAAAGTTGATCTTCGATTAAGTTTCAATTTTCAGGCCCTATCGTATGTAGTGTCTTAAAAGACTCCTAAATGCAAAGCTACATGCCATAGTCCAACATTTCGTTCGATGAAAACTAACTAGAGAAGAGTTGAGAGCTTTTACACAAACGAAATGAATGGAAGACAACAATGAGATCTCTAATGCAACTAATTAATTTGAAAACTTTTCATTCAGATCACTAATCACTAGCAAAGTCGAAAACATCACAATTTTCACTAATTCAACCAAAATCACAAGAGATTTTTTTTGCAATTTTCAATGTTTGATAGCTAATATGCACTAAACAAACTTGAAAACAAATGGAACAATTTGAGAAACGATACTCGATAGAGAAAAACAAAAAAAATTCACTCAACAATGCAAGCAGTCAAATCCCAAATCGACCAAAGTCTCTCAAAACCAAGAAAAGACTCAAAAGGCTCCAATGGGCTGTGTGATCTAGGCCCAATGCAAGACCAAACGAAATTCGAATGAAGGAATGAACAATCACCCAAAAATCGCAACAAAACAATGAACAACTACTAAGAGGATGTGGAGAATCAATCAGAAAGTTGACCGGACAAACCAAACACCAAAATCCCCAAGGAGGGCTCGATACACTAGGCCACTAGATGCCCTAGGGCTCAAAACGTGAAATCGATAGATAACAGCAAACAACCAAAGGATAGAGGTGAATTCCCAGTCAAACAGGACTCCAACACACTCAGGCAGTCGGAAAATCAAGAAGAAAAAAACTGACCAAACTCAGAGAGCTCAAAAATGAAGAAACTCAAAAACCTTACAGGAGTGGTGCGACTGTAAGGATGAAATTGGCACCAGAAAGCAATTGGCCCGGGCTAAACAAAAGCAACATGCGCCAATTGGCGCGAATGTCGAGCTAAAAAGCGCGCCAGTCGAGTTTCTCAGCCAAGAAAGGAAAAGAACTACTCCAGAAGCAGATCAATGCATACTAAGCAAACCAAGAAGTAAACAACAGCAAAAGAACCCAACCTAGAAGGCTCATCAAGCAAGGAAAAACATAAAATAATCAAACGAGACAATGAAATCGAGACAGTGAAATCTAGACGATCCCCAGCGGAGTTGCCAAATTGTTGAGGATGTAAATCCCCTCTGCGGACAGAGGTGAACCCTACTAGCCCAGCAAGGGTCTAGCAACAATCAGAAATGTTACGACGCAAGTTCCTAGTTACGAATGAAAAGACTAGAGATAGAAGCCTACCTGGACTCCAACGCTATAATCTGAAGAAGAGAGCGTTCCCGTTCCTCAGCCTCGGCAGATCACAATCCTCCAATGATCTCCTTGGGTGGACACCTGCACATGTAAGAAACAAACAGATACAAGAATAAAATCCGGCATACGTAACTCAATGTCAGTCAGAAAGGATACTACTCATATTAACATCATTGAAAATAGAGTGGAACCCTAATCGTAATCATTCATTAAATAATGATCGAAAGAGATTACAACTGAAGTTCTGACGTCGTGGTCTCCTTCGGATGGGTCTCCAGCCGTTCACGTCTCGCAAAGCTCACCAGGGAAAGGGCAAACCTCTCCTGAGTCTCTCGACAATAGTCTCCTTACTTGAGTCGGCCTTAAGGGAGGAAAGAGGGCTCTTACAGCACAAAGGCTCTTGGGAATTTGGAGATTCAAAGTTTAGGCACTTCAAGACTAGCTTGCCATGGAATTGAGCAGGCTTTTATAGATGGGGAAGGAGGGAGTTGGGATCCCTATTAATGTGGGATTGGCCCTATCAACAAGGAAGGTTCCATGGGAGGTGGCAAAACCACTTCCCTTCCATAGAACTTCCGCAGCCAAACCTCCCAACTCAAGATAGGCAATGGTTTCTGAGTTTGTTTGAACTCAACTTCCGCCATATTTATTTAAAAAACATTCCTCAAATTGGGTGGCGCGATTACTGCTCTGGGACAGAGCGCCAGTTGGCGCGACCTCTTTGCAGGATTTTCCCCATTGGCGCGAGTACTGAACTGTCTTCCCACGCCAATGCCAAAAGGGATGTTTTTCATGATTTTTGCAAGGAGATGTCTTTAGGGAAAATGAAGCTCATGCTTAGAGGAATGCATTGATGATGTTTTCAAGGCATGACAATGTTCACAGGTCACAAAATGGGTCCTCCATTGTGCGGGACGGGGAATGGTAGGGACAGTGACAAATTACTGTGTAACAGATGCCCCCTAAAGTATGAGGCCCGAGAGAGAGAGGGGTGAAATGCTTTACGAGAACATGTTCAACTGAAGGCCCGTCGTCGGAAAACCTGCGCAGAAAAATACAACTGATATCTCAAGTATATGATGTATATGTGGTATGGGCGCAGCCATCCGAAACAGTCATATACATAATGGTAATAATCCACAATCGCGGCTGAGGATTAGAAGCAGGACACAATCCGGGGTCTGTCCCATCTGGGCCAACAAAGTACAAAGTTAGAACACATGAATATGTGAGCTGAAGTCGAACATGCAGGAACATCGTCTGATTACCAGCCAATGATGAAAGCTGTTAACAGACGCGAGAGGAACCACCAATAATGACAATGGCCCTCAAGGTACTACAGGTACAATCTACGGCCTGTGAATCAATGATTTGGCGTCGAACACCCGTAGAATCACTAGATCGGAGTCCAATGATGAAAAACTCACGTCGAATGCGACGAACCTGCCATTGAGGCATGCAGGCTCCAAGGTACCATAAAGGAGTCTCTAGATCAGCTTCCTGGATAATAAGCTGATGTCGACAGGAAGTGACCTTGATTGAAGGTGGGCCATAATGATTCCCACATCATCGACACGAGACAGAGGAACATGATGTTTTGTTGTGAATCAGAATCCTATGAGAATCAGAGGAAGGTTGATACTAGCAGAGGCCAACTTCTCTTGAACATATAAACGGCATGACAGTGGATTTGGCAGTATTTGACATCAGTAGATCAGAGGTCATGGTGACAAGGCAATGAGCAGAGGAGAGGTCAAAAGGGATTATCCAAACCCACAGAGGCAAAGTGAAAAAATTATATGACATGTCCCCAACCCGACATGAATGCAGACAAGTGCCATGTTCAAGAGCGACATACTGCCAACGGCAACGACGATGGTTCCATTTTTCCCCCACCATTTCTGGCGAGTACCCCAATTATTTTTGATAACAAGATTGAAGGGGATAGCATATGCTTGCAATATAAGTCCGCCCTTCGGGCGAATCCATCCTAGTGCATTTAACGAGTCCTAGGAAGGAGGAACTCGGAGAACGTCATTTCGACTGGATCCGATGTGATCAGGGTGTAACGAGTCTGAAAAAGGAAGAACTCGGCGTCTTTTTATGTTTAGAGAGTTTGAAAAGACAGCGGAAAAGTAAACTCCACAGGTCCCTTTTCGTGAATAGTTCCTCAGATACGAAAAGGTAGAAAACAATATCCAAGAAAACCTCCTTGTCGCGATAGGCTAGGGTATTCCTTTTTCGTAATCAATCCATCCCAGCTCGAAAAAGGGTTAAACGTATACTGGGTAGATGTCAATTCGTGTCCAATTTAACGAGATCGAAACGACAAGGGCCGTAACAATCTTTTCATGTTTAGAGAGTCAGAAAAGAGCTAAAAGATGACTCCACCTTGAGGAACAAATGGTATAAAAGGTAGCAACTGGTTCCGGTAATGGTGGAACTGCTCAAAACAAGATAAAGGTCAAGAGACTGGCTAACAAGACCACTCATTGCAGCGGTTCCTCAGGAACGAGTAAAAAAACCAAGTGAAGGCATATGATCGGCCAAGCAGATAATGACGATGGAGTGAGAAAACCAAGGCTCATCTGGCAAAAACAGGCTGATAAAATTTAAATCCTGAAGGTAAAATGGGAAAGGTTTCATTTTTACACAAGCTTGAAATCGGGAAACTCTGCTTGAAGTTGGTTTCATTTTTACACAAGCTTGAAACAAAGATAAACTATGCTTGAAACCGGTTTCATTTTTACACAAGCTTGAAACGGAAACAAACTATGCTTGAAAAGTAAGCATGCCCCCAGCATGGTGACTCAATTCGAGGTACATGCCCCCCAAGCTTCAATCCATATGAAAGGCAGATGGAGTGAAGGTTCAAGTTACGAGATCTAAGAAAGACTCGACTGGGATTTTACGAGATCTAAACAATGACTCGAATTGAACAGGAACGTGTTTCATTATTTTAACGAGGTTGACACATTAAAAGAACTATCCTCAGGACACCCTTGTTTCATTTTTTAAGGAGCTTGACAACCTTGTTTCATTTTTTAAGGAGCTTGACACAAGACAAGGAACCATGCTCCGACAACCTGGTTTCATTTTTTAAAGAGCTTGACACAGGGAGGAAACCGTGCTCTAACCGACTTACATCAAAATGAACAAGAAGGCGGTGCTCCCAAGAGTTCCACTCCCGATGGAAGGAAAACATCCTGGAAGTCAGGACCCAATGCCCCCAGCACACTATGCACGACGGCGTCTTCACTGAGCACAGGCACGGGGTAAGCGGCCACATATTTGACATGCGGTGAGGTAGATACAACGGGTGGATAGAAACCAGGAGGGGGTGATGGCGAGCCAGATGCCACATTAGGACCAAAGAACGAAAGCTGATCAATGGTCTCGATCTGTCCTTCATGTGGAAAGCACATCACGCGAACGAGGGAGTAGACAAGCGCTCCCATGGCATAGGTGTAATCGCACCCCAAAAGCAGATTGAAATCCAAGGGGCCTGGAACGACCATCACGTCCATATGGACGGTTTTGCCTCCCAAATTAATCGGTAACCTTGGAAGGATCCCCAATGGTTGACTCGTCCTTCTGTTAAAATTCAATAGATTCTGCGTAACAGGCGCAAGCGGTGGCGAACCAAAAGCTTGCCAGGTAGTTGAGGATAGAATACTAATAGAGGCACCTTTGTCTATAATGGTGCTGGGTACGACCAGACCAAGAGCCTGTACTGTGATCTCGAAAGGCACGTAAGACGGAAGGTGAAATCCTGCAAATCGATTCCAATCGAAGGAAGCGACCAAACTACTCGGAGGGGCTACCATCGAAATGCGAAGGTCTTCCCCTGATGTTATGGAAGAAGAAGCATCCTCCATAACCTCCATCTCAAAGGCGGGAGGGATATCCTCCAGAGCCTCCATCATGGGAGGCGGAGGAGGAGCTTCTTGAAGTACAGGGATAGGAGGATCTTTCTCCAAGTCTGAAGAATCTGAAGAGATCAAAAGGACATGGGGGGTGTGAGATCCACTCTCGATAGAAAATACCCGGTGTACCGCGGATGGGGCCAGTTCAACCGATCCGATGACCAATGGTTGGTCAGGGACGGATTCGTGAATTTGAATTTCTGGGGGAGTGTGATCGACCAAGGATGACTCTTGACCAATCGTAAGATCAGCTGGCGAAGGACTCAAAGAAAGCCGATTATAACCAGGTGGAAGGCGTGGTGTAGAACCGGTCGGGTTGTCCAAAACTCGCTTGGCTTCATCCATATAAGGACAAAGGTGAATGGCATGGTGCCCTTCAAACAACTTACAGGGATTGGTGATCTTACCCTGCTTCTTAGGAGCCTTATCAGTACCAGTTGAAGACGTGCCCCCAACTTGGCTCCCGGAAGTCAAAGGCAACGGCGGATGGCCATCGGACCATGCTTCGAGCACCTTGGGGATGCCAGGGCAGTCTCGAAGAAGATGGTCTCCCGTGCACAATAGGCAAGGGAATTTGACTTTCTGTGGAGGGTTGGAAGGTTTATCGGGAGGAGATTTTTCAGAAACAGTGGCTACACTTTTAGCCTCTCGCTTCTCAGACTTCTTCTTCTTTGTCTTCTTCTTCTTCTTCTTAGCCACTTGGCTACTTGAATGCAGACTTTCACCAGGCGAAGTAGAAGAGGAGGACGCAGAAACAGGTGAAGAAGGGGAGAGGTCCACCTTGGAATCAACATGATGTTGTTCAGGTGGAGAAACTGATTGAATAGTAGTGGAGACATTTGGGACAACAGAGGTTGAGAACAACCAAACAGGCAACCCAACAGTTAACCCAGGAAGGGACAACGTCGCCATGTAAGGAGCACCAACATTTCTAAAAGGAGGAAAATGACTAGGATTCCCTTCTGAGGGGATTCCTTGGTTGGTAAACTCTGAAAAAGTTGCCATCAACTCAAAACCACACACGGGCCGAAAAAGAGACCAAGACACACGATCAAACGGTCAACAAGCAATATCTAACAGGGCGTATAATCGTGGGTGATTAATTTGACCACATTGAAAATTAAGAAACTCTATCGTTTCATATTTTAAGAGTCGAGAAACAATAGAAAGATGACTCTATCTCTTTCAGATTTGATACAAGCGTGAAAGGACAAGCACTCGACGGTCTTTTCAAGTTTAGGGAGTCAGAAAAGACCAAATGACTGCTCATGAAATACTAGGCACAAAGGGTGTACCAAATATCCGTGAACTGCAATATACACCTTGGTTTCAATAATGAAAGAGAAATCGACCAAGGACTTTCCGTACGTGCAGGTAGTCTCCCCGAATGCTGTGTTCAGTGTATCACGGGTATAGGGCGGCAGACTCCGCTTCCTGTGGATAAAGGATTGAAAACCTAGAGGGGTCTCCCTTTATATACGCGATGGTACAGGGAGCACAAGTCCGTACTAGAGCTGTCTAAAGCCAAAAGGTGAACGACAACTGCTAGGTTTAAAGACGCGGGAACACGTCTCTAGCCTAGACCTCTAAAAATGTTTCGTTAAGTTTCAATGCTGCCTTAGGTTAATTGAATAAATTTTAAATTTGATCTTCGATTAAGTTTCAATTTTCAGGCCCTATCGTATGTAGTGTCTTAAAAGACTCCTAAATGCAAAGCTACATGCCACAGTCCAACATTTCGTTCGATGAAAACTAACTAGAGAAGAGTTGAGAGATTTTACACAAACGAAATGAACAGAAGACAACAATGAGATCTGTAATGCAACTAATGAAATTGAAAACTTTTCGTTTAGATCACTAATCACTATCAAAGTCGAAAAGATCACAATTTGCACTAATTCAACCAAAAGCACAAGAGATTTTTTTTGCAATTTTCAATGTTTGATGGCTAATATGCACTAAACAAACTTGAAAACAAATGGAACAATTTGAGAAACGATACTCGATAGAGAAAAAGAAACAAATTTCACTCAACAATGCAAGCATTCAAATCCCAAATCGACCAAAGTCTCTCAAAACCAAGAAAAGTCTCAAAAGGCTCCAATGGGCTATGCGATCTAGGCCCAATGCAAGACCAAACGAAATTTGAATGAAGGAATGAACAATCACCCAAAAACCGCAACAAAACAATGAACAACTACTAAGAGGATGTGGAGAATCAATCAGAAAGTTGACCGGACAAACCAAACACCAAAATCCCCAAGGAGGGCTCGATACACTAGGCCACTAGATGCCCTAGGGCTCAAAACGTGAAATCGATAGATAACAGCAAACAGCCAAAGGACAGAGGTGAATTCCCAGTCAAACAGGACTCCAACACACTCAGGCAGTCGGAAAATCAAGAAGAAAAACACTGACCAAACTCAGAGTGCTCAAAAATGAAGAAACTCAAAAACCTTAGAGGAGTGGCGCGACTGTAAGGATGAAATTGGCGCCAGAAAGCAATTGGCGCAGGCTAAACAAAAGAAACATGCGCCAATTGGCACGACTGTCGAGCTAAAAGGTGCGCTAGTCGATTTTCTCAGCCAAAAAAGGAAAAGAACTACTCCAGAAGCAGTTCAATGCATACTAAGCCAACCAAGAAGTAAACAACAGCAAAAGAACCCAACCCAGAAGGCTCATCAAGCAAGGAAAAACATAAAATAATCAAACGAGACAATGAAATCGAGACAGTGAAATCTAGACGATCCCCAGCGGAGTCGCCAAATTGTTGAGGAGGTAAATCCCCTCTGCAGACAGAGGCGATCCCTACTAGCCCAGCAGGGGTCTAGCAACAATCAGAAATGTTACGATGCAAGTTCCTAGTTACGAATGAAAAGACTAGAGATAGAAGCCTACCTGGATTCCAATGCTATGATCTGAAGAAGAGAGCGTTCTCGTTCCTCAACCTCAACAGATCACGATCCTCCAATGATCTCCGTGGGTGGACACCTACACATGCAAGAAACAAACAGATACAAGCATAAAATTTGGCATACGTAACTCACTATCAGTCAGAAAGGATACTACTCATATTAACATCATTGAAAACAGAGTGGAACCATAATCGTAAGCATTCATTAAATAACGATCGAAAGAGATTACAACCAAAGTTCTGACATCGTGGTCTCCTTCGGATGGGTCTCCAGTCGTTCACGTCTCGCAAATCTCGCCAGGGAAAGGGCAAACCTCTCCTGATTCTCTCGACAATAGTCTCCTTACTTGAGTCGGCCTTAAGGGAAGAAAGAGGGCTCTTACAGCACAAAGGCTCTTGGGAATTTGGAGATTCAAAGCTTAGGCACTTCAAGACTAGCTTGCCATGGAATTAAGCAGGCTTTTATAGATGGGGAAGGAGGGAGTTGGGATCCCTATTATTGTGGGATTGGCCCTATCAACAAGGAAGGTTCCATGGGAGGTGGCAAAACCACTTCCCTTCCATAGAACTTCCGCATCCAAACCTCCCAACTCAAGATAGGCAATGGTTTCTGAGTTTGTTGGAACTCAACTTCCGCCATCTTTATTTAAAAAACATTCCTCAAATTGGGTGGCGCGATTACTGCTCTGGGACAGAGCGCCAGTTGGCGCGACCTCTTTGCAGGATTTTCCCCATTGGCGCGAGTGATGAACTGTCTCCCCGCGCCAATGCAAAAAGGGATGTTTTTCATGATTTTTGCAAGGAGATGTCTTTAGGGCAAATGAAGCTCATGCTTAGAGAAATGCATTGATGATGTTTTCAAGGCATAACAATGTTCACAGGTCACAAAATGGGTCCTCCATTGTGCGGGACAGGAAATGGTAGGGACGGTGACAAATTACTTTGTAACAGATGCCCCCTAAAGTATGAGGCCCGAGAGAGAGAGGGGTGAAATGCTTTACGAGAACATGTTCAACTGAAGGCCCGCCGTCGGAAAACCTGCGCAGAAAAAATACAACTGATATCTCAAGTATATGATGTATATGTGGTATGGGCGCAAATGCATCCGAAATGAGTCATATACATAATGATAATAATCCACAATCGCAGCCTGGATTACAACAGACAGAATCCAGGGTCTTGCGCTCCATCTCGACCCAAACAAAGTACAAGTTCGAGCATGTGAATATGTGAGCCGAAGTCGAACATGCAGGAACATCGTCTGATTACCAGCCAATGATGAAAGCTGTTAACAGACGTGAGAGGAACCACCAATAATGATAATGGCCCTCAAGGTACTACAGGTACAATCTATGGCGTGTGAATCAATGAGTTGGCGTCGAACACCCGCAGAATCACTCGATCGGAGGCCAATGATGAAAACCTCACGTCGAATGCGACGAACCTGCCATTGAGGCATGCAAGCTCCAAGGTACCATAAAGGAGTCTCTAGATCAGCTTCCTGGATAATGAGCTGATGTCGACAGGAAGTGACCTTGATCGAAGGTGGGCCATAATGATTCCCACATCATCGACACGAGACAGAGGAACATGATGTTTTGTTGTGAATCAGGATCGTATGAGAATCAGAGGAAGGTTGATACTAGCAGAGGCCAACTTCTCTTGAACATATAAATGGCACGACAGTGGATTTGGCAGTATTTGACATCAGTAGATCAGAGGTCATGGTGACAAGGCAATGAGCAGAGGAGAGGTCAAAAGGGATTATCCAAACCCACGGAGGCAAAGTGAAAAAATGAGATGAGATGTCCCCAACCCAACACGAATGCAGACAAGTGCCATGTTCAAGAGCGACATACTGCCGACGACAACGACGATGGTTCCATTTTTCCCCCACCATTTCTGGCGAATACCCCAATTATTTTTTATAACAAGCTTGAAGGGGATAGCATATGCATGCAATATAAGTCCGCCCTTCGGGCGAATCCATCCTAGTGCATTTAACGAGTCCTAGGAAGGAGGAACTCGGAGAACGTCATTTTGACTCGATCCGATGTCGTCAGGGTTTAACGAGTCTGACAAAGGAAGAACTCGGCATCTTTTTATGTTTAGAGAGTTTGAAAGGACAGCGGAAAAGTAAACTCCACAGGTCCCTTTTCATGAATAGTTCCTCAGATCCGAAAAGGTTGAAAACAATATCCGAGAAAACCTCCTAGTCAGGATAGGCTAGGGTATTCCTTTTTCGTAATCAATCCATCCCAGCCCAAAAAAGGGTTAAACGTATACTGGGTAGATGTCGATTCGTGTCCAATTTAACGAGATCGAAACGAAAAGGGCCTCTGTAATCTTTTCATGTTTAGAGAGTCAGAAAAGAGCTGAAAGATGACTCCAACTTGAGGAACGAGTGGTATAAAAGGTAGCAACTGGTTTCGGTAATGGTGGAACTGCTCAAAACAAGATAAAGGTCAAGAGACTGGCTAACAAGACCACTCATCGCAGCGGTTCCTCAGGAACGGGTAAAAAACCAAGTGAAGGCATATGATCGGCCAAGCAGATAATGATGATGGAGTGAGAAAACCAAGGCTCATCTGGCAAAAACAGGCTGATAAAATGACAATCACAAGAGGTAAAGGGGAAAGGTTTCATTTTTACACAAGCTTGAAATCAGGAAACTCTGCTTGAAGTTGGTTTCATTTTTACACAAGCTTGAAACAAAGATAAACTATGCTTGAAACCGGTTTCATTTTTACACAAGCTTGAAACGGAAACAAACTATGCTTGAAAAAGTAAGCATGCCCCCAGCATGGTGACTCAATTCGAGGTACATGCCCCCCAAGCTTCAATTCATATGAAAGGCAGATGGAGTGAAGGTTCAAGTTACGAGATCTAAGAAAGACTCAACTGGGATTTTACGAGATCTAAACAATGAATCGAATTGAACAGGAACGTGTGTCATTATTTTAACGAGGTTGACACATTAAAAGAACTATCCTCAGGACACCCTTGTTTCATGGTTTAAGGAGCTTGGCACAAGACAAGGAACTATGCTCTGACAACCTTGTTTCATTTTTTAAGGAGCTTGACACAAGACAAGGAACCATGCTCCGACAACCTGGTTTCATTTTTTAAAGAGCTTGACATAGGGAGGAAACCGTGCTCTAACTGACTTACATCAAAATGAACAAGAAGGTGGTGCTCCCAAGAGTTCCACTCCCGATGGAAGGAAAACATCCTGGAAATCAGGACCCAATGCCCCCAGCACACTATGCATGACGGCGTCTTCACTGAGCACAGGCACGGGGTAAGCGGCCACATAGTTGACCTGCGGTGAGGCAGATACAATGGGTGGATAGAAACTAGGAGGGGGTGATGGCGGGCCAGATGCCACATTAGAACCAAAGAACGAAAGCTGATCAATGGTCACGATCCATCCTTCATGTGGAAAGCACATCACGCGAAAGAGGGAGGAGACAAGCGCTCCATATGGATGGTTTTGCCTCCCAAAGTAATCGGTAACCTTGGAAGGATCCCCAACGGTTGACTCGTCCTTCTGTTAAAAGTCAACAGATTCTGCGTAACAGGCACAAGCGGTGGCGAACCAAAAGCTTGCCAGGTAGTTGAGGATAGAATACTAACAGAGGCAACTTCGTCTATAATGGTGTTGGGTACGACCAGACCAAGAGCCTGTACTGTGATCTCGAAAGGCACGTAAGACGGAAGGCGAAATCCTGCAAATCGATTCCAATCGAAGGAAGCGACCAAACTACTCAAAGGGGCTACCATCGAAATGCGAAGGTCTTCCATTGATGTTACGGAAGAAGAAGCATCCTCCATAACCTCCATCTCGAAGGCGGGAAGGATATCCTCCGGAGCCTCCATCATGGGAGGCGGAGGAGGAGCTTCTTGAAGTACAGGGACAGGAGGATCTTTCTCCAAGTCTAAAGAATCTGAAGAGATCAGAAGGACATGGGGGGTGTGAGATCCACTCTCGACAGAAAATACCTGGTGTACCGCGGATGGGGCCAGTTCAACTGATCCGACGACCAATGGTTGGTCAGGGACGGATTCGTGAATTTGAATTTCTGGGGGAGTGGGATCGACCAACGATGACTCTTGACCAATCGTAAGATCAGTTGGCGAAGGACTCAAAGAAAGCCAATTATAACCAGGTGGAAGGCGTGGTGTAGAACCAGTTGGGTTGTCCAAAACTTGCTTGGCTTCATCCATATAAGGACAAAGGTGAATGGCATGGTGCCCTTCACACAACTTACAGGGATTGGTGATCTTACTCTGCTTCTTAGGAGCCTTATCAGTACCAGTTGAAGACGTGCCCCCAACATGGCTCCCGGAAGTCAAAGGCAACGGCGGATGGCCATTGGACCATGCTTCGAGCACCTTGGGGATGCCAGGGCAGTCTCGAAGAAGATGGTCTCCCGTGCACAACAGGAAAGGGAATTTGACTTTCCGTGGAGGGTTGGAAGGTTTATCGGGAGGAGATATTTCAGAAACAGTGGCTGCACTTTTAGCCTCTTGCTTATCAGACTTCTTCTTCTTTGTCTTCTTCTTCTTCTTCTTAGCCACTTGGCTACTTGAATCTAGACTTTCACCAGGCGAAGTAGAAGAGGAGGACGCAGAAACAGGCGAAGAAGGGCAGAGGTCCACCTTGGAATCAACATGATGTTGTTCAGGTGGAGAAACTTATTGAACAGTAGTGGAGACATTCGGGACAACAGAGGTTGAGAACAACCAAACAGGCAGCCCAACAGTTAACCCAGGAAGGGACAACGTCGCCATGTAAGGAGCACCAACATTTCCAAAAGGAGGAAAATGACTAGGATTCCCTTCTGAGGGGATTCCTTGGTTGGTAAACTCTGAAAAAGTTTCCATCAACTCAAAACCACACATGGGCCGAAAAAGAGACCAAGACACATGATCAAACGGTCAATAAGCAATATCTAACAGGGCGTATAATCGTGGGTGATTAATTTTACCACATTGAAAAGTAAGAAACTCTATCGTTTCATATTTTAAGAGTTGAGAAATAATAAAAAGATGACTCTATCTCTTTCAGATTTGATACAAGCGTGAAAGGACAAGCGCTCGACGATCTTTTCAAGTTTAGGGAGTCAGAAAAGACCAAATGACTGCTCAGGAGATACTAGGCACAAAGGGTGTACCAAATATCCGTGAACTGCAATATACACCTTGGTTTCAATAATGAAATAGAAATCGACCAAGGACTTTCCGTACGTGCAGGTAGTCTCCCAGAATGCTGTGTTCGGTGTATCACGGGTATAGGGCGGCAGACTCGGCTTCCTGTGGATAAAGGATTGAAAACCTAGAGGGGTCTCCCTTTATATACGTGACGGTACGGGGAGCACAAGTCCGTACTAGCGCTGTCTAAAGCCAAAAGGTGAACGACAGCTGCTAGGTTTAAAGACGCCGGAACACGTCTCTAGCCTAGACCTCTAAAAATGTTTCGTTAAGTTTCAATGCTACCTTAGGTTAATTGAATAAATTTTAAAGTTGATCTTCGATTAAGTTTAAATTTTCAGGCCCTATCGTATGTAGTGTCTTAAAAGACTCCTAAATGCAAAGCTACATGCCACATTCCAACATTTTGTTCGATGAAAACTAACTAGAGAAGAGTTGAGAGCTTTTACACAAACGAAATGAACAGAAGACAACAATGAGATCTCTAATGCAACTAATGAAATTGAAAAATTTTCATTCAGATCACTAATCACTAGCAAAGTCGAAAAGATCACAATTTGCACTAATTCAACCAAAAGCACAAGATATTTTTTTTGCAATCTTCAATGTTTGATAGCTAATATGCACTAAAAAAACTTGAAAACAAATGGAACAATTTGAGAAACGATACTCGATAAAGCAAAACAAGTAATTTCACTCAACAATGCAAGCAGTCAAATCCCAAATCGACCAAAGTCTCTCAAAACCAAGAAAAGACTCAAAAGGCTCCAATGCGCTGTGTGATCTAGGCCCAATGCAAGACCAAACGAAATTCGAATGAAGGAATGAACAATCACCCAAAAATCACAACAAAACAATGAACAACTACTAAGAGGATATGGAGAATCAATTAGAAAGTTTACCGGACAAACCAAACACCAAAATCCCCAAGGAGGGCTCGATACACTAGGCCACTAGATGCCCTAGGGCTCAAAACGTGAAATCGATAGATAACAGCAAACAACCAAAGGACAGAGGTGAATTCCCAGTCAAACAGGACTCCAACACACTCAGGCAGTCAGAAAATCAAGAAGAAAAACACTGACCAAACTCAGAGTGCTCAAAAATGAAGAAACTCAAAAACCTTACAGGAGTGGCGCGACTGTAAGGATGAAACTGGCGCCAGAAAGCAATTGGCGCGGGCTAAACAAAAGCAACATGCGCCAATTGGCGCGACTATCGAGCTAAAAAGTGCACCAGTCGAGTTTCTCAGCCAAAAAAGGAAAATAACTACTCCAGAAGCAGATCAATGCATACTAAGCAAACCAAGAAGTAAACAACAGCAAAATAACCCAACCCAGAAGGCTCATCAAGCAAGGAAAAACATAAATTAATCAAACGAGACAATGAAATCGAGACAGTGAAATCTAGACGATCCCCAGCGGAGTCGCCAAATTGTTGAGGAGGTAAATCCCCTCTGCGGACAGAGGCGATCCCTACTAGCCCAGCAGGGGTCTAGCAACAATCAGAAATGTTACGAGGCAAGTTCCTAGTTACGAATGAAAAGACTAGAGATAGAAGCCTACCTAGACTCCAACGCTATAATCTGAAGAAGATAGCGTTCCCGTTCCTCAGCCTCGGCAGATCACGATCCTCCAACGATCTCCGTGGGTGGACACCTGCACATGTAAGAAACAAATAGATACAAGCATAAAATCCGGCATACGTAACTCAATATCAGTCAGAAAGGATACTACTCATATTAACATCATTGAAAACAGAGTGGAACCATAATCGTAATCATTCATTAAATAATGATCGAAAGAGATTACAACCAAAGTTCTGACGTCGTGGTCTCCTTCGGATGGGTCTCCAGTCGTTCACGTCTCGCAAATCTCGCCAGGGAAAGGGAAAACCTCTCCTGAGTCTCTCGACAATAGTCTCCTTACTTGAGTCGGCCTTAAGGGAGGAAAGAGGGCTCTTACAGCACAAAGGATCTTGGGAATTTTGAGATTCAAAGCTTAGGCACTTCAAGACTAGCTTGCCATGGAATTGAGTAGGCTTTTATAGATGGGGAAGGAGGGAGTTGGGATCCCTATTATTGTGGGATTGGCCCTATCAACAAGGAAGGTTCCATGGGAGGTGGCAAAACCACTTCCCTTCCATAGAACTTCCACAGCCAAACCTCCCAACTCAAGATAGGCAATGGTTTCTGAGTTTGTTGGAACTCAACTTCCGCCATCTTTATTTAAAAAACATTCCTCAAATTGGGTGGCGCGATTACTGCTCTGGGACAGAGCGCCAGTTGGCGCGACCTCTTTGCAGGATTTTCCCCATTGGCACGAGTGTTGAACTATCTGCCCGTGCCAATGCAAAAAGGGATGTTTTTCATGATTTTTGCAAGGAGATGTCTTTAGGGAAAATGAAGCTCATGCTTAGAGGAATGCATTGATTATTTTTTCAAGGCATGACAATGTTCACAGGTCACAAAATGGGTCTTTCATTGTGCGGGACGGGGAATGGTAGGGACGGTGACAAATTATTGTGTAACAATGATTCCTTGACTTAATACAAAATAGAGATAGAGAGACCGGTTTTTCCTAGATCAGCAGGAGACAATTGGGAGAGTGCTGGAGAATCTTAAGAGAGATTAAGCATTGTGTTGTTTCACGATTCCTTGACTTAATAAAAAATAGAGATAGAGGGTTTTGAGCAGTTGCTTCTCGAGATACATCTTGTTTTGTGCGATTGATAACTTGTTTCTCTTACTTATATGTGATTATGAGATTGTGTTTTGTTTCCACAAATTGTAGGAAGGATTCGGTATCTTGTTTTAGTACACGATTACAAGATCAGATTGAATCCCATTGGTTAGATTTTCTGCATGAAATAGAAGAGAGGTTTGATACCATATTTCCTTGTGTTGGTTAGTAGGCCGCAAGGTCTGTGATAAAGACCAACATAAATGGAGGAGGGCTTGCACTATAATTTAGAGCCATAACAGAAGTCGACGTAGGCGTAATATTGACTGAGTTAACCCTAGTTTGAGGGTAGACATTGAGATCTTAAGTTCATGTGAAGATTCAGTCAAAGAAATTCCCAAAATCTATGGATCCATATGAGCTAGGTTGTGTCTCTTATGGAGGCAAGAGTCATGTTTTTTCTATGTGTGGATAGCATTTGTTCTACAACAATTAGAAGTACATAAGTATAATGCCCTAGTTAGGACAGTTTCCTAGCATGTTTAGTTCATAGGGTATGACCTTAATAATATGAAAAATTTGCGTAGAAGAAGATGGGTTGTGACCCTTAGAGAGAGGTTTATTTCTGCAATAAAGACCGCAGATATGGAAGATGGTTTGCAGATTCAGTATGTGTGGAGACAACAGATCCAAAGGAGGGTGGAACCTGAGCAGAAGATTGAGCATGCAGAAGAAATGTGCCATATGAAGAATGGATTAACATGCAGAGGAGTTGATTTTGGTGGACTTTCCATAGATTTTTAGACAAAGATTTGAAGAAACCTATAAACAATTAGTAAATGGACTGTAAGTGGTTGATTTGTGACCCTAGTTCAGTCATCTACAGATTGTTATAAGTATGATAAGAGGAGTAGCTCATATTTGTTCATAGATTGGACAACAAAGATCAAATTGTTGATACGCAATAACAACGATCTTGAGAGGACTCAAACCATTGTTAATTCGCAGATTTGAGGAGCCCTAGATGAAGACAATATTGTGGGCCCTAGATCGGTAAAAAGAATTGACTGTGGTTGGGCAGATTGATGGTAGGCCAAGTACAGTTGGAGGGTTGTTAGGTTACTGTCAAAGAAGAGCCCCAACTCTTGTTCTGGTGAAGGACAACAAAATTGGTAGAAGGGAAGGTGTATAGGGCCTAAGGATGTGCAGACTTTGAAGGACTAAAGTAACATTCAAGTGTGCCAACCAACTAGCCCTAGTTCACTATATTGTAGAGGATTGATTCAATGAGAAGAAGGGCAGCCTCCATAGCCCTGGACTTCTCATCTTGGAGCTATATTATGGAAAAAGTGGGCATACCAAAGAGTTGTTCACAAATGGAATTGTGCACAACTTGTTACCACTCAAACTAGTAGTGGATCTAAAAGGGGTTCTTAAGAGGGAAACTGCTAGGACAAGGGAAACAATGGAGGCTTATCCCATTGTCACCACAGCTAAGGCTCCTTGCTCTTCACGAACTTTCACCGATGGGTGGAGTCCCAGTAGTTTAGGAAGTCACTTGTAGAGTATAGGTCAATGAATAGGTGGGAAGTGACCCTCGAAACCCTTTCCCTAAGATAAAATAAAGATTGGTACTTGCTTTCCTTTTAAGCAAGGGAATTAACTTCTAGGGAGAGAGGAGGGGGATTGAAGGGTTGAGGGAGAATAATAAGACTTATGAAGCAAGATCTCAATCCCTAAAATCCTTTGGGAACTTGGATTCCCAAATGGTCCTTGATGAAAGGCCTTTGACACCAAATGGGACCACACGGGGCCAAGTGGACCCAACCCAGGTTCGGGGATGGAATTTAGCAACCAATGATGTTCCTATCCTAGATAAGGTTATGGGAAAGGATCAAACAAGTTTTTTCACTTCGATAGGTCAAATTGATCCTACTAGGTTCTATCCTTGGGAACATCTAAGCAAAACTTGATCCTATAGCTAGGGCTTGAGGTATTCGGAGATTCCACTATCGGAATTGGCCCATGTTCTGAGGAGAGTGAGGGCACCCAGCAACGCAGCTACCTCTAGGAGATAGAATTTTTCCTCTAGCTAGATTCATGGGAAATTGTTGCCCTAGGTGACCTAATGGGGCTAGACCTAGTGAATGTGAAAAATTATTAATCTAAGAAACCCTATTGCAGTATCTTGATTTACTTCTCCTACTTGAATTAAGTTACAAGTTAATTTTTTAAATATTCAATAAATTAGCAAAGTAAATAGTAAATACAACTAGCAACCTACACATACAGATCAAATACTGAATAACATGCTCATAGACAAAGTGACACATGGATTTTCTGCACAACTATCCCTAGAAAAAACCCAATGTAGGAAAACCGGTGCAGCTAGCTCTGGAGGGTTTTCATTATTATGCAGAATCTAAGTACAACAATCCTGGGCAACAAAACTGGTTCACCCAAAGAGAAATAAAAACGACAGTAATATGCTACTCTGAATCCCTCTATGTCAGCCTAACCGGCCTACGTCGGCCTCTGTGCTGCTCAGTAAGGGCCTGCATCACACCTGAAGGGCTTACACTGCCCCTGCACTGCCTTGACTGGGCTTGCGTGGCTCCTGCTGCCTCTGTGCTACCCCTGCTGAGCTCTAGCTGGACTACGTGGCTCCTGCTACCCCTGTTTCTCTGGCTAGATGGAATGCTTAAGAAGAAAAAACATAGGTAAGAAAGAAGGATCTGGCCAAAGGCAATGAATAACAGTCAGAAAAATTGAAGAAATGAAATGAAAATAGATCAACGTCCACAAATAAATGAAATAGCTCAATGGGACTAGAGAGTAAAATCTTTGACAACAACAATAAGTGCTTATAGAATCAGCTAAGAGGACAGAGGAGACTAATTCATGAGGTTAAAATGTTGTATAATTGTTGTAAAATTGTTGGCACAAGAAAACTGTAGAATTGTTAGAGTAAATCTCTGCAGGTACCATTAGTTGGTGACCATCGATAACCATTTCATTTCATCAAATACCCCGATGAATGGGCCTTACAAGCTATTTGTGTAGACAAACCCCACAGAAGTTGTGTGATGGAAAAATATTCACACTATATTGAAGAAAACACCTACCAAATAAGGATGACATTTCAAATGGGCCAAGAAACAATAGACAAATAGAAATTGAAAAAGTTAAAATGCTAGGGAAACATGAAAGAAACTAGGTAGCATGGTAGAAAGCACAACAAAAAAAATTATAAAAATGGGAAACCCTACAAATTAGCACCCATCCAAACATCACCATAATTTTTTCTTCAACTCTAAATCTCCAAATTCATCAAATTATATCTTGTATTCAAACCTCATTCTCTTTGTTAGCCATTTTGAAGATAAGGCTGAGAACTTACTACAGAACCATCACCTACATGTTGTCATGATATTATTCTGTGACCAGACAACCTACTTTCGTGAAGACACGGAAATGTAAACACTCTCAGCCAAGATTTTCCATACAGCCCAGGTTGAGCAATCACATATACATCACCAGTTTTTTCTCTTCAAATTTGTAAGTTAGAAGAGGTTTGTCTGACCACCTTCGGGTTGCTCCCAGAGTCACCCAGGCGAGCCCTCTCAACATCATCCTCTTCCAGCTTTGCATCACTATCTCCCTCTCTTACCCTTCTCTACCTCTCTCACTCCTCTCCCTCTCTCTCTCTCCATTCCTTCTCTCCCCTCTCCTTCATTTTATCTCCATCTCTCCCTTGTGACTCCCCTTGTCTCACCACTGCTATCAATCTATGTCTTTATTATTCCTTCTCATATATATCTATCGTTAATATATATCATGACATATTGGGACCTACGATGGGTTAATTGCGCCTTGTTCGCAAGGTTAAAATGGTTAATCTTCGATAGGCAAAATGTAGATCAAATATTTCATCAAAAAGAGGGAACCATACCCTATCTTCTAGGCTATGCCTATTAGTCGCTTGGCCTCTTCTTTCTCTCACATGAATGTAGTCTTTCTTGACTGGTATAGAAGAAGGTTTCGCATTATCAACTATTTGTTTGGGACAACTTTTAGTTGTTTCAACACTACTACATTCTTCAAGCTTATCCGTTAAACCATCTTAGTATTTTGTACTGTCTTCAACTTTGTTGTGCTTTCCATTCCTCTTAGTCACATATGTTTCCTTGGTCTGATAAGGGACAAGGTCGACAACATTAGGATTTTTTTGCAATAAACAAGGGTATTTCCAGGACACAGTCAGGTGGAGCAAGAGTATAAGAGCTAAATTTCTCATGAATGTGGGACACTGAAACTTAAGATTTTCTAGAGTAGTCATGAGGTGCAGTCTAGTTATTAAGGCTTCATCAGATGGCCATTCTCCAGACTTAAATTGTTTGACAACACTGTGGCTGAGTTTGAAACTGAATATTGAACATACATTTGGTTTGATTTCAATAGACATTTTCATCAATAGATGTAAAGCAATGGCTAAAAAATACTATAAATTAATAAATAAAGAAGGCATGGCAACAAGCAACAATACTTACAAAATTGTTACATTGAGACACAAAGAATAAGCAACTATTGTGCATAAGCAGAGACCAATGAAACTATCATCTTAACCCCTAACCCCTTAAACACTAATTCCCAACCCCTAACCCATTTAACCCCCTAAACCCTAAACCTATAAACCCTTAACCCCTAACCCCTTAAACCCTAAACCTTTAAACCCTTAACCCTAACCCATTAAACCCTAATTCAGTTAAAGAAGTTCCCAGAATCTATGGGTCCATATGAGCTAGGTTGTGTCTCTAATGGAGGTAAAAGTTGTTATTTTTTCTATGGGTGGATAAGGCTTGTTCTAAGACAATTCGAATAGAAGTATAATGCCATAGCTAAGGAGGTTTCCTAACATGTTCAATCCATAAGGTATGCTCTTAAGACCGTGACAAATATGTGTAGAAGAATAGGGGTCAGGACCCTTGGAGAGAGGTTTATCTCTGCAATATATACAAAAAATTTGGAAGATGGTTTGCAGAAGTATGTGCGAAGATAAAAAATACAAAGGAAGGTGGAACCTGAGTAGAAGATTGGGTAGAATAATTGTGGAATATTATGAGGAATGGATGGACATGAAGAGGAGTTGATTTTGGTGGATTGTCTAGAGAGTTCTCGACAGATATCTGAAGCAACCTATAAAAAATTAGTCAATTTACTTTTAGTGGATGTTTTCTAACCCTAGTTCAAGCATATACAAAGTGTTAGAAGGATGATAAGAGGAGTAGTTCAGATTTGTTCATAGATTGGACAACAAAGAAATTGGTACACAAAAATAGTGATTTTGAGAGGACTCAAATCACTATTAGGTGGAAATTTTGAAGATCCCTAGATGAGGATAGTGTTTGGGGTACTAGATCAGTAAAATAATTGACCATGGTTGGGAAAATTAATGGTAGTCCAAGTAAATTTGGAGGGTTGTTAGGTGACTATCAAAGAAGAGCCCCAAGTCTTGTGCTTGTGAAGGAAAGCAAGACTGGTAGAAGGGTAGGTGTGTTGGGCCTAACGACGTGCAAAATTTGAATGAATAAGGAGTTGGAAATGAATAAATCACTCATAAAGACAAGGCATGTCTAGCCCTAATGCACAAGGAGTGAACCCTCAATATAAATATTTTGTTTTTTAAATAAAATCAATTGTGTCAATGTAGAATACTATACATAAGAGAAAATAAAATGATATCATCCACATCAGTGCTTGAAATAACCTCAAATTAGCCATGGGTAGTGAGCCAAAGGGTGAATGTGGGGCACTATTAAAGTTACATCATGTTCAAACTCCTTTTACATTGTGAGTTTGTTCTCCAATAGGGTTGAAGCATCATCACAAGGAAGCATGACACAGTTTTGTTGGCGAGCGATTAAAGTTGTAACACAATTCAAGTGATTTACACGTCAAATCTAAATGACATCATTATATGTTTGTGTTAGGTTGTTAGAGAGGTTATTTATAGCAATACATTAAATGTACTTGGACTTCATCTCTTTAGGGCCTCGACTGTAACATGGATTTGTATCAGGAACACTTCATGCAAATGAAAGGGGGCCTTTTTTTTTAGCCACATACACTCAAGAGTGTCAGATGATGTCCTTCATATCTCCCTTGGTGCGTTCAAAGTGGGTTTACATTCACGTCAAGTTGAAACGAATCATAATTACCTTCCTCTTCTTAATAAAATCTACTAGCATTTCCATTTGTAGATGCCCCCATTTATTATGAGATTCAAGGGATGTTCTATTGTCTTTATCAACATTTGGATGAGTCATTATCTACATTCTTTAGATACATGTCTAGAACTTTTTATGAGGGAGGTACTTGGATTTAGATCTTAATATAAGGCCTTATGTTCCCTTCCCCTTTAGAACTCTTCCAAGGGGGTCACCTCCTTCTATATTGCCCTGCCTACTTAGGGCCAAATTGACAAATCAAGATTTAAACTTCTTCAACTACCAAATTAGTGAGGCATTATACCTCTTCTTGATCTAGACCTCAACGAGATACCAAATTAGTGAGGAATTGTACCTCTTCTTGACCTAGACCTCAATGAGACATATTTCTCCAAATATACTTTAAGTATTTCCCACCATATATCACAAGTTGGATGTCATAGGATATGTTACCCCATTTTCTATATGGGCTTTTAGAGGATATTTTAAAATTTGATTGTCATCTCAACCACTACGATTCCTATCACATTGATCATTTTTCATATAAGGTATATGGATCTATGTGTAATTCATGAATGTATCATTGGTTTGATGACACCTTGCCTTAGCCATATAGGACACTATGTGTAGGAAGAAGTTACTTTAGCTACCACATTTAGTTGAATATGTATGATCCATGTGTATATGATATTATGTCCAATGTGTACTATTTTTATTGTGTTCACTTAAACACTATGTTCTAACTATTGATTGATAGACTATAAGTTTTAATCTGAGTTATTCCATGGTGTTTCATAATTTTTCTCAAAGAAGTGTGTCATCTTGATGGCTTGGATATATTCTTGGTGATTTGAGTAGGTGCTATACATTGATCTTATTGTACCCCTTAATTCCTTTAATCAAAATTTATCCGATGTCTCTCTTAACAACACATGTGAAGGCCTTCTAATTGGGTATTTTTAAGCTCTAAATGAGCTTCCTCAAAAATAAGAAACTAACTATACCTATTTAAATTTATTGATAACATTATTCACAGATTTAAAGATAATTTTCACTCCCTTAAAGGTTGATAGATATTTACGAGCTCATGTTTATTTTCCCTCTTTATATGAACATTATTACTTATATTAGAAAGATATAATATATTTTTGATTAATTATGATTCTTACTTATATTAGAGAAGTATAACATAATTATGATTAATACTTTAATTAGTTTAACATTATTTTTACTCACATAAAAATAAAACTTGTTGAAAACCTAACCGACCATAGCAATTTATTTGAATACCTATTAAAATATAATTTGGTGGCTACTATAAAATTTAAATTGACCTATTAAAATTTATTTTCCTACCGATATTCTCCTTGCCAGGTTGGGACAGAGTTCGGTGCTCCTTCTCTGTTCATAATTTTTATGATTTCGCCACAGATTCCATACCCTTCTTTGACATTCAATTCTTCTATAGACTCTACTATATTTTTAACCTGAACTTATTATATCAGATCTGGATTCACTCTTTTTCGATCTTTATTTGAAATCTTCTTCTCCTAATTTGGGGCTTTCGCTGCAATTCGGAGCAGAAAACATGTTCAAGAACTCCGAATTTGGCTATAGTAAACTATATTAATTTGTCACTGTCCTTCAGCCTTTACCTACTCGCCTTCATCCAAGAGGCTCGATTGATATTACCACTATGGTGAAAATCCCACCAGTCAAGTAGAAAAATAGACTGGTCTTCGTGGGATGGATGGTTGGGATCATTGGCTTCACCAACGAATGAGGTAAGGATTGATGGATTGACGAATGATTAGATAAAGAGGATGTTCTAATGTGGTCTGATTAGTAAGTATTAGTAAGTAGTCAAGCTTCGTCTATTTTATTTCTGTTTTCGGTGGTTATAGCTTCTACATATGCACGTTCATACTCTTCTAGGGATCTCCTACAACCTTTTCATGCCTTCGGAATTTTTCCCATAGAGTATTAATCTTAATGCACAACCGATCCAACCATCCAACTTGGGTGTTAGCTACGTGACTGGCAATGGGAGGAGGCCCTCATCCTTTGATGGTGGGTTTATAGTTTTGTGGAGCACTGTCTGTCTTTCCTCTTCTTGTGATCATATTCCTGGTCCCTTTTTACAATCATAAACTTAAGAGAGGAAATCCATATCAACATCTTTCATTTCATTTTCCCTAATAATTTCTGAGCCTGTTTCATCTTCCACACTACTTTTGGTTCTCTGTCATCTTCTCCCTTTATCCACTAGCCCCTTTGAGAGGAATTCCATATCAACATCTTTCATTTCATTTTCCCTAATAAGTTCTGAGCTTGTTTCATCTTCCACACTACTTTTGGTTCTCTGTCATCTTCTCCCTTTATCCACCAGCCCCTTTGAGTTATGATTTTCTCTCCCTTTTTCTTAGCATTAATTCTATTCTTGTGTTCCTGCTTTTCCCAGTGTCTGTTTGATTGGTTTAAATTTCTGCAAGCTCCCAAGATCTTTTTTTCCCTGCCGAATAGTTTTCTGATTCATTTGGAATTCTCTTCAGATTCCCATGCTTATGGCATGTTTGGCACCAAAAGGGTATGTGTTAATTATTTATGCTTATATCCACTATCATTTCATTGCTTCAGAATTCCTGTGGAAGTGAGCACAATTGAATCTGCACTTCTTCCTGTGTTGTTGGTAACCCTAATTCTCACTATGTTTGCTTTATAGAATATTGTACCATATAAAATAGTATTACTGTCTCTTCATTTTTATTTTGATATGGTTTCCGCTGGACTCCAGCCCATCAATTTGATATTAGTATGTTGAAACTTATTCTTCTTCTACTGAACCATTTCATATAACATTTCATGAGAAAATCTTATAAAGCGGTTTACTTTTCACCTTGTTTTCTCATCACTTGTCCATCTATTTCATGATTGTTGGTGAAGGATACAGAAATTATACCAAGGATTTTTCAATTCAAGCCTGCTTTTTCTCCACATCTTTATGCTTTTATATGAACATATTCGTCATACCATCTGATATCTATGTATCTAAAATTCTAATAACTTTCATTTAATGATAATTATGGATGGTTTTACCACATTAATTTGACAATAATGTCGTTGAATAATAATAATAATGATATTGCATATACTATAAAATTATTGATTTTGTTTCTGATTTGCCTGTTCAATATTCAGCATGCACAGAATTCCCAAGCAGCACCCTCTCAGCAATCTGGTAGTGGGACAACAACATATATGACACCAAGCCAAGGATTTTTGTGCAGTTCTCGCGTTTCAATTGTCCCTGGTATATTTGTCAAACATTTCATACCCCTTATAAATCTAGACAATGTGATGTATTGGTTACACGAGAATAGTTGCCAATGTAGATGAGAATGATAGCTCAAGGACATGGGTTTATTAATTCAAATCTATTAATTGATGGTCAATAAGATTTGAAGGGGTTGTATCCTGTAATGGCTTGGAAGAATGTTTTTTTTCTTCATTGTTATGTTTTAATAAATGTGTTTGTGTGTAACAGGTGCAATAACTATGAACAATTTTGGACATGCTCTAAATATTGAAACATTAGTTGTTGAAGCTGAAAGACGGGATACTCCAATTGATGTACCCAAACCATTAAGAAGGGGTTCACGTGGAAATTAAAGATCCTAACCTTGAGTGCTTGCATTCCCCAAATGACAATTCAATAGTTGAAGAAAATAACTTGTGATCATTTAATATGTTTTCATTTTTGGTTTTTTCCATTGTGAGATTTATGGTAATGTAGATGTGATTGGTACTAACAGTGAACTATTGTCTATCCATGTGGAAATGCAGGCACCTGCCTCAAATGTTTAGGATAAGACAACTTTCTTGATCAATAACATTTCAACCTCCAACCTGGAGGCTAAATCGAAAGAGTTTTTAGAGGTTTTGAAAGAGCCACACTATGCATGGTTTTCTCAGTATATGGTGATGAAAAGGTCAATATGATGTTATGTATTTGACTGTTCTTGGTCATATATTTTTAGTTTGAAACTGTGCTTGATAAAAGAGATGAAAGAGCCTTGGCACTTCTTGGCCATTGATATTTCTTTTTGAAACTCTGCTTGAAAAAAGATATGAAAGAGCCTTGGCGCTTCTTTGTCATTTATGCTTCCCTTTGAAACGATGCTTAATTGCTGGTGTTTTTCCTATTTTACTAATTTATCCACATTTAATCTGCAGGGCTAGCATTGAAACCAATTTCCATGATTTTTACTTGAAATTATTAGACAATATTAATTCAAAAGCATTGCACAAGGAAGTCATCAAAGCTACCCATGAGAACTGCAAGCTTATAGTTTTAGCTTGTTTGTGTCATTGACTATTTGGTTTTTTGGCAAATTGGTTTACTTTTCAGACTAATCTATATCTTATTGGCAGGTTCTCTTAAGGTCCGAGCTCATTAAATCTAGTTCAGAAGAACGATCTCTACTGAAAAATTTGGGGAGTTGGCTTGGGAAACTTACCATTGGTAGAAATCAAGCATTAAGAGCTCGAGAAATCGATCCAAAATTGTTAATTATTGAGGTTGTGTTGACTTGCTCCTGGTGTTTTTTATTCCCTAGAAAGTAAGGTGGTACTTTGAGAGTTCTATGGTATTCCTTTTTACTGGGCAATTTGTGGGAGTTCTTATTTCATGAGAGTTCTATGGTCTTCCTTTTTTTATTCCCTATAAAGTAAGGTGGTACTTTGAGAGTTCTTATTTCATGAGATTTCTATGGTCTTCCATTTCTCAGTGCTTTAATCTGTTGGGGTTTAATGTTACCAGGTTGGCTTGCTAATCCTTTCGATTTTTCCAATAAATTTGATACAAGGGTTTCCACCTTCATGTACTGTCCCTCATCTTCTTGGATTTCCACAGGAGGGATCTGGACGAAGCTAATATCTAGACCCTGTGAGGACTTTATGCATTCAGGACCAGATAACATCTATTTGCATGTAAAGAACGCAACGGTGAATCCATGGTGTGCCGAGAGGCGCTGGGTGAACTCAATGAATGGGATAAGATGGCCCAATCCTCCACTGGGAAAAATGGCAACATGAGGCTTTCGGCTTCCCATTCTCACTACACTTATCTTCACAGGACAACACTACTACAGCTACGCTTCATGACAGTTGCCTGCCATTAGCATTTAGCATGGATCCATGTTCGACCGCATATGGAGATAAAATTGCACCCTTATAGAACTCCGATAGGGAGAGTCTGTATGGATACGTTTGACAGATATTTTTCTGATATTATTTCTATGATTTTTATTATTAAAATTTCAAAGGATTTAAGCCTGTATACTGAATTTTTCTGATCTTATCAATAAACTTGTTTGTCTCAACTTAATTTGTTTCCTCTTTGACTTGCAAAAAAGGAATGTCATGCAATACCTGACTACGCCCTACCTCTTCTCTAAACAGGTCGATCTCCCCTTACTTATAACAACTTGGAATCATTCCACTCAAATGGTCTTTATGAACGACACACGAGATACGAATCTATTTAGGCTATATGGCTCATTCCAGGGTTTTCGCCAATCTAACAAGGTTTTTTTTTTTCATTGTGGAAATGCTCTTTGAACTGGAATATGAGAAAAACAAGCATGAAAAGGCTCCCCGTAGCAAGTTATTGTTGTAATAAATTTTGCATGCAGTAAATTGTGTCTATTATAAACCCTAATTTATAATAGCAATCATTAAATTAAAAGTATCATGTATTTTGGATCTAATTGAGCATTTCTAGTACTATATTAGCCCTCTAGTACTTGGGGACTTTCTTCAATCTGCAAACATAGGTTTCCTTGTCATGTTCCTCAAATCCATGTGGTTTTCATGACTTTGCTGAGATTATAGACCTCATACATCCCAATCAATTTATCATACATCTCCTCTGACTTCTTCGGCTTGGACACAAAGGTGATGAAATGGCCTCTAAGAGAGTCAATGATGAGCTTTTTGGCCTTGATCTCACCATTCTTGTACTTTTATATGACACTGGAATTGACATTCTCAGGAGGTTTAGCTACTTGGCCCTGCACATATTCCATCACATCATTCTCTTCAAGGGTAAGATCCAATCTAGCCCTCCATGTTGCGAGGTATCATTCATTTTCTCTTCAACCTTGAAGTAGGAGGAATTCATCTTGCCAAGAAATTTGATCACCAATCAGCAAGAAAATGTCTTAAAGGGGTGTTCTCTGGTCTCTAGTAGCTAATATTCACCTCACTCTGATACAATGCTAATTTTACACAGTGTTCTATGCTGATATAATCACTTAAAACAATTTCATCCAATTTCATTCACCCCAGGAACAATTAAGCAATTATAGATAGAACAGTAAACAATAATGCACAATAGAAGATAGGAAAACATGAGACACAGCTTTTGGTCAAAGACCAGGGAAAAACCCCACAAGGTTAAAATTCTTCTTCTTCTTAGTCAATCAATGTTCAGCATGAGATACATAGTCCAATAGTACATCCATAAACCAGTCAAAGTGAAAGCTTTGACTTTCCATGTAAACCAAACCAAAACCAATCCAAATAGAAAGAAAATTCAATTCTTGTCCAAGATAACAGTCTGCAACAAAGGGCCAAAATTCAGCCTGTTGCAGCTCGGTCAAGCACAGTAAACAACCTGCAATTTTCAGTCAACATCCAAACCTTCCCAGAATTTTTTGGTCAACCCAGAAGAATATTTTGCTTCTTTCTTAGTCAAAGATTTGGTCAGCCGATCCAAAACAATCCTGCAATATTCAGTCAAATGAGAGAGATTTAACTGCAGTCAAAGTTCAGTCGAATAGTGTGGTCAACCTCAGTCAATGGCCCGGGAAAACAGAGATAAAGATGTGGTCAATAGAGTCAAAGATTCTGGAATATTCAGCCTCCCAAATCAGTCCAAACATCTCGGTCAAAACAGAGTTAAAGTGCCCAGGTCAATGCAAGTCAAAGGAGAGAGAAACTGCTGGTCAACGCAAAACAGAAATGACTCCTTGCTCCTTCACACATGTGAACTCTTGCGAATTTCAGATCAGATTGTGTGATGTGTGATAATGCCAAATTACCTCCAACGATGGGTCTATTTATATGTGGTTGAGGAGGGGTCATTTCCACTGTGGGGCCGACTTGAATTCATTAGGGCTGGCTTGGTCAAGGGTCAAAATGTGACTTTTCTCCATTATTTTATTGATGAAATTTCGACCATAACTGCCCAATTTTTCAACAATTTATTATATGAAAATAAAGTATATGTTTGTTTTTATCACGAGCTCAACCTTTGTTTGTCTTTTGTTCTATGTAGAGGGATGAGGTACACCATCAGCTGTTGGCTAAGGGTGCTCAGTTGATCAAAGATTCTTATCTTTGGATCCAAAAGTTTATTCTAATTTTATCTTAGTTTTAGTAGCTTTGAGGAAGAGGTTATGATGTCCATTGTATATACCCTTTCAATTTTTGTATTTTTTTTTGTAAATATTGTTCTGTAGATATAATATGTACAATTAAAAAAAATAAGAAAATGAAAAATAATTTCTCTTGATCTATGCTAACTGCTTGGAAAAGCAGTGTTTTCATGCTTGCCTAGTGCACAACCCTTGTGTATTTTTGGCTTTTAGATCTTGAATTCCGACAATCCTTGGACAATGTGCTTAAGGGGTGGAAACCAAATGATAGATTCTGAAAGTCTGAGCATAATTACCCCCTAGTCTATTTCAAATTTTCAACTTTCAAGTGCTCTTTGGCATCTTGATGTTATCAATTATAAGTTAAACCCGCTAACATAGATGTTTTAGTATATCAGAGAAATGGGTCTGTCAACTATTCAATTATTGAAGGGATTAGTCACTAAGTACGATATAGGAATAAAATTTATATGTTCTTGCCAATTTGCAAGTTTTGGTTCCTTTGGTGGTAAAGATCTGTTAAGGAAATGTTTTAATTTTGACTTGCAACTACAAGTGGGAAACCACTCAAATTTTACTTAAAATAACATGGCACGTGTGAAAATATTATCAAGGATGCCAAATGTAAACACCTAAATATATTTCATGGAAGATATGTTGATTCCTTTGTGTAGATGAAGTTCAGTTTTATATCCTGACTCCTTGATTTTCTTTTATCATAAAACTATGTTGGAGACTTGGGCTCTAAATATATACAGGATGCTTCTCTGCATATGAATGCATTGTACTCTTTTGAACATTTAAAAGTAGTAGTCTCTGTGTGCACACTTTACATATGTTATTAGATGATATTTTTTGACATGAGTGGATAACTAGACAATGATTAAGAAAACATCACTTTTTATTTTTTTGAATTATTAAACTTCTACTATTTGAATTAACTTTCTTACTAACAGGGATGATAATGCTAAGAAAGCTAGGCAGCATGACCTTTTTTGTGCCAGCATCGATGAGATCATGGATGCAGCAAGTTATGGATTAGGTCGCAACGGGCATAGAAAAGAGGTGTTAATTTCTATCTTTCATTCACACTTGGAAAAAAATTCAAGATGTTCAAGAATAAGAATAGTGTATAATGGTTAGATGAGTTGTCAAGCCTTTGGATAGTAAGCATGATACAAACACTAGTTTATTTGGAGGTTGCAGTGCCAAGTGGTCCTTAATTTTTTTGGCACATCTCTTGATATTTCCCTCCTTGTTGTCTCATGTGATAGTACAAGAAGAGGAGTCGTAGAAAGGGGGATGGGCCAAAGTTAAGTCCTGAAGTGACAAAGAAACTAGGTGATGCTAATATTATTTATGCCACAAGTCATTATGATGAGGTAAATATTGTCCTTGACTTTATTAATTCAACTCACTTTGCTGTTTGGATTTTCTAGGTAAGAAATTTGGATTTAGCATATTCTTGCAAATGATACTTCTATTGATTACAAAAATTAGCATAATACAAAGATATATTCAGCCCCTGAAATGTGGAGGGATTTATGGGGAAGTTCACACTGTGCGAATTGGATAAACTAGGGGACAACCTCCTACTTAAACTCCTAAACTGCAATTCCACGGTGTGAAAGAGCCAAAACAATGCTAACCCTAATATATAGAAATTAACCAAAATTGGGACTAAGTCCAATATCCATGAGTCCAGCATCATAAAAACCAAATTAAGCCCTTTAAGGGTGGTTAACTGTATTGCAAATAGCAGAGAATCTTGGTCGGGTGCATAGGATTTTTCTACATTAGTTGAATCATTACCTCACCCTCTCAACATCTCTCTGCCTATCTAACAAGGCTTTTTTTTCATTGTGGAAATGCTCTTTGAACTGGAATATGAGAAAAACAAGCATGACCAGGCTCCCCGTAGCAAGTTATTGTTGTCATAAGTTTTGCATGCAATAAATTGTGTCTATTATAAACCCTAATTTATAACAGCAATCATTAAATTAAAAGTATCATGTATTTGGGATCTAATTGAGCATTTCTAGTACTATCTTAGCCCTCTAGACTTAGCCATAGGTCCTTTGAATTTCTTCCCTCATCTAACTCGGAGCCCGACCTTATCGAATAATATCCTTGGAATTTGGTGTGTATTTAGTAGAATCCTTGAAATTTATTTAGCCTAAGAATTCTCAGCTTACTTAATCACCAAGATTTTCTGAGATAGCCTCCGTTGTGGGGACAACAGAAGAGCAGCTACTAAGGTGAAAGTAGTGACTGATCCCTATGTTGCCCTTGAGCTAGAGTACTTAGTGAAGCTTTGCACTAAGGTGTTACATTTTGCTATAGCAAGCCCTGAAGAATCCTATTTTACCCTAAGTACTATCCTTTGAATGAGGGGAGTGCCTAGTGGGTTGCCTCAGGATATGTATTTCAAGGAAACAGACAAGAGAACATAAGCTCCCTTTTATATATCCTTCCACTTTTTGTTCTGCTGTTGTAATTATTGTATATATAAGATGTATTTTTCTATTAAAACCAAACAGAGAGTAATTGGTCACTTGCTTACATAGGGAACCCTAAGTGAGATAAACCCTCCTTAACATCATTGACACTAGTCATATGCAAATAGAAATCATAAAAGATTCTGTTTAGACAAATAAACCAATACAATAAGAAGAGTAAAAGGAGACTATTTCGATATCATGGAATATAACATGGACTCCAAATCAATATGAATCCCATCCTGTAGCCAACATACTCACAAAGTGATGAATAGGAACTAAGCTATTTCAAAACAGCAAAAGGGAGGATCGCTAGCCTTCAACTTGCTTGTATTTAAAATCCCTTGGATAAGCAGGCACCAATGCATTTTCTACCAACAGGATATGAGTGATATTCAAACTCTTTTTGAGGCTCCTCCAACAGAACCAAGAAATAGTCCCTGCAAAACAAATAAAAGGTTACTTTTGTCCCATATATGCCCAAAGCTTGAAAGTGGTCTCTTAAAGAATTCCATTTTCAGTGTCCTTTTATTTCAACATTAACTTCCTTTCCAAATCAGAGACAACATACAATATGTAAAGTGTTGCTCATAACAAGGTCATGAAAAATTCCAAAACATTTCACCCATAGTAGATTATTAAGACAGAGTAACAGACTTGGACAACTAAAAGAAATTCTTACTAAGCATTAAAATTTAAAAGTCATTAACTTCCATCACAATTTTCCTAATCAACTACAGTTTGAATGTGTTAAATTTTTTAATCCTGGAAACTTAAATAATTATTTCTTGCCATAATATTACGCAGATCTACTGAATTGAAAGCACAACTAAGATTTTATGATCCAAACGGATTTTACAAACCCGAAAAACTTATATCTTCAAAAGTTGATCCAAAGGTTTCCATGTCGAAGAGCTCATCGAGCGCTTTCCAATGATTCTTGAACGAAGTGAAACGGAATTCGTGTGAAATAGATGTTCTTCAATAGGTCTGCTAGATATATTCACTGTAAAATAAACTCAATAGTGTTCCTCTCAAGACTTCTCTGTAATTTTATTCCGAAAATGGAGATCTGCATGTCAGAATTTGTCTTCAAAACTGCCACTATAGATTCGAATTACAAGACTGTTGCAAGGTCACATATTTCACCACAAGTCCGAATTAGAAGGGTCTGAGTTGCATAGAATAGTCTCAGGTCCGAGCTTCTGGAAAGGTCAAAGTTACAGGCCTGTTAGGGCCGAAATTTCAGGCCTGAATTCAGTTCCGAAAAAAATTATTTCCACAGGTGCAAATAGGTCTATAAGAGATATATACTTCTAGTCCAAAATGTTGTAATTATGATATCCCTTTTAATCTCCTTGGCCTCCTATTTTATCTTTGAATTCTCACTGTAATTTTCACCAAAATTTTCATTCCAAAATGATGAGCATGACTAGTTATTTATAGTTTTTTGTGTATGAACTATACAGTCGTGTCTTTTGATTAAGGAGCCAACATACCGATTTGAGCTGACCTGTGCATCATTTTTGGAATTTTTTTAAACCAATTTTAAGACTAATACATGGGGAAATTTTATGGTTAATTTTGGGCCTCAGCGCTTGATAGAAACACCATACAATATAGTGGTATTTGCTGTATCTTCTGCTATAGTGCAGACCTGTTTTAACACCTCCTTTGCTGAACACTTGATAGTTGTAGGGGATCAAAAAAATTATGTTAGATCCCTCCTTTGTGGCTCAAAGACTCTTTTTTTTCATATAAAATTTTCCATGTCAAAGCCTCTCTGCTCCTTCACTTCCCACAGGACATGTCAGATTGTCAAAGCCTCTCAGCCCTCCTCCATTCATTCAGATCACCAAACTACACATATGTTACCTGAAATAGTAGTGCTCTAGACCTCCACAAACAAACATACATATACAGAAAAAGAGAGATTTTATTCCTGAGTAGTGGTCATTATAGGGCTCTAGTTAGCTGGATAAAACATGCATGTAGAATAGAAAAGGAAGATTTTCACCATGGAGTGTGTTGTTGCCATCATTCTTAGGCAGCTGATATGTTTTCTCATTTAGTGTGAATTCTCCATCCTTGATACGGTTGGCTACACGACCCACCAAGGCACCAAAGTAAGGTCTACTGGAGCTCATGTTCTGCATTAATAAACAATCTCATATTCCCCATGGTAACACATACATTTGAGATCCATTCCAATATGTGAGTAGAAACTGTAAATTTATCTTAAAATTCTAGCATATAATGGCAGTACTAATTTCCAAAGGGAAATGCAAATACATACCATGTATGAGGCAATATTGTCATAGCCAAGAAGTACATCTGCTAGATGGCCTGAATTCATAAATACCAATACTTAATGAGCTAGCTCCCTCTTAGTAAATGATGGTAAAGTAGTTGAAGCGTAGGGTTTAGGGATGATTACCTTTAGCATCAAGGAGAGTGAGGGAGACGAGGGTAGCTCCCTAGTTGGTTAGATTTATATACATATCGCCTCTGCAAAGTTGAAATAAACTTGGGGCATTGATCTTTCTGTAGGGATGACCATAATGAGCCAACTTGTGCTTCCCTTCCAAATTTCTTGGATTCAATTCCCATTTGTGCCCTTCACTGCTAGCATGGAATTTGTAGAGGTGAATGAAAAACTGAATGCACCAAAAATGCAAGAGAATGGATGACACTTTCACCATCATCGATTGATTGACTGATCAAGGGATGGATGGATAAGCTAAAGCAGAACATTCAATGATATATATAGAGAGACTCACATAGTCAATACTAGACTAGGGTGTGTCTGTATGCCTTAAGATAAGGTCATAGTGTAAGACATAACATGGATTGTGTGCAACTATAGAAAACCCATGCAGTATGGCTACCAAAAAATGTAATCTTTGGAATCTAAACTTGTTACATTTTTGAGTTTTTGTCTTATTACCCAAAATTTGTTTTTGGCCAAATCTTAATTTTGTTATTTAAAATGGAATTTTGAGTACATATATGGATTCAACACCTTGAAATAACCCTAGAGCAGTACATTTTTGTTGTTTGTAGATTGAAGGACCTAAACTAATGCAACATGGTTTTGTGGATGCCATTTCTAAAGTTGGGCTAGCCAAATTCCTTTTTGACCTTTCTACCACCTATATAACCAAGTAATTTTCTATCACCTGTATAACCTTGCCTTTTTATAAAAAAAAAGATGTTCCTAGACTCAAAGAATTGGCTTTTCCTGGCCATGGGGCAGTTATAATGTTGAAATTATAAAACCTTTTGGATTATTAGAAGATCCAATTTTTCCATTGCTAGCCTGAACTTTGTTCAAATTGCGGTTTTGGGTGTAAATTGTTGGTCAGTTGAAACCCATTTATCAACTGCACAGTCTAAGTAAAGCCTAGATAATATCTAAGATGAGGAGGTTGGACCTATTTCAGGCTGTTGTACTCAAGCTAACGGTCAAACATAAGGTTATGCATATACATGTGGTTCAGGGTCTCCATTTCCTCATGTTATTCTCTATGAATTAAGGAATGTATGTTGCCAAGGAGGAACACCTGCTAGTCTAGGATCTGATACAACCAACAATTTACTAGGAACACCCAATAGATTACTAGGATCTAATACATGATTTAGATTGCTAGGATCTAGTCTAGAAACACCCAACAACGAGAGGTATATCCACAAACCACTCCAAGTAAGATATGAAAAGGGGTCTTGAAATTCCTCTAAATACCAAAGCACTCTAATGTTTATAATGACATACTGATGTCCAATTCAAATGCTACCTAAGGATTTCACAAAGGTTCTAGTGCCTTTGTTCAAGGGTTCGTTGTATGTTTCTAAGGGTTTCAAAAAAAAAAAAACTTTCACTAGATATTAACAGCCTTTATGATATTTTTTACCACCACCATTTCTGCCACAAAATTTCTGTAAGGTGAAGACACATGAAGATTTAAATTGGTTCATATTTGAAGGAAAGATAAAATTTTCTGATTGATGGGTATTTAGAGTTTTATTGTTGGCTATAATTTTCTTACAATGACCCTAGATGTAGTCACAAACAAGTAATAAATATTATTGTTGTTCACAAGGCTGAAAAGTTGTCTGAAATCCCTCAAATTATCCCACAACAAGCTTCCCAAAAACCCCACATCATTGTTGGAAACATTTGTTGATTTCACCTTTATTTATACTTTTTTTCATGTTGCCCTATCTGTACAAACATTGGTATCAGAGCCATAATAGTGCTGTCATTAACCCTAGTTCTATTTGTTGGTGAAAATTTACCACAGTTGGAGGTATCAACCGTTGGAAAGACCAACACTATTGGGTTCCAGAGAACCACCAATCAAAGGATATATCTATTGTTGTATCTTTTGTTTAGGGCTCTTCACATGCTGCCATTGAATCTACGGTCATTTTCTTCTATATATCATCTTCATATTGCATCATAATCCTACAAGAGTATGTTACATGACCTCACATCCTCCCAGCAAAAGTTGATCTTATATGTCGAGTTATATTTATGCTTGGATGGTGATCTGCTTGCTTTGTTTGGAGACCATGGAGGATGAAAAGATTATTGATGTCAAAATGTTCATGGAGGCTACCACCAAATACTGCAATAAGGGAGACTTTCCCATGATGTTTTTGGAACCTTAAAACCATGCTAAAATTGTTTGAAACATGAGCCCTAAAACTAAAACAAATGCTACAAAGAAATCACTATAATTTGATGGAAGTTCTATTATAGGACTTCTCTACTGCTGCTCATATGCCGTCTGAAATAATCAGGTTGAAATTTAGAACCTAACTATCGCTGGTCTAGTATGCAAAATCCAATTCCTAGCAGGAGGCATATGATGAAGCCATTGGCTAGGTTACATATCAGCAGTGTATGTTATGTTGATCTATTACTTTTTCTTTTGGTTAGAAACTGGGAACTTTACCACAACATCATACCAATATGTAAAATATGAATTAATTGTTGTGAGACAACTAGCATCTAGGATATTTGTTTCTATCCCATACTTCGCCATCAACATCTAAGTTGTATTGCCTGTGCATGTGTTGAATGGAGTAGCTATTGTGGCATATTTATGATTGTCTGTGTCAAACATACTATTCTGACATGTCTTCTCTATGTGGGGAAGGTATTGCTACATTGTATTTGCTAAGGACGCATGTTCACCAGGACAAGTCAAATACTTCAAAATGTTGGATGTGTTTTGTATTATTGTTCTAGAACATATTCTCTTTGTATTTTTTTTGTATTATTGTTCGAGAACATATTCTATTTTTCTTTTTATTTATTTCACACGTTGTTTTAGGATATTTGATTGTTTTAGGTTATTTAGGTTTTTGGCCCTGAAATTAGTGATTGAAATGCCAAATAATCACTTTCTGATTGTGGATTTCCTTGTCTATTTGAGTTATTTTACATAAGCAATCTTCATAAGTAGATCTTAAGTAGATATTCTACCCTTAGCTCTATTCCAAAGTGTTGTAAGAATTTCTGAGGACCTCTTCTATTCCTTGACTCGAGGTGGTGGATTTCCCATCCTACTGAGGCCTTTCTCTTTCATATAGTCCTTCATTTTCCATTGAATCTGATTCAAGAGATTCTCCCACTGGATCTCTCTTGGGGGATTCTTATGGTGGTATTCCATGTATCATTTTTAAAAGTCTAATTATTCCCTTCACCTACTTTTCATAACTTCCATAACCATTACGTAGGGACCTGCAATGTCGATGGTGTTTTGTTTGTTTAGTAAAATATTGTCGAGACTTTAATTTATTGAATGTTTTATAATTTAAAATCTATGAAGTTTCAAGATATAATTTTTAAAATTATAATTATTTAAAGGGTGCTAGCTCAATGGAAGATCACCTTCTTTACAAGCAGGAGGCTGGTGGTTCGATTCCATCATGCCTTGATATTCATATATAGGGAATGACGAAGATCAGTTTTTGGTGACCAATGCTCTTTTGACCATCACCAATGAGCTTATGGTGACATTTTTCGACCCTCACCAAAATAAGAAATGGTGACGGTCAACAAACGCCACCATATATACGCATCAATAGTGACAACCATTAAAGGTCCGTCACCATAAATCGTTGTTGTTGATATGAAATTGTGAGGGTCACTGTTTGTAATTATAGTCATTATTCGTGATGGACCTTGATGTCACCAATGAGTTTATGGTGACGATCAATGAACGTCGCCATATATATGCACCAATAGTGACGGCCATGAAAGGTCCATCACAAAAAATCATTTTTGTTCATATGAAATGGTGACAGTCACTATCCGTCATTATAATCAATATTCATGATGGACCTTGAATGTCACAACAACACATACTTTAGATGACGTCACCTTTGGTGACGTTCAATTTTTTGGTGACGGAGGCTATTGTCTGTCACCATTTCCCATATGAAATGGTGACGGTCACTATCTGTCACTATAAATCATTATTAGTGACGGACCTTGAATGTCACCACAACACCTATACTTTCGGCGATGCCACCTTTGGTGACATTCAGTTTTTTGGTGACGGAGGCTATTTTCCGTCACCATTGCTCATAGGAGATGGTGAAGGTCACTATTCGTCACTATAAATCATTATTGGTGACGGACCTTGAATGTCACCACAACACCTATACTTTTGGTGATGCCACCTTTGGTGACGTTTAGTTTTTGGTGACGAAGGATCTTTTGACCCTCACCAATGTTCTTTTTTCTTGTAGTGTTTATGTAATTTAAAGGATGTCTCCTCCTAGAAGAGGTTGATTTCTAAGTCATTGATCTCTCTTTTCTTCTATTTTGTGAGCAATTTTCATAACATTTTGAATCAAAGCTTTGGATTCTAGGGTTTCACTCATGCAAATAGGTCATCATAGAATGGTCTATGTAATTTTTTTAATACGAATGTTCATACACTGAAAAAAAACCTTTAGAGCCAAAATCCTAAGAAACTTGATGTAAAAAATTTAGATATTGGTTCACTATAGTTTCAGAGATATGAGCTGAGGAAGTTAGGGTTTTTACAGGCTCCAAAATTTCTTCTCAAATAGGTGGTTGAGGTAAAATCGTCATGAATTTGTTTCAGAGATAAGATTGGAATTTTGTAAAAGGTGGTATTTTCTGGTATGTCTATTCCAGTGCGAAAGGAAGAAACACTGACATGTGACATGCCATACAAATTTTCTCTATTGAACCAACCCTTAACTATGCCATTATGGGAGATTGGGCATAACATTATCTTGAAGAATCAAAATTATGTTTAACATGTGGAATTAGAGATAATACTGAGAGGAATATGACAAGACCGAAGTTCAGATCTTGGAGATATGAAATTACAAAGTTACAAGCATTTCAAGATCAAGCTCCTAAATGCAAGAAAAAGGTGTGTATTTAAAACAAAAACAAAATTGGATAATTTTTTTTTTGAAAGATTAGTTTGTTATGAAACCAACTCCAAAAATAGAAGAAAAGAGAGATCAACGCCTTAGAAATCAGTGACTTCGAGGGGGAAACCTCCAATACATTACATAAATGAACAATTCTTGGATGATACAAATGACCAAAACCTCATTCTATAAATAGGAGTCCATGGGGCCACAATATAATCCTAGCCGACCTAACAATAATAATGTAAGGGCACAATAATAACAATATTGGGGTTACAGGGGTACAACAATAACAATATGGGGGCTACACTAATAACAATAAGGGACTAAACTAGTAATATAGGGACCTAACATGCCCCTTTCCTTCAAAAAAGTGTTGTCCTCAACGTTTGAGTAGCTCTGGGTGCTTATTTATAAAATTCTCATCCTCCCATGTAGAATCTTTAGTGGACAAGTTCTTCCACTTGATGAGATACTCCAAAATTGATCGATTTTCTAGCTATCAAGTTCTTGTTTCCATGACCACTTCAGGTTCCAATATGATTTTTCCTTCCTCATCAAGTTCTGGTAATATTGTTTGAACTGGAAGATTTTCACCTATAACGTTCTTTAAGCATGAAACATGGAAAAATGGATGCACTCGCGAAGAAGCAGGAACCTCCAATTTGTATACCATAGTACCAATCTTTTTCAACACCTTGTAAGGACCACAATACTTCAGCGATAATTTATTATCCTTCTAATCTTGCTTGAGGGAAATTTGATTGTATTTTTGTATCCGTAAAAATACCCATTATCCTACATCAAAACTTCTCTCACTGTGATGTTGATCTTCCTATTGTTTTATTTTATTTTGTGCCAAATTTAGGTTATCCTTTAAGAGTTGGAGAACTTCTTATTGATGCTCGATGTGATCTTCCACTACTTGAAACTTAGAATTTTCTCTTAAAGATGATGTGATGGATGGTGGATGATATCCATAAAGTGCCATAAATGGGGTCACTTTTGCTGCAATATGGAAGGAAGAGTTATACCCCCATTCAGAGAAAGGTAACCACTTGACCCATTGTGTTTTTTTATGAGATACAAAACAATGAAGATGTCCTTCCAAAAATATATTCACTATCTCAGTTTGATCATCGGATTGAGGATGATAAGACGAGCTATGAGCTAATTGACTACCCAAACAATAAAATAAATCTGTCTAAAATTTTCCAGTAAAAATGGGATCTCTCTCGCTCACAATAATCTTTGGATTTCCATGTAGCTTTTGAATTGTGTCCATAAATGTAGTAGAAAATGTACTTGCTTTAAATGGATGAGAGAATGCGCAAAAGTGTGCATACTTGGTAAGTCTATCAACTACCACCATGATGACACTCTTTCCTTCGGGCTTAGGTAAACTTGTGATAAAATCCATTGAAATATTCTCCCAACGTGCTAGGCACATTGCCTCTTTAAGATGTTCAAACACTTTAGTTTCTTCAGGACTCAATGAAAATGCATCTTTCTTCAATAATGTTGTTAGAGGTGCTGCTTTTCTCCCATATTTCTTAATAAACTTGTGATAATACCCTGTTAATCAAAGAAATCCTTGCACCTGCTTTATGGCTGTGGGGACTTTCCATTCCTTAATGGCTTTAATTTTGTTAGGGTCTACCTTAACACCCTCATGAGATAAAATATGACCCATATATTCCACCTCTTGTACTCCAAAGAAACATTTGGATGTTTTTGTATATAATTGTTTCTCCTACAATAGTTTGATCACCCTGTCAACATGTTGAACATGATCCTTCCAAGACCTGTTGTACATTAGTATATCATCGAAAAATACTAGCACAAATTTTCTAAGGAAGGGTTTGAAAATGGAATTTATCAACCCTTGAAATGTAGAAGGTGCATTGGCAAGAGCAAAGGGCATGACCAAAAATTCATAATGACCCTCATGAGTTCAAAATGTTGTTTTCAGAATATCTTCAGTATTCATTCTAATTTGATGATATCTTGAATGAAGATCCAACTTGGTAAAATAAATTTATCCACGTAATTCATCCAATAATTCATCAATCACAGGAATGGGAAATTTATCTTTAATAGTGAGCTGATTGAGCTTCCTATAATCCAGACACATGCGCCATGATCCAACCTTCTTGTGCACCAATACTACTAGAATAGAGAAATAACATTTACTACCTTGAATTATACCAGCCTCTAACATTTCTGCAATCATACGTTCAATTTCACTCTTTTGGACATAAGGATATCTATAAGGCTTGATGTTTGAAGAAACGCTTCCTGGAATCAAATGAATATCATGATCATGATCTCGAAAAGGTGGGAATGCTTTGGGAGTTTCAAACACCTTGGAATGACTGTTGAAGAATTTTTGGAGATCTGGAGAAATAGATGAATTTGATGTTGGAAATTCTAGTGACATTAGAGCTTATTATCTTTCCCGACTTCCTTGCGATACCCCGTAATTCGATTTCATTTCCTTGTGAAAATATTTTCAAGAAAAGTTCTTGAAATCAAAAGCTACCATCCCCAAAGATTGTAACCATTGTACTCCTAGTACAACATCAGCACCTCCCATTGGAATGGAAATAATTGTACTATTAAATACATATTCCCCTATGGTTAGCTTGATATTATCGCATTTTCCATAGAAATTTATAGTTCCTCCATTTTCAACCATCACTTGACATTCTGGTGCTGGGTATAGGAAACAATTCAATTCCTTGGCTACCTTACAATGAATAAAATTATGGGTACTACCCGAATCAATCAACACTATTAACTTTTTCTTCTTGAAATGTCCTATCTTGAGAGTTTGATGAGTGGTAATTCCTGCCAATGCATTACACGATCTGGTCGGACTCATTTCTTTCTCTTCTAGGGTTGGTTCTTGGTGTATATCCTCTTCTTTTGAAGATTCCTTTTCATTGTCTTATTCCTCTTCAAAATCTATGTAAAATAATTTATTCTTAGCAAACATATGACCTTTAGTGTATTTTCTATTAGAACTGTAGCAAAGCCATTTTTATCTTTTTTCTTCAAATTGTTGTGGTGTCGACCTTGTAGGTTGTGGAAGTCTACAAGTAGCAAAACTTCCATCTTTATATATGTGAGTGGTAGGCTTCCTTGTTGTCATTATTTTACATTCAATTATTCTTGCCAACCTAAATGCCTTTTCCAATGAATCAGGTTCCCAAATGTGAACTTCATGTTGGATCTTATCCTTTAAAGTACCTATGAAGACATCAATCCGGTGTTCCTCTCGAATATTAGTTACCCTTATATTCAATTTCTAGAAGTCCTCAATGTGCTCGACCACTGAACCCTTTTGTTTGACATTTATCAATTGGCTAAAGAAGGAGTTATTTTTTGTATCCTCATAATGTGCTATCATTTCCTCCTTAAAAATTGAACAAGTGACAATTTTTTAATGAGAGCAAATCCATATATACCATAAAAATGTATTTTGTTCTAAATGTAAAGTTTCAATGCGTACCTTTTGTGTGTTTTGCACATTATTGAGATCAAAATATTGCTCCATGTATAGTATCCATGTTACAGGATCCTTGCCATCAAAATTATTCATATCCATCTTTAGAATATGGTGTTTCTTCCATCCAACATTAGATTTTATGAAATCACAGTTAAAATTTATTTTGTTCTCATCATTAGTTTCATCTACTACCTTTTCAGCATTAGGAAACATTTCTTGTATCAACTTTGTCAAACATTCCATGTGTGCATTTAGATCATCTTCATGTTTTCCATGTTGTCTTTCATGATTTCCATGTTGTCTTTCATGTCATCCATCTTAGCTTCCATGCCAAATTCCATGTCATCCATCTTAGCCTTCACGGCTTTCCTAAAACCATCCATCTTAGCTTCCACGCATTTATTCAAAACTTCCATTTCATTTTTTGTTTCTCTTTGCGAAAACAAAATTTGGTGCACTTGCTCTTGTAATTTTGATATGTCATGTTGCATTTCTTCTTCTTCATGAGCCCTAGTAGAGCCTTCTAAAGGCTTAATGGGTGTTGAATTCTTTTTATGGGGCATTTTATAACCGAATACTGATATTTATTCTACAATATTCCCTTGGAATCAATTCAAACTGATTTTTCACACAAGACTTATGAAATTCGAAAAAAAATACACACTACTTTATTGATTTTGAGGAGCTCGATATTGAAACTAAATTATCTCCATTATTTCGAAACTTTAACATCTTAATTTTGGCCCTGTAGTAGCCCTATAAATCTTCTTTAAATTTCCATAGGTATCACCTGATTTGGATTCTTCAAGAAAAAATTTATGCCCAATTTCCCACAATGACCTAATTATGCACTGGTTCAGTAGAGCGACCTTGTATGGCATTTCGCGTGTCATTGTTTCCTCCTTTGGCTCTGAAATTGATACAGAGGAAACTATAGTCTATGTACCTGTGCCCACATTTTATCGAATTTTGATCCAATGCTCAGAGAGAGAGTTCTAACGATTTTCACACGGTAACCTCTTTGAGATGAAATTTGGGAGCCTAAAAAATCCCTAACTTCCACATACCCTATCTCCAAAAATATTATGAATCAAGCTCTAAAAGTTTTCCAAGACATTCCAGAGGATTGAAAATTTTCTCTATAAAAATATCAGCTTCTGAACCCTTGTAGATAAAATGTTATAGTGAGAATTCCACGATGACCCGTTTATGTTAAATTTAGCAGCCTCTGAAAATCCCTAAATTTCACAGATCATATCTAGGAAAATATTATGAACCAAGATCTGAAATTTTTCCACAACGTTCCTTAGGATTTCGGCTTCACTCTATAAAAATTTCAACTTCTGAACCCTCGTAGAAAACAAGTTATAGCAGAAATTCCACGATGACCTGTTTGGGGTAGTGAAACCCTAGAATCTAAAGCTCTCATAGCAAATGTTATGAAACCAGATCCAAAAATAGAAGAAAAGAGAGATCAACGCCTTATAAATAAACCACTTCAAGGGGGAAACCTCCAATACATTACATAAATGAAAAATTCTTGGATGATACAAATGACCAAAACCTCCTTCTATATATAGGAGTCCATGGGGCCACAATATAATGCTAGTTGACCTAACAATAATAATTTAAGGGCACAATAATAACAATATTTGGGGTACAAGGGTACAAAAATAACAATAAGGGGGCTACACTAATAACAATAAGGGGCTAAACTATTAATATAGGGACCTAACATAGTTTGAAGTCATTCCAAGGGCTTACTGAAGCATAGATATTAGTATTGGGTTCTATAATTCCTCCAAAAAAGAATTCCACTCTCATTAGGTCGTCATAAATCTCTACTATGACGCATGAAGAGGAATAAGTGCAACATGATATATCAAAATTACAAGATCAATTGCAATAAATTTCTCTCTTGCAAAAAAAAACAAAATGAAATGGAAAATAGGATGGATGGTATGAAGAAAGGCATGGGAGCTAAGATGATTGGTTTGAAGAATGTTTGTTATAATATCATTTATCACCAGCTTATACTTGATGACTTATGCATTAGCCTTGGACAACCCTTCCCTTTAGAATTGTACATATTACTCAAAAAAAATTATCTTAAAACCCATACACGACTTTTCCCAAACATTTTTGTGTATATACACGAGTCCATACATAGAGAATCACGTATTTTGTTTTAAACATTAAAAAATATATATTTTCCCTATTTTAGAGGCGGGGTTTACAGTTGTTCTAGTAACTTAACGACCACAACCTGTGGCCTAACTGCTCCCAACTGCAAAAACTAAATTGAGGGAGTATAAAAGCCCCTCAAGCGAATGCACTAAAGGAGGAAGAGAGGGAGAAATATAGATGGTATATGCTGTTGGAGTCCTATCCAAGTCTAATATATTCTCCTGCCTCCTCCACTTCCCAGATATTTGGAGAAAACCCTCGTTCCTTGAGATGCTCACCACCCTATGTGACATCCATTGTGCACTATTCTTAGAAGAAATCTTGAGAGGCTAGGGTTGGACGGATCCAGAGGATGGTATGCTCGAAGGCCGTGGCAGATTTCAAGTGATCTCTCCACATTTGTTTACTGTACATGTCATTAATAATAGAAGTACCATATTGTTCTTGATGTTTATGTGTCAATAATATTTTATACATGTGTAATGATCGTGAATTATTCTTTTAATATTGTTTTTATGAGATTATACATGCTTTTCACTAACATCTAGTACATATATATGTTGTACAACTAGAATTTTGTGTTCGTTCTTTGCTAATTTACAGATTACAGAGCAGAAAGTGTTGCAAGGGGTTTGCACCCTGCAAGATCTACTACAACTGAGAGATATCGGGGTAAGGTCTGCAAGCTATAGATTCTAGTTATTACCATAAAAGTTGGTTAAGTGAGTCCTTCTTGTAATGACATGCCCCTGATTTGTGAAGGTTCATCAACCAAAGACCTTTAGGGTAACATTTCCTGAAACATAAATGGCGACTCCATTGGGGATCACATTCTTTTGATTTCTTGTTTGGGTTTTTTTATCTATCTTGTAGGTTCTTGATAGTTTTTATCACTTTTTATAGTCTAGTAAGTCTTTCTTCAATCAAACAGAAGACCTAGTCCATTGATTAGGCTTGAATTTTTAAATTTTTTTCCTTACCTTTATTTCCATATGCAACTTCTTCTCAGCACAATCCTGTATACCTCCTATTTTTTCCGAAGGGAGCCATGTATAGACGAGTTTCCTTGGTTACAGTCACATATATACACTAGTTTCACACTGAAAAATCGTGTATGGCTGGAAAAATTTGAAATTTAAGTATTCAACCTTTGTAGTATTTTTTGTCTGAATTGAACCATTCTTGTGGTGTATTTAAGGGCTCTCGACTGTGTTTATCGTGATTTCATATCTATTTCTCTCTTGTTTTTGTGAAAACCTATCCATTTGGTGAATTGCATGTTTTGTGTGTTTGCAATTGTGGCTGAAGCACCAAGACCTTTATTGAAGTTCTTGGCTATTATGATCAATCAGAACAGTGAGCCTCTGCTTGTTTTCTATTCTTGGCCCTATGCATTGCTTCACTTGTGGTTTTTTCCTCCTTGGTCTATTTCAGTTTTCTTGATTTCTTCGACTTGTCTTGTTGCGAATCTTGAAGAATCTCTTTTTGGTTTTTTGAGTTGTTGTTCGTTGCAAGATTGTGCTATTATGTTGAATCAATTGATTGAGTTTCATGATCATTTTTTCTCATTTAAGTCCCACTATGATAGTAGCATAATTGGCTTGAGCACTTTGAACCCTTTGTAGAGACTCATTTTGTTTGATTCTCTTTCTTAGGTAGTTTTTTATTCTTTTCTTGAATCACTTTTTCTTCCATTATAAGTTAAAAGCCCAAAAATATTTTTTGTTTTCCGTAGTTTTTTCTTTGAGTTTTTTTTTTACGGTTTCATATATCATTTCAAGATTTTTGGTTGGTTTCTAGTCTTTGGTTCTTGGCTTGATTTTGAAGGAAGTATTATCTTGATTTATTTCTTTAATAACAAGTGCATTCTGGCATTCTTATACATAGGATTTTTGTTTGGAACTAGCCTTGTTTTCTTTCAAAAAGTTATCGAATCATTGTTTTGCTAGGGACTCTTTTTTGCTTCTTTAGAGTTAGCATATTCGGATTTTCATATCATTGGTAGTTTGAATTAAGTGCATTTGAGAATTTTAGTCATTTTTGTAACCTTCTGGATCAGGTGAAGTTTGAATGTCTGAAAAGAAAAGAATTTTTTTTTTCTTATTAGTTTCGTAGAACCCATGTAGAGATCATTTTTCATCGAAAGGAAATTGTTGCATTTGCATGTAACTAGGTTTTCATTGATTTCTTCTGCATCATAAAACACCATCAGTTTCACTTCCGTGTACCCTTTAATTAAGTAACAACCAATTTAAACAAGAGATATAATTAAAAGAAACCAAAAGTTTTTGTATCATTGTCATTGATCATACACCAGCTATTTAGGTTGTAGGGCCTTGGATTAGGTGAGTGGAGAGTTAAATATCCAAGGCCGTTCAAATTGTTAAACATATAAAGTTTATTAATGAGTGAAATCCAACATCGTTAAGTGGACCAGGAAAGTTCTTCTCCAGAGAGCAAAGCATGAGGGATAGTGCATGCATATAAGAGAGAATCCCACTCTCTTATTTGTTGAATCTTGACCTAAGACCATTCCGCCCGACTGCCAATATGGATTGGTGCCCTTAGTTTCCTATCCTAGAGACCTCACAAGTGACTCTGTGGGGGAATACCTATGGTACCTGAGAAAGACATTGCATCACTTCCATCAGTGCTTATGGAGGGTGCCCTTGCGAATCTTGGGACTTGCATCGGAAAAGGATGTTGTTAGGAGGTCAGCGCAACTGTTTCTGTTACCTGCGCTAGTAGGCCTGGGGTGTAATTACTCCAGACTATTTTCGAAAGGTCCTATTATTTCGCTTTCCTGTATTTTGGTGTCTAGTGCTCATCACCTGGAGCGAAAATACCTGAGAAATGGTTGTTTGGCTATATCTTAGGACCTTTTTAGAGTGTGTTCTTTGCTCCTATATTTCGTAGCTTCAAATATTCTTTGAGTCTAAAATTGATTTCTTAAAATGGTTGACCAATCGCCTCGTTGATCGAGGAGGCTCTGTGGGTTGTCTCCAACAAGTGCCAAGCGTTCTTCAAGAAGGCGTAGGATTAATTTGGTGGGTGATTTTCACCCGGTGGTTTCGAACGCAAAAGAGAGAGATCCTTCATTGGGGATTGTTGTTTCTATGGGTGGTTCTAGTGTCAGTGTCAGTATAGAGAGGAGTGCTCCACTCATCTCTAGAGTTTTATTTCCAGTAGAAGAAGTAGAAATATAGGAATTCCCTTAGCCTGCTAAGTCTCTTCCATCTCCTCTTCCTGCTAGTTATCCTCATGTTATTGAATACATCGGGCCTAAGTCTCAGAGACCAGCTATTCCCTTTCTGTCATATCCCTTTCTTTTGATGGCCACGACTGGGAACACATTTTTGGCTGTGAACACTTCAAGTGTTCAGACTCCTCTTTTAGTTGAAGGAGGGGGCACTATTGCTATATCAACAATCACTTCTAGTCCTATTGCGCTTGGCTCTAGAAACACCTAAGCACATGCTTCTCAATCTGGCCCCTTTTCTTATGGAATACCCACTAGTGGAATTCCTTATTTCTCCTTTTCTGTTGCTTCAGCTGTCTCCACACCCATTCCTTCTATGGCTAGTGGATCAGCTTCGTTTCAAGGGTTCCCCTTTGGAAGTGGGCACCTCCCTCATTCAAACCCTTCCTTAGGATATTTATCTTTTACTTCTTAGACTCAAGGTTTCAATACTTTTTCGGGAGGTCAAAATTCTAATGTCTTTTTGGGATGGAACCCTGTTTTTACAATGTTAGGAGCGGGGAGTCAGTTTCTCACTGGTCAACAAGGGAATGTTCCCTTCCCTGCATTGAGTAATTCTTAGGTTTTTTAGTCGTTTGCAAATTCTTGGAACCCTTACCAGAGGGTTTCCTCTTCATTCAATACCTTGGTTGGAGGGAATGGTCCTATGTATAGTAACTCTTTGTTGGGGGGGGGTTCCTTCTCCGAATGTCGGGTCACAAGGATTTTCTTATGGCCCATCATTATCTATGAAAAATAACTAGCAACCTAGTGGCTTAAAAAGTCTAGGTTATTCTTTTCATAATATGGGGAATCCTTCCCATGGGGGATGGAATTCCTAGGCTCCTCCTCACTTACCATTTCTAGCAACATTAAACTTGCGAGATCTTTTGAAATTGACTAACAATCCTATTTGATATAGCCCAGGTTGGCCTCTGGTCCCCACCAATCTCCCCTTAGATATCCAAATTTTTAAGGGAAGACTGGCAAGGATCCAACAGATCATATAACCACTTTCCATTTATGGTGTTCCTCGAACTATTTAATCAATGATTCGATTAGTTTGAGATTATTTCAAAGAACCTTAACTTGAAATCCAACCAAATGGTACATTCAGTTAACTAGGGGAAGTTTTGCTACTTTTGGAGAGTTGGCTACCATGTTCTTAAATCATTTTCAGTTACTTGTTTGTTATGATGTCGGGACTGACCTCCTGGCCAATTTTCAATAGGATAAGGCAACTCACATTTCTGATCATATTCAGGAATGGAGAAGAAGGAAGAGGCTCATTAAAGCCAAAATCCCAAATGAATTCCTTCTTGAGTGGTTTTTGAAATCTTTACAGTAAGAAATTTCTAAGGATGTATCCATTTCACGGGTATTTTCTGAAGAGCAAGCTATTTTTAGGGCTCAGTAGTTACAATTGATTTATTCTTAGTCTGGAGTCCTTAATAAAAAAAATCCGAATGCTCCTCACTCCAAATTCGACTTATCCAAAACTAAACTTGGTACTCATGGTGACGTGCGTATTGGTTCAATTGATAAAGGTACGACTAACCTGCTAAGTCAATTGCAACAATTGTCTATATAGTCTGCTTCTTGTGGTCAGGCTGTACCTGCAGTGTCAACTCCTTGCCAGTCCTTGGAAATAAATGTTGTTCAAACTTCAAACCCCAAAGAAAATGAAAAATTTGATGGGAAGAAGAAGAGACAGAATAACATGAAAAAGGACAAGTATGGGAAGGGGAATGAAAGAAAATCCAACCATAATGTTGGAGAGGGTAAAAAGGATAATAAAAAGAAAGTAAAATTTCCATGCAAATTGTGCACTCAAGATCATCTTATGCACTTTTCCATAAATTTCAAGATGAACAATGCTTTTTAGCTCAACAGGGTTCTTCCAGTTCCTAGGTTGTGTTAATAAACCCTTTTCCCCAAGGGAAGAAATTAGTTTCTGGCACGAATCCAAATAGTAGGGCTCCCTTTGGGGGTAGCCAAGAAGGGGAAAATACATCAAACATATACATGATGAGTGCTCACACAGATATTTCTACAAGATCTTGTGACTATGGCGAAGCTGAGTCTTCGAAAGCCAAGGGTGCTCCTGATAGTACTAAGCCACTTCATATTACTAGGTCTACTGTTGAGCCTATAACTTAGATGCTGAAAACATCCTCAAAATGTTTGATGATCAATCCTAATGCCAAGGCTGCCCAGAACCACTCGATTATAGAAGATCTGGCTCAAAGTCATTGTGCCATGTCTACGTTAGAGGTGCTCCAGTCTTGTCTGGCTCAGCGGAGTGCTTTTCTCACTACTATTGGGGCTATTGATCCAAAGAAATATCTTATGATCACATTTGGTATGTTGAATTTTAAAAAGGGACTTCCTCATCATATGGCTTTCCATATCAGATTGACTTATCAGAAATTCAATATCTTTCGAATAGTCATAGATGAGGGTGCTTCCATGTGTGTAATTTCTCTTGCATGCTGGAAGGGTATTAGATCTCCCGCAGCTATTCCTTTAGCCACTCTTCTGACTACGATTGATGGTTATTATCACAAGCCGCATGGTATTGTTCCAGCTTTTCCCATCTGTGTTGGGGGCAAGACTGTTAACATGGAAGTTGAGATAGTTGACACAAGCTTAGACTATAACCTTCTGTTGAGGCGAAACTGGATCAATGAGATGGACACCATAACATCCTCATTATTTTGTATTGTTTGTTTCCCTCACGAAGGGAGAATTGTCATAGTTGACCAACTGGATTGTTCTCCTGTAGATCCAAATGCATCTTATGACTCAACCATTCCTTTAGTGAAGGATACCAAGCCACTTGTTGAGATTCTGAAGGGTTGGAATGTACACTTCCTTGATGGTTAATTTTGATCTTCTTCCTCCTTCAGCTCATATCAATGGTATTTCATCCTCCAAGGCTCCTATTAGAAGAGAGTTATTCAAAACTGATTATTTTTTGGACCCCTGGACCTTACCTTCTCCTACCTCCACATTAGAAGAAGATCAAGTGGGTGGAATGGCCTTTCCTATGTCCACATCTAAGATTGTTTATAGCTCTATTGTTGACTCTACATATTCCATTCCAGTTTCTATTTCGCCAGAGGAATTCGTTGGAGATGTGGCTCTAGTTTGGACTCTCAGTTCATCTTCGGCTCAGGATTGCCTTGATGCCACTCTTCCATATGAAGAGGCCATCCTCGAAGCAATGACTGGTGTAGAGAGACCATGGGATGATTTTCATCATCGGTCTTACTTTCTCCCGGACTTGCGCAAAGTTGAATCAATTTTTCGTAGCCCTTAGTGTTCTGTTCCTAATCACCCAGTCCTGAACCCTTTAGCACCAGCATAGGCTTTTGCTGAAGGGAACATGCCTTTGATTTCTCCTAATATCCCGGTGAACATCTCCAGAGATCCCAACGTTATAGAGAATTTCTTCATCGGAGCTGAGGGTTCCCCTGAAGAGATTCAAACTTACATCGAGCTCTTTCGAGAGTTTAGGGATGTGTTTGCTTGGGCTTATGAGGAAATGCTTGGTATATATCCATCTATTGTCCGACATAAGATAAACGTATACAAAAATGCTAAGCTTATCAGGAAAAAGCTTCGTCCATTCAATCGTAGGAAGGCCACAACTATCAAAGCTAAGGCGGAGAAGCTGCTAAATGCATGGTTCATTTACGTAGTTCCTTTGACTGAGTGGATTTCAAACAGGGAAAATTTTAAGGATGGGAAATTTTTTTGAAGTTTAAAACATTGGCGAATCTCACTAGTCCCTAATATGAAAAGTATAACATGTTTATTGATATATTTGTAAAATTATTCAAATTTATAATGATTTTCTTTATACTCTCTATATAATGTTGGCGATTTTTAAGTTAAAATAATTTTATATTGTAAAATTTGGGCGAATCCTTTTTATAAAAAATGGAAATTAGCGAATCTTTTTTTTGGAAAAAACATGGAAAATTAGCCCATTTACAAATATTAGCCCCTAAAATTATCCATGGTTTCAAATCCAGTTCGTGTGGAAAAGAAACAAGGAAAAATTCGATTTTGCGTTGATTTCAGAGACCTAAATAAAGCATATCCTAAAGATAACTACCCCACACCGTTTATAGATCAAAGTATCTATGAGTGTACGGGGAATGCGATTTTCTCCTTCATGGACAGTTTCTCTGGATATAATCAAATTAATATTCATCCTGAGGATCAGCATAAGGCTGCATTTATTTTTCTCTAGGGTGCTTTTGCTTACAAGAAAATGCCTTTTGGCCTCGAAAATGCTGGAGCTACTTTTCAGTGGGCCATGTATTATGCCTTCCACGACATCAAACATATTATCGACACATATTTGGATTATTTAGCTGCTTGTTATCGCAAGAGAATGGATCATCCTTCTCACCTCCATCAAGTTTTTGAACGATGTCGGCATTATAGAATCTGGTTGAACCTGGACAAGTATGTTTTCATTGTCACATATGGTCGGTTGTTGGGATTCATCATGTCTAAAGAAGGGATTCGGGTAGATCCCTTCAAGGTTTATGCAATACTTCAGTTGCCTCCCGCGTCTTCAATTCGTCAACTTCAAAGTCTGCAAGGAAAAGTTATTTTTTTTCGGATATTCATCGTAAATTATGCTGAGATTAAGAAAGGATTTATGAGATTATTAAAGAAAGGAGTTCCATTCTTTTGGGATGAATTTTCTCAACACTTATTCGATGTTTTGAAAAAATAATTGACCTCTGCTACTTTACTGTGTCCACCCGATTATAGCAAGGATTTCCTGTTGTATCTCGTGGCAACAGAATCTACCATTGGTATGGTTCTGGTTAAGGAGAAATATGCTCTTTTCGAGCATCTTATATACTACCTTAGTCAAGGCTTGGTAGGACTTGAACTCTGATATTCTCTGATAGAGATGCTTGCTTTAGGATCTTTTCATGTTGTTCAGCGACTCAGACATTACATTCTACTTCGGAAAACTTTTGTTTTGAAAGTAGTCAATCAATTTCTATTTGTTATTAGTAGGCGAGTGATTGGGAGAAAATACAATCGATGGATTGTGATTTTGCAGGAATTTTATCTTGAGTTTGTGTCTTCCAAGTCCAAGAAACCATTGGTTTTTGCGAAATTGATTTCTGAGTTTCCCTGTGGAGAAGAGATTATTTATGGCAAATCATTTCCTGGAACATATTTTTCTCATTTCTTCACAGGATCCTTGGTGTGGGGATCTCATAGTTTTTCTCCAAGCTGCGAATTTTCCCTTGAATTTTTCGAAAGATAAGCGTCGAAAGTTACGTCACTTAGCCATAAGCTATTTGATTATTGGAGACACTTTATATCGTCGCGGGGTCAACTCAATCCTTAGACGTTGCTTAACTCTCAAAGAATTTGAGGTTGTGTTGAATGATAGCCATAGTGGAGCTTATGGTGGTCATTTATCTAGGCTTGCTACACCCCAAAAAATCTTGTGTGAAGGATAATTTCAACCTTTGATTTTCAAAGATTGTATGGAATCGGTCAAAAGGTGTCATATGTGTTAAGTTTATACTAGAAATATGCGTGCTCATCCTGCTCCTCTCTTTCCTATCCTTACTATTGGACCCTTTACAAAGTGGGGTATTGATTTTCCTACTTGTAACCCGCCTTCAGATAAAGGTCACAACTACATTATCGTAGTTGTAGAATACTTCATGAAATGGGTTGAGGCTATGCCTACTTTTGGGAATGATGCTGAGTCAACAACTCTTTTTATTTTCAATGAAGTCATTTGTCTCTTTGGTATTCCCAAATAGATTGTCACTAATCATGGTAGTCACTTTTAGAACAGCATGATCACTGAATTGGTTCTGAAATTAGGTTTCTGGTAGGAGCATTGATCTCCTTATTATACTCAGGCCAATGGGCAAGTTGAAGCCATGAAGAAATATTTGAAGACAATTCTTCAACAGATGATTTATAAATCTAGATCCAATTGGCATATTATGTTGTACCTTGCGCTTTGGGCATACTAGATGTCAATCAAAACTGCAACTGATTTTACTTCGTTTCAACTTGCTTATGGGTTGGAATCTATATTTCCTATTGAGTGTGAAATTCCCTCCCTTAAGTTAGTTGTTGAGCTTCTTCCTGACACTTCTAGTCTCAAAGGATGCCTCCTTCATCTGGAACATCTCGGTGAGTAGCATCAAGATCCAGCTACGATGAATGAGGCACATAAGAAATGGGTAAAGGTTCAGTACGATAAGGAGGTCAAACCTAGGGTTTTCTCTGAAGGTGACCTTGTCTTGGTTTATGCCCAAGAGAAGGATGCCTTGGGGGTAGGTAAGTTAAAATATATTTGGTATGGCCCCTTCATTGTCAAAATTTTCTTGAAGAAAGGAGCTTATGCCTTGATTGATTTTGATAGAAATGAGTTAGCGGAGCCCAGAAATGGGCTCTATTTGAACAATTAGTATGCCTAGGCTTTGGCCTAGCATCTTGCTTTCCTATATATATATATATATATTTTGTACATATCTGGGTTTTCGATTTTTGGTGTGATTTTGATGAATTTGATCTGCTTTGGCATGTAATATTGGATGACATGAGTCACTTTGGTTTCGCTGATGGTGCTAGTAGACATACCTGGAACTTGGCTTATGCAGCTCGGGTACTCCATTATCCATCCGGTCAGTTAGTTTCAAGAGGTGTCTGCATTGTTCCTACTTCGAACAATGTAGCATAATACACTGTAATAATTAATATACTCTTAGAGGCAATATCCTTGGATGTTGATTCGTTAGAAGTTTTCTTGGATTCACAGCTGGTGGTTTCGTAGTTGAACAACACATATCGGGTCTGAGACCCATTTTTACATTGGTTTTTTTTAGGGTAAATTTGTTACAAAGATCATTTCAATTTATAACATTCATTCATATTCCTTGAGCTGATAATTGGATGGCAGACTTATTGGCTAATTAAGCAACTGATTGGCATATTAATCATTCAATTCTTTAAAAAATATATCAAATACATCATTAATTATCATACATTTGAGTCATCACATCATATAAATCATTATATATATATATATATAGTTAGAGTGTTCAAAAACATATAAAATATGGACGATCATGTCCTACAAAATTAGGGCCTATGCCCGATCATGTCGATCATGAAAAAATATTGCAGTCATCCTATTAAATCTATAAATCTACTGTTGAGGTCCCTGCCCAACATTTGTGTTCCTATAAACACAATGGAAGTTGCTACACGACGGAATAAATGCACCCACTCTCGTGGTACTCGAACCACTCGTCTTTAGATAGCCTCTAGTATGTCCTCTATTGCAGCCATAGGTATCTAGTGTGTCAAGCTATCCAAGTTCCTCTATACTTCATGGAGCATCCTTCCAGGGTCTTTAGCATCTGCCTCACTTCTGCGGCGCTTGTGCCTTGGGTACCCCTCAGGCCTGACTGGTCCCATGTCTGCATCATGATCATCATAATTTTTTAAGTCATTGTCTAATCAAAAAAAAAAATTCATTATCATACTTTGAAAAAAAAAAATCACATAATCAGAAATAAAAAAATGAAATCTCACCGATTACGCCCATGCTACACCAGGTGGCAAGAGTAGATTTGGATCTTCACGAAAGTCCATCCTAGCATAGGGATAATCTTCCACTGTGATGATTTTTTCTTCCCACCATTGGAAGATCTCATCATCCCAAGTCGTCTGGGGAGCTTCACTTCACCATAATCTCTTCATCAGATCTACCGATCGGGCTATTCTTGGATCTATCGGGTTGTTGATAGTTGAGATGAATTTGGGTCGAAGCCCTGGGACCATCTCGAAGAAGAGTGTCAACAATATTGTACGACACAAAAAACGTTGGTCTTTTCTTTCCATATTGAAGTCAATTTTTTTTCATATTTCTCACCAAGGCTGTGCACCAATCAAAGAGATGAATCAAGAATTCTACTGCTATGCTCATTTGTGTCCGTGAAACCTGATGCAGAGAGTCAAATCCTTCTACTCTTCCAATGGTAAAGAGAAGGATATTCATGTAAATCCTTCATATCTCTGATAGGAATATGAGTTCCTACCGTTTGTGCATCATATATGCAGAAGAATTGGACATAATCCTCTATTGTAAGCCCTCCAACAGGCTTTCGGTGTAAGTCTACTGGGTCTTCTCTCTGAGAGAATTCAATGATGAAGAATATATCTTCCACTTATATGCATAGTGGCATATTATCAATTATGAAACAGTCATCTTCCAGCTCCCAATGATCAACCAAAATTTGAAGAAAACGTACATTGCTTTTCATATTGGGCATTTTGAAAAATTTGAGCAATCGACAATTTTGAAGAAAATCTAGCAAAGTTCGATCTTCCATCACCTCATTGTCAATGGCACTCTGCTCATGCTCTCTCCAGCTAATGGACAACCTAAGAAAAATCATTAAATTTCTGATTAGATTCAAGTTTTAAATTTTCACTCTGTGCATACATGACCTCACTTGTACACAATCACGTATGATATGCTAGTTCGTCCACATGAAGTCGCTTATGCGGAAAGGGTTTCATCAAAAAATATATTTTCTACGGTGAAATTTCAAAAAAATTTCCTTAAAAAGGAATGAAATTGATGAAAAGGATGATTTTAGAGCTTGACTGATTTGGCACGATTTGATGGTTGATTGCTCTAGATTTGAGAATAGGAATTTTCACCCAAAAGCTCCTTCTCCACTTCTACAATGTGAAAACGATTATGCCTATAATTTGAAATTTTTTTGTAAATTTTCATTGTGCTTATTTTTTGAATTTGACTAAGGCTATATAACCATTTGGCTAATAAGTGTTCGGCAAGGTATTTTTTCAGGTACATGTTGTTGAATTCGAGATTTTCCTAGTTTTTTTCTTTGGATCCATGACCGTTGACCTGTCATGGCAGGTATCTGATTTCAAACTAGCATATATGATGCAGGAGCATCAAACTCAACTTTTATTTTTCATTTGTGTAATAAGGGGGGTGAGATATTTTAGTTATTTTATTAATTAAATTTTTTATTTTAATAAATTAGGAGGAAAATGTAAAGGTGAGGATTATTATATATATTTTCTTTAATAATTAAAGGATATGAGAGGAATGGGATTCGGTAGATAATCTAGGGAGAAGGAATTCTATATACAAGATTTTGTTGAGTCCAAAACTAGAATAAATCTAATTTAAATTTAGTTGAGATTAATGTGGTGGATTTTATGGAATGGAGTAAATTCATATTTCTGTATAAATAAGAGCGTTGTATGAGGGTGTAGACATCTAAGTGAGAGAGTGGGAAGTGAGGAGAATGTGAGAAAGGGTTTGAGAGATTTTGTAAAGGGCCAAGAGCCAGGAGAGGCTCTCCATTGTACTATTTGGTTGAGGATTTCTTATGTTATTATATACCTATATTTTTTATAAGCTCTCTTTCGGCTATGTATATTTGAAGTTGATGCAAATGGAGTTTTAAATGAGTTTTCTTAAGTATTTAAGAAATAAAGGAAGTGTTCATTGTTTTATATGTCAGGATCTGACTTAACCCAAAATCCCTGCATCATTTCGTATCAGAGTAGGAAATATGCATGTTCTACATTTTAATTTTAATATGCACGTATATTGATTTGGAAATTGCAGGAAGATGAATTCATCTAGAGCCTACGTTGTTGGTGAAGTCGAATTGGGCAATGTATGAATCAATTTATGAAGCTGTGTCCAAGCAATAAAGAGACGGAGTCTGCTCAAGTCCGTGGAGGAGAGCGACTGAGAGCATTGCAACGGTGGCAAAGAATTGTGATTAAGTGGATGCTACTAATGGTGGCTACGCACATAGCAAGGAAACTGCTAACCCATGGCTCAACGCTTTCGGACAGTCAAGGGTTGCAGTCATAGTTTAAAGTTGCACTATAGTGATGTTAATGTATACATACCAGTCCTGGATGGTGGTCAAACCACACGGTTTTGAAGCATCCTTTTGTTGACTGAAATGCATTATACCAGTGCCCTGAATCATAACACAAGAATGTTTTCGTGAGTTTCCATTTTGGTGACTTAAGAGTTGTGTTCAGGATGTGGTCAAATACAAAAATATGGAAGCCATTGCAGAGATGGCATGTATCATACCCGTATCAAATCGTAGCATTGAAGCCCGATTCTAACATATCATACCCGTGCCGGAATAATAATGAGAATGGTTAAGTATTTGCATGAGGAATGAATGGAAATGGTGCCCAAACCCATAATGCAGACTGTTAAAGGGTTTGCGTGAGTTAAAGTGTCCACTTTGGTGAACTAACAGTGATTGAATTTGGATGTGGTCAAACCCGCAGTATTGAATCACATTGCATTAATTGCAATGTATTATACCATCGCAAACTACAACGCAACATTGTTAAGGGGTTTTGTGTAAGTGTTAAATGGTAAATTGTTTGCCAACGGTAGCAGGTTAAGAGTTGGTTTGCCTTGCATAATGTGAAACTTTTAATTGCCAATCAATGTGGTTTTAAATTTCAAATGATTATGGTGATATATGATTACAACGATCCCTTGTGGGTCCAACGAACATAGTAGTGGAGTTTGCTTGAGTAAGAAAATGTTTGTATTGGAATTGCATGCTAATTTGACAAACTAATGAACTTCATGTTGTATGTAATGTGCTAATTTATAATGTGCAGTTGTATGGCACATGAAATTACAGGTGAGAGATGGAACAATATCACATAGAGATATTGACGGTGAGTTGATATGTTTTATTTTGACTTTGATTTGAAGATGATGTTTGCAAAATTCAGGTTGAAAAAAATTGAAGGAAATATTAGAAAAAGATCACAGTTTTAAAAAATGCAGATGAGTTGAAGCCTAGAGCAAGAAAAGAGGATGCTCAAAGAGGTTCCAGATAATAGAGAACTAGTGCTTTCCAAAAGACTAAGTCCAGAGAGATGATTGGTGAGGTAAGTGGCAACAAGGAGGACTTGTTATTGCAGAGGCTCTAAGTCCACCTCATGATGAGTGAGTGATGAATTCATGAAGATAGAGATAAATATGACTGCTGAAGGTCATTTCAGAGGTTCTAAGAGAGACCACAACAGAAGAAATGAGAAATAATATGCCAAGTCAAATGGCATGAGAATGAGTCAAGAGCAGATTGACGGAGAGAGAGCTGAGATAAATTTCTGTCTTTAGTTGTTGATGGAAATGTTACGAAGAAGTAAATTAGACCAGAGATATGGATGGAGTATGAAGAGGAAATTCAAATGGCAGAGATTATAAGTGAAGTGAGAGCATAGAGTGAATGTTCAATTGAAGGAAGAGTTACTCATTTTAAATGAGTACGTAAAGAAATATTTGATATGTGAGCCAAAATATGGTCCATTTATTTCTGAAATTAATGATGTGACAGAAGAAAAATATGCAAAATAATTGAATCAAATGAAGGATTCAAAGTAGCAAGAGAATATGATAACTAAAACATCTAGTGGGACCACAAGGTCTTATGTTTTTAAGACTAATTATTTGTGTGTGATTGCAGGTACATCACAGGATGTTGAACAAAATTTGAAGTTTGTTAAGGAGAAGAAGTTGAATATGAAATCTGTTCGGAATGATGCTAAGATAGCAAGATCTCAAAAAGAAATGAAGACAGAGGGGTCTCATGGAAATATTTAGCAGACTATTGAAGCAAAAGAAGAAGGGCCATCTGATGATTGGTCAACAGCAAGTGAAGGTATGGAAATTTGTGTAAAATTTCCAAGTTCTAATCCAATTGAGATTGTTGAGTTAAATAGAAAGTTAGATCTTCAAAGAAGGAAGTTGGAAAAATAGAGGATCTATACTTAGGGTGAGTTGCTGAAAGAGAAAGACAAAGAAATTTCTCTGAATAATAATCAAGAAACAAATCATAAGGATGTAGAAATGATTCAGCAAATCGAAGAAGTTCATTTTTGTGAACCAGAACAGGGATACATTCTTGAAACAGATGATATGGAAGAGGGAATAGCTGACAGTCTCATGGAGGATTCAAATCAGCGTACTGATATGCTGATGGAAGAAGAAATTTCCTAGCAACATACTGAAATGTTGACAGAGAAGAAAGAGGTACTAAGGCCTTATGTTTTTTATCTTAATAATTGTTTTGTGAGTACAAGTTTTATTGCAGATGCTGGAGAAGATCTATTGGACAGAGAAATTAGAATAATAAGGAAGATAATGATGAAAGTATCCTAGAAGAAGAGAGCAGCAATAAAACAAAGAAGAAGCAGCAAGAGGAAGACAACAAAAGATTGTGAAAGCATATCCAGTGGGGAAATGCAACATAAAGTGTGGAAACCTCGAGAAGAACAACAAACAAAAGTAGCAACAAATGGAAAATTGCAGAACAAGATATGGGATCTGAAAAGAAAAAGATCTGAAACACATGATCAGGGGATCATGATTATTTTCAACCTTGGGAGTCTGATGCAGGAGCATCAAGATCAATTTTTATTTTTAATGTGTAATAAGGGGGGTGAGATATTTTAAATATTTTATTAATTAAATTGTTTGTTTTAATAAATTAGGAGGAAAATGTAAAGGTGAGGATTATTGTATATATATTCTTTAATAATTAAAGGATATAGTGGAATGGGATTAGGTAGATAATCTAGGGAGTAGGAATTCTATATACGGGATTTTGTTGAGTCCAAAACCAGAATAAATCTAATTTAAATTTAGTTGAGATTAATGTGGAGGATTTTATGGAATGGAGTAAATTCATATTTTTGTATAAAGAAGAGGGTTGTATGAGGGTGTAGACAGCTGAGTGAGAGAGTGGGAAGTGAGGAGAATGTGAGAAATGGTTTGAGAGCTTTTGTAAAGGGACAAGAACCGAGAGAGGCTCTCCATTGTTATAGTTGCCTGACGATTTCTTATGTTATTATATACCTGTATTTTTTACAAGCTCTGTTTCGGTTATGTATTTTTGAAGTTGAAGCAAATGGAGTTTTAAATGAGTTTTCTTAAGTATTTAAGAAATTAATGAAGTGTTCATTGTTTTATATGCAAGGATTTGATTTAACCCAGAATCCCTGCATCAATATAGGTTAGGAAATTCACTTTCCTTTGCATTTTTCATACTAGCCTCCATTCTGATCACTTGCCATAAGGTCGATCCCATCATGTCATGAGTACTTAATGAATTTCACTCTCCAATTTTTTTTAATCATGACTTGGTGGTAGAGGCTTCCTTTACATGGGCTTCCTAGTTAGTTCCTCACTAGCATTAGTCGCCCATGCTGCAATTCTTGTAGGCTCAGGAGTCCTCTTTAGTCTCACCATGCCTTATGCATTGAAGCTTCATTCTTCTTCTTCACTATCATTTTTTTGGCCATCACCCTAGAGGCTCCCTTATGTTGTCGAGTTGTATGACTGCATCGCATATTGACTACTTTTTTATCTTGAGCTTTAGCAAGCTTCATATGGAGTCGTGTTTAAGCCATCTTTTGACCATGTATTTCCATATAAGTTAACCATGCAATCACTTAGCTTCTGTAGCTTAACACCTTTACCCATGTATGGAACATTCCTTTGAGTGTCGCTTACCAGTTTTTTCCACCTTGCATTGAGCATAAGATTTTTCCTATCCCGAGAACTAGAGTATTTGTGTCACGACACTCGTTCTATCATTGTATTATAGCATTATTTTATTCCTTTTCAGGCTTTGAATATGAAAAAGACAAAAAAATAAATATTTTGAAAAAGAGACAAAGGGGGATATTACTTCCATATTTGATGGTAGCAACAATGTCAGTTATGTCACCCTTGAAAAAGCACAAAAATCTAAGTATTTTCTCCATTTTGGATGGTTTTAGTTTTTGACTTAGGAGAAGCCATAACCTTGTTTTATGAGTCAGTACTCTGGCAGTTGGTTATGTCTTCCAATCATATTGAGGGTTTGATTATGCCTCCTGCATGACAAACTTATAAAAATTTATCATTTGCTACCATATTCAAACATGAGTTGTGCTTTTGTTCAAGGGAAGTTAACCTAGGTCGGCCTTTTTGCAGTGTCTATTGACTTATTTTTCAGTCGACCTTCCCGGTCTTGTCAGTATCTTGTTCTATGACATCAGATATTTGGTCCTTTTCTTGTGCTGGTTTGAGAAGGTCTCCACTGAGTTCTTACGGATGGGTTTGACTCTTAACGACTACGACATATTGCTCTGAGAGTAAACATAGAGCTACACCCTGGCCCTGTTTACATCATTGATAGGTGACCTTGTACTCAACATTTGATCATCATCATGGGTCTTTCACTGAGTGGTTTCCCTTGTGTTCGACATAAACTTACATTATCACACCTAGGATCGTGAAATACCTTGATTTCCATTTGACCCTATCGATGGATATCTTGCCTCTTTGTCATCTTTCATTATTGGTTGGTTCAGAGGGTTTCTGTCATGCGCTAGCTTAATCCTAGGCATGTCAGAAACGTACTTCGGGTTGGTTACTTCACTCTACTTTGTTCGATTCCTTTCAAATCTTGGCATGTGGGTTACACTCGCTCTCGATTGACGTGGGATGCCTCAATGCCTTCCTTCCAGCAGATCTTTTCCCATCAACTCTGACTCATTGCACTGGGAATAAGGTCTATATTCCTTTTCTCAGTACCTTAGGGTTTGCAGTCATCAGTGGCAAACTCTTCGCTATCGATAGTGAGGATACATCATTGCCTCCTAATTGATAGATTCTTTCAAGTGTTCAACTTCAACTCATTCATTCGCACTTGCTAGATTGTACTGGGGCGCCTTGAGACTCATTATCATTATCAATGGGTTGTATCATGTTTTTTAATGGTATACCTGAATGACCAGTAATAAAACGATTTCTCACATGGTCGACTCTAGCACATTTATTCCCATTGTGTAGAATTGTGTCATTGTAATTGGTAAATACCTCAGGTTTGCATCAACATGCTTTGGTTCACTTTGACAACTCCTTCAGTTTTCTTCCAGCTGTTAGGACCTAAATCTACCTCAGGCTGAGAAAGGTAGAATCTAGGGTAACATCAAACCACGCTTAACCTAGTAGCTAGCCCTACCAGATCGAGAGAGGGCTCTCTCCTTATCAATGTTAGCAAAAAATAATCAATGAGGCTTGATATGACTTGATGTGAAGACTGATTTTAGGCTAGGTATGTGTTCAAAAGAGTTTGATTTAATTTAAGGATGTTTTGTTGGCTCAAATGGAATGGCAGATTTTGGGTTTGGGGAATGAGGTTCAGTTTTGCAGAGATATCAATGGGGCAAGGCAGGAAATTGATTTGACACTTCAAATTGAAATAAATGGAGAGATTTAGACAGGTGAGGAGTTGAAGAGGGAAAGAAACCTTCAGGGATCTTCTTCAAACAACTAAAAACATAGATAACTAAACAAACCCTAGGTAGAGCACTACAATTTCAATGGATTCTACCTTTATCCTTGTTTGTTTAAGCTAAGAAGAAATAAGAGAGAAAATGGCATACATAAAACACAAGTAAACTTAAATTTACAGAGAGAAAAAAAATACCAAAGAAAGATGCCACATGAATCCCATAGAGTGCTGCAAACCCTGGTCTATTCCTTTGCCAAACTGCAGAGATGAATGTATAATAATGCTCAAAGCATTCCCAAAATTCCAACCATGCTAATGACTGATAAAACATAAGATATAGGCCAAAAAAAAATCATCCTAGCCTCTAGGGGTTGAGCTCATAATATTAGGATTTGTTCCAACAAAATCTAAACTGAGAACTAAAAAGGAGGCAGTGGAACAGCTTGCCTCTAAAAACTAGGAAACTGATTCATTCAATTGCAAATTACCTTTTGATGAATGAATCTACCTCTATGAGTGAAAATTTAGAAAAATTACATCAAAATCCATCATGTCACATTCAATTACATTAGGATTTTTACAAATAGAAGGGAAAAAGTCAAACTATGAAAAAACTAGGCGAAAAACAGAGTTTTTGACCAAAAAAGAGCAAAATTCTTCCAATGCGCCGCGCCTGATTTCTCTATGCGTAGTGCTTGTTTTTAGCTGATTTTGGAGGCCTTCCTAGTGTCCAAATTTTCTCCAAGTGGGCTTGTTGGAAATTTCTACCTGTCTACTTTCCAACACAATTGGAATTTTTTAATTTGGCCTCCATTTACCCGTCCAAAACTAAGTTCTCCCAATACTGCTTCCTGTGTGTAAAAAAAGGGGCAGAAAGGTCATTTTTGGGGTGTTTTTGACCTTTTTGGAACCCCAAAACCTGTCAAAATTTCTTGGCCATTGGTAGACATGCATATTTTTCCATGAAAAATTCAAAAATAGTGAGTTTTCATCAAAATGAGTCCCCCATCAAAAGCGAGCGCCAGGTGGTGCGGCGCATTGGGAAAAAAAACCTGTGTTTTGGCCTAAAAATTTCAAAATTGCAAAAAGTGTCCCCAATTTTTTGAAATTTGGGCTGAGTGTCCCCCATTAAGTGCTATACTGGGCCAAGGAAGTCTCAACCAAGATCTAAAGTCTATCATGCTTTTTCCACCGCTTTGATGCCTTCTTCAATTTGGCCTTCAAGATCTTGATTCTTGCTTTGCACACATGGTTTCTCGCCCAATAATGGTTGGTCATGTGCCTCAACATATTTTTCTATTTGTTGGCCTTCTACAACAACTTTTCCAAATGCATATTTACCCTTTCAAGCCAAGTTTCACGATCAGCTTCAATTTCTTGCTCAAGTGATGTCAACTTGGTTTTGCTCCTTTTGGCAGCTTGTCGGTTCTCTCGTATGTTTTGCTGCTGCATAATGGTTTTCTGATCCTCTAGCTGCTTGTTTCTTTTCTCAAGGTATTTGATTATCCACTTGGATCTTTGGAGGTTGAGGGACAAAGCATTAATGTATGTCCGTTGCTCCCGAATGATCTCATTAAGCTTTGAGCTTGGTAACTAGCCAAAATCAGTGTCATCATCCTGAATAAGAATGAAATCTGTCTCTTGCCCTCCTGAAGGCCCCTCATCATGTAATGGCTACTTTCCCCTATCTTGTACCTGCTCTTCTGGTAGAGGAAGCGAGACCCCTTCCACCGTGGGTGCAGATAATACTCGCTTTGCTACTGCAAACAACCTTCTAGTGCCCTTCTGGTAGGTAAAAAACACTGACACACTAGCGGTCTGTGTCTCATGACCCGCCTGCTGGTGTGAAGGTCCACCTATCTCATGAAAAGCTCCTAGAGATACCTGAGTAGCCATGAAGAACTCATGGGAAATGAAATCCTCCCATGAGATGTCCTGCAAACCAAACTGATGCATGACCACAATTTTGATGAGTGAAAAATGATGTATACTGTTATACTGTTGCTGAGGATTTTTATTTTGCACTAGGGTGGTCATCTTCTCAATATTTCGGCACATAAACTAGGGGATATTCATCATTATCACCCTAGTAAAGTGCATCAACAATCTAATGTGATAGGCATATAGGCGAGAAAATCGGCCCTAACAGTTGAAATACTTAATTACAAGTTTCATCAAGGGAGCATATGAGTCTTTGAGATACCGGAAGGGAAAAACTATGTTGATTTGTCTCAAATAACTAGGCTTGATATAAGGCTCATATTGTTCTCTGTCAATCTGATGCCTTTTATTCCACTGTTCTCCAACATTTGGAATTCTGGTTGCTATAGAAATAGACTCTGATGTCAATGTGAATGTCACACTTGCAAGAGTAACTTGGCCATTATGTAGATGAAGCACAAATAACCTGGCCAACTCATGATGCTATTGGACTCTAGCAACCATCTCACAGAACTGATAACAGGATTGGTGTTGGAAGCATGTGATAGCAAGAGGGCAGGTCTACATCTCGGCAAGTGAAGTAGGCTCCTCTCGTACATGTTTACCCCCCTTGTGAGGTCTCCTTAGTGCATGCATTTCAGTTGGAGAGTCACTGTGTGTCTCTTCATCTCGGTCATAGGAGGAATCTGACTCCATGTTTGCTAATGTGAGTTTTCTTAGATGAGTATGAAGAGATTTAGGTGTCTTTGATCTTTTGCTGCCAAGTGTATGAAAATGTATGAAGGTTTATGAAGGGAGAGGGTAAGAGGGATTTTGGGAATGTTCTTGACTGGAATTTGGGGAATTGAAGGGTTTTAGGGACAAATTTTAGGCTTTTGGGATAGCAATTGGGGTTTGGGAATTTTGTAGCTAGCGTTTGGGATAATGGGAATTGGGGATAGGGGTGAATGAATTTAGGGATATGGGGGATAGTGAAATGGGTTAATGAAACTAGAAAAGAAGTGAGGGAATAAAAAGGTGAGGGAGTGATGGAGTGGATTTGGTAGCAAAAACACAAAGACAAACCCTAGGCAATTGTTTTTGAGAAAATTTGGAAGGAGGTAGGGTTTGAATTTTATCACACTAAACCACCATAAATCTTAAGAAAACTTCTTCACTAGCAATGGAGGGGATCTTAACTTACTTGCACTCCACGTATTTTGAGCAAATTTGGAAAATTTCAGGAAGTTTAAGGTGAAATTAGGCTTTGAAGCTCTGTGCGCCACGCCTCAAACCTAGTGCGTCACGCCTGCTCTATGCGCTGCGCATGTGTGTTTCTTGCACTGTGGAGGGTGCTCCAATGCGCCGCACCTGCTCTATGTGTCGTGCCTCAAGCTCAACGTGTCACGCCCTCGAAACTGAAACTATTGGCTGTGATTTTGTGACCACAAGCTTGCTCTAAATCTCTCTTGCTCTTTTGCATGCAAATGAGTCTTTAAACACAAGAAATAACTTATATACAAAAGACTTTAATTTTTCACTTCATAAAACCCACTTTTGTAATGTTTACATTTGACACTTTCTTTTCAAACTCTGTTATAGGCAGTTTGCTTCATTTTTCCTCTGATTAACTGAATGACTTGATTTTTGTTTGCCTTGTAGGGGATGGAGTTGTTGAAGCTTGACAAGGTGACCAGGGTTGCCATTGAAGTTATTTGGATATGAGAGAACTTGAAATTATGTCAAATTTATACATAAAAAGATAGAATACTCTGTTTTTCCTCAAAACAGAGTTTTGAGGAAAAATTCTTTTCTAGGCATACGATGATGGAATTTATTTGGTACTGGAACTTTATTCAACCTCCTCATGTGCTTGCTGACCATGATTGGAAATTTTGAAGACCTTTCTAATGAAACCCTAGACCTAATGGGACTGAAAACCCTAAAAATTACTCTTGCAAATTTAAAGACAAAAAGTGACTGCAGATGATCTTAATGAATGGAAATGGGCCAGAAAGTAAAGGACATGAGGGAAAATGTACAACAGGCCACTACCATCAGATGATCCATGCTCCTAATGGAATGCAGTAGAATAAGCGAGACACCTAATATGCAATGCAACAAGAGAATTTGATCACTAACAGAGGGATGAAGATACCGACACTAACACCAGCGACACCATCCACCCTTATATGTTGTAGTTTCATCACAGCAACATCTTATATGTTGGCTCCCGAGTTGCGTGTTGTACCATTTGTTCCGCCACTTATGATTTGGTACTTGGAGATTCAGTTCTGACTTTTGTGATTATATATATGTTGTAGCATCATTGATCAGTCTTCCATATGTGATACTTGGACCTGATTTTGACTTGTACTTCCTAGCAGTGATCAGATGATTCACGATGTACATTAAATTTCAGCTATATTTGTATACATATTGGATCCACTCTATAATTCAGATGCAGACATGATTTTCTTTCACTGAGCATGGTTATGCCCACCTCAAACATGAGCTAGCTTTCTGATCTCTCTCACTGGTTTTTTGGCAGGCTGAAATATGGTGAAGTTCTCTCTAGTCCTCGCAAGGTTATTTCTATGCACATAATACATTTCAGCCATCATGTACCTCTTTTTACCCCATATGTTAGGGAGCATCTATTATAACATCATTTATCACTAGATTATACATGATGACTTATGCATTGGTCTTGGGCAACCCTTGCCTTCAGACTTGGACATATTTCTCAAAAAAAGCATCTTAAAAGTCATACGTGACTCTACCAAGACTTTTCTGCGTATATACGTGAGTCCATACATAGAGAATCATGTATTCCATTTTAAACATTAAAAAATATATATTTTCCCTATTTTAGAGGCGGGGTTTACAGTTGTTCTAGTAACTTAACCACCCCAGCCCGTGGCCTAACTGTTCCCAACTGCAAAAAATAATTGGAGGGACTATAAAATCCCCTCAAGAGAATGGCCTAAGGGAGGAAGAGAGACAAAAATATAGATATTATACACTGTTGGAGCCCTATACAAGTCTGATATATTCCCGTGCCTCCTACACTTCCCAGATATTTGTAGGAAACCCCTATTTCCTCGGCATTCTCACCACCCTATGTGACATCCATTGTACACTATTCTTGGAAGAAACCTTCAAAGGCTAGGGCTGGAGGGATCCAGAGGATGGTATGCTCGAAGGCCGTGGCAGATTTTAGGTGTTCTCTCCACGTTTGTTTACTGTATATGACATTAATAATAGAAGTACCATCTTGTTCCTGATGTTGACCTATCAATAATATTTTATACATGTGTAATGATCATAAATTATTCATTTAATATTTTTTTTATGAGATTAAACATGCATTTCACTAACATATAGAACATATATATGTTGTACAACTAGGATTTTGTGTTTGTTCTTTACTGATTTCTAGATTACAGAGAAAAAAGTGTTGCAGGGGGTTTGCACCCTGCGAGATCTACTACAACTCAGGGATATCCGGGTAAGGTTTGAAACCTATAGATTCTAGTTATTAGCATAAAATTTGGTTAAGTGATTCCTTCTTGTAATGACATACCCCTAATCTGTGAAGGTTCATCAACCCAAGACCTTTAGGGTAACATTTCCTGAGACAATGTCGTGGAAGCTAAGATAGATGATTTGAAAAATGACATAGAATAAAAACTAAAAGGAAACATGGAAGACATGAAGAATGGTCTAAAATTAGACATGGAAGGTTTGAAGGGAGGTTTGACTAAGTTTTTACAATAAATTCTTCCTAATGGTGAAAAGGTATTACATGAAACTCATGACGAGAACAAAATATATGTTAATCGTGATTTAATAAACTCTAATGTTGGATTTAAGACCCACCATATTCCAAATATCGATATGAGGAAGTTTTATAGTAAGGATACAATAACATCGATACTACAAATGGATCAATACTTTGAACTCCATAATGTGCAACACACACAAAAAGTATGCATTGCATATTTATATTTATAACAAATTCATTTGTATGGTATCAATAGCTTTGGTATCATAAACTACTTATCACTTAGTCAAGTTTTATAGAGGAAATGATAACACATTATAAGGATACAAAAATAAAAACCTTACTTAGTCAATTGATGAATCTCAAGCAAAAGCGTTCAATCATGGAGCACATTGAGGACTTCCAAAAATTGAATATAAGGGTAAAAGATATTCCTAAGGAGAACATGATTGATATATTCATAGGGAACTTAAATAATAGCATCCAACATGAGGTTCACCTTTGCGTACCTGATTGATTGGAGAGTGCATTTAGGTTGGCAAGAAAAAATTAAAGAAAAATAATGGCGACAAGGAAGCCTACCACTCACAACTATAAATATGGAAGTGTTTCTACTCGTAGACTTCCACAAACTACAAGGTTGACACCACAACAATTGGAAGAAAAAATAGAAAAAGGGCTTTACTATAGTTGTGATATAAAATATACTAAAGGTCATAATTGTGCTGAGAATAAATTATTTTACATATATTGTGAAGATAATGAAGAAAAGGAACAAGAAACTTCAAAATAAGAGGATATACACCATGAACTAACCCTAGAGGAAGAAGAAATTAATCTGACCATATCCTGTAATGCATTGGCAAGTATTACCACTCCTCAAACTCTCAAGATAGAAGGAAAAATAAAGAAGAAAAATGTAATAGTGCTTATTGATTCGGGTAGTACCCATAATTTTATTCATTGTAAGGTAGACAAGGAATTGCATTTCATTCTATACCTAGAGTTAGAGTGTGAAGTGATGGTGGAAAATGGAGAGACTATTAATTTCTCTCCAATTTGCCATAGTATCAAAATAACCATGGGGGAATATGTATTGAATAGTCCAATTCTTTCCATTCCAATGGGTGGTGATGATGTTGTACTAGGAGTGCAATGGCTACAATCTTTGGGGACGATAGATTTTATTTTTCAAGAACTTTTCTGGAATTTTTTTTCGGAAGGAGAGGAAGTTGAATTATGGGGTATCACAGGGAAGGTAGGAAAGATAATAAGCTCTAATGTCATGACAAAGATTCTAAAGAAAGAACAACGAGGCGTAATTTCACAATTACTCTCACAAGAAGTTCCAACATCAAAATCATCTATTTATCCAAATCTACAGAAAATATGGGACAATCATTCCAAGGCGTTTAAAAATCCCAAAGGATACACACCTATTCATGATCATGATCATGCTATTCATTTGATTTTATGAGGTGTTCCTCCAAACATCAGGCCTTACATATATCCTTATGACCAAAAGAGTGAAATTGAACGTATGATTGCAGAATTGCTCGAGGTTGGTATAATTAAACCTAATCAAAGTTCTTTCTCTTCTCCAGTAGTATTTGTTCACAAGAAGGATGGATCATGGCACATGTGTCTACATTATAGGGAGATCAATAATCTCACTATTAAATATAAATTTACCATTCTTGTGATTGATGAATTATTGGACGAATTACATGGAGAAATTTATTTCACCAAGTTGGATCTCTGTTCAGGATATCATCAAATTAGAATGAAGGATGAAGACATTCCAAATTTTTTTTTTTGAAATCACCAGGGTAATTATGAATTTTGGCCTTACCAATGAACCTTCTACATTTGAAGGGCTGATGAATTCCATTTTCAAACCCTTCCTTATAAAATTTATTTTTGTATTTTTTTATGATATACTAATCTACAACATGTACTAGAAGGATCATGTTTAACATGTTGAGAGGGTTCTCAAACTATTGGAGTAGAAACAATGATATGAAAAAACCTCCAAATGTTTATTTTGAGTACAAGAAGTGGAATATCTAGGTCATATCGTATCTCACGCGGATGTTAAGGTAGATGCTAATAAAATTAAATCTATTAAGGAGTTGAAAGTCCTTAGAATCATAAAGATGTTACGAGGATTTCTCGAGTTAACAGGACATTATCGCGAGTTTGTTAAGAATTATGGGAGAATAGCAGCACCTCTATGATCCAGGTGGATTTTGGTGGCCACCCACCTATTCCATTTGGACCGACACCATCAATTATCGCAGCTTTTCACTTTCAACACAGTTTACTATTTTTGGCAGTTTTTCAGGTCCTAAACTTCCGGAGACTTTTTGAGGCCCTAAATGACGTTTTTTGGGAAAAACGAGAGCGAAATGGACTATCTTTTTTTCACCAAAGGTTGTACTCCTCAAATAGATATTTCTAATGAGCTATTCAGTGTGTCAAATGGATATCATATGCCAAATTTACGTCCCCATGAAGTTGAGACACCAATTTACCCCTACAGGGCCCATAGTTTTGGTGCTTCATGCCCTAGGGTTAGGTGTTTGGACGTTTGGATTTTTCCATTGTTTCTCAATAATAAATAGGCCCTTGAGCCTCATTGTAACACATTTCATAGGTTTGCATCTGCCACATCTCTTCTCAGAGATATGCTACTAGCACCCTAGATATTTTTATTTTTGTTATGTCTGTAAGAATATTTCATTCATTTGATTTAAATAAAATGAAGTATTATTTCCGCTGCATCTCTGCATTTATGTCTATTTCTATATTTTATTATGTTCCTACATAAATATAGATCAGTGGTATCAGAGCGGTCTGCTCTTTCTTTGTTTTTATTTGCATGTCCCCAATGCGGTCAGGGTATAAGGAGTTAGGGCTCGATCTGGTTGAACCCTTGCAAAATCAGCCTCGCAAACCCCGATGACCTCCCATGGCAGAAGAAAATAAAGGTGAGGGAGCAGGATATCCTATAAAAATATTGGTCGAGGAGGCCCTTTAGAAACAAAGGAATGCGATGATGGATAAATTTTCTCAGATCCTTCAACGACTACCCACGTACAGTGCATCTACATCCAATCGCCACTCTAGAGGTGCCACTCCCTTCAAGGTACAGGTAAACTTTGAAATTCGATTATTTTAAGGCTAGATAGATGTAGGCACCATAGATATATGGTTAAATTTGATGGAAGGGTATTTCTTGGTCCATGATTTCTCGGACCGAGAAAATATTATTTTTGCACTCATCAAAGCTGCCCACCATGTCAAATACTAGTGGGAAACCTACTATGAGCAAGAGGATGAAGGGGAAACCTCTCTATTCTCGGCTACACCCACTTAGAATTCATTCCGAGATGACATCAAGGAACAATATTACACCATGGGGAGCTATGAGGATAGATAAATCCAATGGACCACACTGCGGCAACAAAGGGATCAAGATGTGCACGAACTAACGAATTTTTTCCATACCCTACACACAAAGTTAGGTATTAAATATTCAGAGAGACATTTGGTGTGCAATTACCGCAGTTGTATGCACAAACATATTCAGGATAAAATGGAGTTCCTCGACATTACATCACTTGGCACGACATACCTCTATGTCGCCAAGATCGAGAAGAAATTTAAGCAGAAGAAGCGAGACTTTGGATCTACAAATCTGAATCCAAGGAAATGTGCCCCCAAACTAAAGAAAAAGGGGCAAGGCCAAAGTGGCATGACTCATAACAACACCAAAAATCCAAAGAAGGACACAGGGAAGTGGTGTGAATTTCATAACAACCCCACTCATAGCACAAACGAGTGTCGGGCCAAACAGTCATTGGTGGCGGAACTAAAGGCACCTAAATCAGATGCATTTTCTAATCCTGAGTCAGAACCAGACAAAGGAAATGACAAAGGGAAGAAGATCATTTATGCAGATCCTAGTGCAATTGTTTCCACCACCAAGATCTATAGGGTGGATCGCGAGGATCCAGAGGAGGGGGAGAACCTCTTCCATTCGCAGATGTGGGTGAAGGGTTCTCCGCTGCAATTCATTGTCGATAGCAAAAGCCAAAAGAACCTCATTTCATCAGAGGTCATGAAGTGGATCGGCCTAACGACGATAGCACACTTACAACCATATACCATCAGGTGGATTCACCCAGGGAGAGATATCCACATCCGCCAACAGTGCCGCCTTCCGTACAATATCAAGCCATTCGCGGTTGAGCTATTGTGTGATGTTGCTCCTCTTGATGTAGCTAATGTATTATTGGGCCAACCATACTTGTGGAGGTGACATGTTGTGTATGAGTCTAGGCCTCGTGCTATTTTTATTACTTTGGGAAATAACTTGTACAGGATACCAGAGGTAGTACCACCTCTTGTCATGTCTTTGACTACTACAAAATAACACAGTAATATTGTTTCCCAAACCAGGAAATTGATTTTCCTTACAAGTCGCTCATAGGAAAAGAAGAAAATTGTGGTCGAAACCTCGAAATATGGCTCCCCTACATGGCTACAATAGATGGATAAAGTCATGGAGGAATATGAGGAAATTTTCTCCTCACCCACAAAGGTTCCTCTACACTGTTAGGACGAGCAATCCATTGATCTGATCCCTGACGCACCACCACCTGATGTTGCCATACCTCTAGAAACTACACATATAGAATCCACACATGTACTTTCTAAGGATGATAAAGAAACTAAATTTCCTAAACGCATCCAGCATGTCTGCCTGCAGGTCCATGACATCTTCGAAAAATCTAATTCTCAGTTCAACAACATTTGCCTCATCTCATGGAGGATCTCAATGCAATGGGGAACACTGCTACCTAAGGAGGGAGGAATGATCAAAGAGGATATATATAGCCACCCACCTATTCCATTTGGACTGGCACCATCAATTCTCGTAGCATTTGACTTTCAGCACAACTTACTATTTTTATTAGTTTTTCCTCTAATATATATTTCTAACAAGCTATTTAGCGTGTAAAATAGAGATCGTATGCCAAAATTACGTCCCCGGGAAGTTGAAACACCAATTTACCCCAACGGTGCCCATAGTTTTGGTGCTTCATCTCCTAGGGTTAGGTTTTTGGACATTTGGAGTTTTCCATTGTTTCTCAATAATAAATAGGCCCTCAAGCCTCAATGTAACACATTTTAGAGGTCTGTAGCTGCCACATCTCTTCTCAAAGATATGCTACCAACACCTTAGATATTTTTATTTCCATTATGTCTATAAACATATTTCAGTTATTTGATTTAAATAAAATGAAGTATTGTTTTCGCTGAATCTCTTTGTTTATGTCTATTTCTGTATTTTATTGTGTTCCTATTTATGTGGTTATGACTTTGAAATCATCTATAAAAAATGGAAGCTATATGTTGTTGCACATTCACTCTCAAGAAAGGATGAGGATGTCAAAACATTTCTTTGTGCCATTTGTATTATCCAACCATATTAGATAACCAAAGCAAGGGAGGAATGGAAGAATGATGAAGAAGTGTGGACAATCATTCAAAAGTTACAGTAAGATCTGAGTACATATGATACATTTAGTTTGAAAAATGTTTCCTTATGGTACAAAGGTCACTTATATCTTTGTAATAATTCCCAACTAAACAAAAGATTCTTTTCGAATTTCACAACTCTCCCTTAGGAGGATACTTACTATTTTTAAAACTTACCATAGTTTGAAGAAATATTTTTTTGGAAGACATTAAATCTGATATTCAAAAGTTTGCGGTCGAATGTTTGGTTTTCCAACAAAATAAAGTTGAGATAGTTAAGACCTCGAGTCTAATACAAACTTTATCCATTCTAATTCAATTTTGGGAGGAGGTTTCAATGGACTTTATCATAGGTTTACCTAAGTCTGAAGGAAAGAGTGTCATCATGGTGGTAGTTGATAGAATTACCAAGTATGCACACTTTTTTCCATTATCTCATCCATTTAAAGAAATTATAGTTGCTACTGCATTTATGAAAATAATTCCAAAGCTACATGGAAACCCAAATATTATTGTAAGCAATAGAGATCCCATTTTCACTAGAAATTTTTGGACGGAATTATCTTCTTGTTTGGGTACTCGACTAGCTCATAGCTCATGTTATCATCCCTAATCCGATGGGAAAACTCATGTAGTGAATTTTTTTTTCAAAGGATATGTTTGTTGCTTTGTAATTGATAAGAAAACATAATGGGTCAAGTGGTTACCTCTCGATGAATTGTGGTAAAACACTTCCCTCTAAACTGCAACAAAAATGACCCTATTTATGGAAATTTATGGATATCATCCACCGTCGATCACACCATATTTAAGGGAAAATTTTAAAGTTCAAGCAATGGAATATCACATCAAGCATCAACAACAAGTTCTCCAACTCTTAAAGGATAACCTAAATTTGGCACAGAATCAAATGAAAAAACATGCAGATCAACGTCGGAGTGAGATAAGTTTTGATGTAGGCAACTAGGTATTTTTATGGCTACAACCATATAATCAAATTTCCCTCAATAAAGTTGAGAAGGATAATAAATTATGGCCAAAGTAATATGGTCCTTACAATGTGTTTCAAAAAATTAGTAATATGGCATACAAATTGAGGCTTTGTGCATCTTCCCGAAAGCACCTAGTTTTCCATGTTTCATGCATAAAGAAGGTTATAGGTGAAAAAATTCCATTTCAAACAATATTGCGAGAACTTGATTAGGAAGGAAAAATAATATTGGAACTTAAATCAGTCCCAGAAATAAGAACTCCATAGCTACGAAATCAATCTATTTCAGAGTATGTCATCAAGTGAAAGAACCTACCCACTGAAGATTCCACATGGGAGAATAAAAACTTTATACAGAAGCATCTATAACTACTCAAGCATTGAGGACAATGCTTTTTTGAAGGAGAAGGGCATGTTAGGTCCCTATATTACTAGTCTAGATCCTTAAGGTTGTTAGTGTAACCCCCTTATTGTTATTGTTGTACCCCTGTAGTCCCCATATTGTTATTATTGTGCCCCATAATAGCCCACTATTGTTATTTTTGTGCCCCTACATGTACTCCTATATATAGAAATGAGATTTTGTAATTTGTATCATCAAATAATTGTTAATTTATTTAATGTAAAGGAGGTTTCCCCCTCGAAGAGGCTAATTTCTAAGTTGTTGATCTCTCTTTTCTTCTATTTTGTGAGCTGGTTTCATAACACATTTACCTGGAGGGCATGTAAAAGAAGGTTAATGTGGGAGTGTTGGACATTGGATAAACCAACACTCCCCGTGTGTTTCGCGACATGGACTAACCACCTCTCATGGATCCTTATCTCTGGCGATGCGATCGTTGACTAACACCTACGAGTTTTGGTCTAACGACAATCATGATTCCCAAAAAGTGGTATCAGAGCGTAGGTCACGAGTTCGATCCACACCCGGCTCGTGTTTGGGGGGATATTGTTGGACATTGGAAAAACCAACGCTCCCCGTGTGTTTCTCTACATGGACTAACTGCCTCTCGTGGATCCTTATCTCAGGCGATGTGATCGTTGACTAACACCTACAGGTTTTGGTCTAACAACAATCGTGATTCCCAATAGAGAGGGTGGTGTGTTACATAATCTATTTGAAGAGATGCATTTATAATCTCCATTTATTCATTCCCTTCATCATTCCAATATTTTTATTCAAAGAATTTTACATCTTTTCTCACTGCAAATTTTTTAGTGACTAGATTATGATGTTTATAAGCTTTGGACTAGTCACTATATATAATGAAAATGAATTTACACTCATGTTTTCAGTTTTTATCCTTATCTCATATGTTTTATGTGCATATAAAATACATCCAAAAACCTATAAATGAGTGACATATGTCTTTATGCCACTCAGTTCTTCTTGAAAAACTTTACCTTTCACACTATTTATAGAAAATCTATTCAATATGGAGACTAAAGAAGGAAAATTTGTACTCCAAGAATCATTGGATATTTTTTTAGCTTTGAGCACATGAATTTTCATCTTAATTATGGTTTGGTTCTTCCATTTTGTGACTCAATTCTGTTGTTGAGGATATGCGGTGGAAAACTACATTCTAATTCCATTCTATATACAAAAAATTCCAAACTCCTTTGAGACATAATATCCTCCGTATGATGTTAGGAATTGGACATATATTTCACTTTAAGTTTCTACTACAACCTTAAAGTTTTTGAAAATTTTGAATTATTTGATTTATTTTTGAAAAAATACAGCCAAAATTTCTTACTAAAATCATCAATAAATGTTATAAAAGTTTTGAGCCCTATATTAGAAAATTTTTAACACCAAGTACCCTTGTTAAGCTCTATATATTTACTAATTACATTTATATTTTTACATTTTAAATAGGCTAGAACCTCTAAAGGTCCCATTTTATTATAAATGTACAATTTGTATCCTTTACACTCACACACACACACTAAGGAGACCTAGACTTAGGACGATCAAATATTTTATTGTACATTGTATCCAATATAAAAGGTGGTATGTCCCTTGGAGAGGACTACAACTATTAGTTTCCTATGATATTTAACTCACAATTTTAATTACCTTTTTTATCAGAGCTCATTATCTTAGGGTTTCGTTGTTTCAAATAGGTCAATGTGGAATTTTTGTTATAACATTTTTTTGGGGAGGTTTAAGATGGTGATGCCTGGAGAACACTAAAGAGAAAAAATACAGTGATATTTTGATAAAGTTTCTCATCTTAATTTCCTATATTTTCATAGTCATGCTCTAAGGAAGCTATGTTTCCTCAATGCTCTTAAAATCGATCTCAAACATACCAATTAAAATTTTTCATCATAACTTCCTTTTTGTAGGGTTTTAAATCGTTAAACCAGGAAAACATTGAGGAAAAATCATGTTGAACATCTAGTTCATATTTTGGATCTTAGTTTTCTATAGTTTCAAGTATATTCTCTAAGGAATTTCTGGTTTTAAAATGATCCTCAAATTAGTTTCGAACTTTTTTTTTTTTTTTTTCATTAAAAAAAAAATGGGAGGCTTTAGATAGCAAAACTTGTAAAATATTAATTAAAATTATTGAGGAACATCTATTTCAAACTTTAGGATTTTTTTAACTATAATTTCGTACCTATACTTTGTGGAAGATACAGTTTCTGAAAAATCCTAAAATTTATTTTAATCAAGTCATATTTTTATTTTTCTTATATCATTTTTTGGGGGAATTTTAATATTGTGAAATATTTAGGTATTTCAGGGGACATATAAAAGTACCTTATGTAGAAAATTCAGAACTATATTCGATAATTGGACATCTGTTACATTATACAAGTTTACTTGTGCCAAGGGCCAAAAATCAATACGTTTTGGGGAAAGTTACCATAAATTTGACTCAGCACATCAAATTTTGTTCACACTAGTGGAATTGTAGAGAGCACATATCAGATTGTTATAGATCAAATTTTCATATCTTGAAGAGCTAAAATTTGAGATACATATGAAGAAAAACGTTAGCCATTCAAACATTCTGCAAATGAAGGTATGTGACTTACAACTGACCAAACTGTTGATTAGAAGATCACATTATTTTTTCTTAGTACTAATTCAATTTTGTGATAAAGGGGAGCATTATTATTATTTTCTATCACTCCTCTAAAGAAATCTACTGCACCAATTAAATCTATTTAATGGTCATCGTTAACTCATGAAGAAAGTGAAGACTTAGAATTTCCTTTATCTAAATTAGAGGAAAAAGCTAATGAAATGGATAATAGTATGCTAAAAAATTTATATTGTAAAATATAAATGGAAAATAAAATGAATGTAAATAAGGAAGAAACAAGAAAATTCATTAGGGAAGAAATTAAAAAATTAAAAAATATTATATTAAAAGTTTTTCCTAAAAGGGATGTGGATATACAAGGAAATCATGAACATAAGAAGCATGGTGTTGAGAATATGTTAGGTCCCTATAGTACTATTGTAGCCCCCATATTTCTATTTTCATGCCTTATGCATCCCCCATATTGTTATTGTTGTGGCCCATAGAAGCCCACTATTTCTATTGTTCTGCCCTTAGATTATTATTATTAGGAGGTATTTTCATTTGTATCATCGAAGAATTTTTCATTTATGTTATTTAAAAGGAGGTTTCGACATCAAAGGAGGCTCATTTTAAAGTCATTTATCTAATTTTTCTTATATTTTGTGATATGGTAGCATTACATTTGGTATCAGATCTTTGAATCCCATGTTTTTGTTGCTTCAAATAGGTCATCTTGGTATTTTTTTTCTAGATTACTTTCTATGAGTCTTCTAAAGATTAAATATTTCCATTTGGAATAAAAATATTGGTGAAATTTGGGTAAAAAATTTAGATATTATTTCACTATTTTTTTGGAGATATGGTCCATGGAATTTAGGGTCTCTGAATACTCTATAATTATGTTTCAAATAACTAACCTAGGGAAAATCATCATAGATTTCTCTTGAAGAATAATATTTGAATTACATAAAATGTGGCTCAAAGTTCATAGACTTTAGTTTCATGAGGAAGAACTTCAGGGTCAAAGTTAAAAACAATGACACTTGGAAGTTCATACAAGTTTTCTACTCTGAACTAGTCCATAATCAAGCCATTGTGGGATATTTGGCATATCTTTACCACTACCAACAATTTTTGGTATAAGTTGTGGGGTTCAAAAATAGATTTTTAGACCTTACGAGGACAAAATTACGAAGATATAATAGTGTCAAGATCAAACTCCTAAAAACAAGAAAAATGTGTGTATTTTTTTAAATTTGCATAAATTTTGTTTGATAATTAATTTAAAGTGATTTAAAGGGAATATTGAAGCACATATATCATTATTCAGTTCTGAGTTTCTTTGAAGAAAAAAAAAAGTTGATACAACTAATCAGCTAACTGAAATATCTACTATGACACATGAAGAAGTGGAAGAAATGCAACATGATATATAAATATTACAACACCAAGTGCAACAATTTTTTCTCTCTCAAAGAGTAACCAAAAATGAATTGGAAGTGATGATGAATGTTAAGATGGATGGTTTCAAAGGGAACATGGATTATCTAGAATAAAAAATAAAGAATGGCATGGAAGGTTTGAGGGATGGTTTAAAAGAAGAGATGCAAGGTTTGAAGGAATGCTTGACAAAGTTTCTACAAGCAATGCTTCCTGATGGTGACAAGGTATTACATGAAACCCATGATCAGTTCTTTGATCTAAACGATGAGAAACACACACAAAAGATATGCATTGCATATTTATATTTAGATCAAAATCAATTTGTATGGTAGTGATGGATTTTTTTCTCATAAAGAACAATTCACTTTGATAATTTTTATGGAATAATTAATAGCACATTATGAGGATACAAAGAAAAATACCCTATTTATACCATTGACAAATATCAAACAAAATGGTTCAGTTGGGGATCACATTGGTTGGGTATGTGTTATATTCTTTCCACGACTAATCACGCGCAGGGGGGTAAGAGGGGGGGCGATAGCCCCCCCTTTGCACTGGGCGCAACATGGGGGTCACAGGGGGGGCAGTAGCCCGCCTTGTCGGGGTCTAGGGTAGTGCCCCAGCGAAAATTTTTTGGTCCTGAATTTCCTATGGGCAGTCCATGCCCATGGTTTTGTGCATGGTTTTGCACATGGTTTTGGGGTACGATGGTTTTCGGCCCCTAGTATTTTTGTAGATCTGGTCAAGGGAACTACGATTATATTCTAATCCAGGGTTAATGGATTAGGGTTTATGTATGCTTCAACATGTATATATATGTGATGTAACAATAAATGGAATATAATGAAATATCAAGTTGGTCATCTCGATCTGGGATCCAGGGGAAAATCTCAATGTTTATCTATTTTATCTTTTAGGCTCTTACTATTGTTTATTTTCTGTTATAATATTTGTGTGTAGATAATTTCTATTTAGGGTTAAAACCTACATTTGGTATCGGAGTTGTTTCAGCTTCAAGGGGACACCTTTGCTGTAGAGGGTTTTTTTGGTCGGGCCTGAGGTAGACCCTATTTAGTGGGAGATCTGCGGGATCGATTATGGCGGTGAAAGAAGATGGCGAGCAGCGGAAATATAGAGATCGAGAAATTTAATGGTCATAGTTTTGAGTTGGGGAAGCTCAGGATGGAGGATCTACTGGTGGATAAAGATCATTGGATCGTGGTAGATCCAGGTACTAAACCAACGACAATGTCAGATGAAGACTAGAAGAAAATCGATCGGAAGGCTGAGAGCACAATACAATTGTGTGTCTCAGATTCAATATTGTTGAATGTATCTGGGGAAGCTACAGCGAAGAATTTGTGGGAAAAACTTGGGACTTTGTACCAATCTAAGTATCTGGTGAATAATTTGTTCCTATGGAAAAAGCTATATAAACTGAGGATGAAGGATGGAGACTCAGTGACAGAGAATATGAACACCTTCAATACTGTGGTAAGTCAGCTATCATCTGTTGATATTAAAATCTTAGATGAAGATAAGTGCATTAGTTTTTTGTGTTCTCTACCAGACTCATGGGACAGTCTACTTATTACAATAGGTAGCAATACAATTACCTTGAATTTTGATGACATTGTCTCAGCCTTGTTGTTGGATGAAATGAGACGGAGAAATATGGAGGTCCAGAATGGAGATGCCTTATCTGTACGAGGAAGGTCCCAAAATAGAAACAAGAATAAGGTTTCGAGTGGGAGATCCAAATCCATAGGGAGTTCTAAATCTCCTGGAAAGTTTGTAAAGGTATGTTGGAAATGCGGAAAGGAAGGGCGCTACAAAAGGGACTGCAGATCTAAAGCTCCTGAGAAAGGAAAGGGATCTGATGATGCTCCTTCTACAGAGGCAAAAACCACCTCGGATGAAGATGGGGATGTGTATTTGGCTTCTTCTTCAAATACACATGTAGATCATGAGTCATGGTTGATTGACTCAGGTGCATTCTTTCACTTCACTCCCCATAGGGAGTGGTTCTACGAGTATGAGAAATATTATGGTGGTGATGTCTTCCTAGGGGATGATAGGAAGGATAGAGTCATCAGACTTGGAAAGGTCAAGCTAAAGCTACAAGGTGGAAGGATTAGAACACTTGCTGGTGTTCTGTAGATTCCTGCATTGGCCAGAAATCTGATTTCTGTAAGCAAGATGGATGATGCAGGTGTAAAAATAGTGTTCGAGAAAGATTCCTGCAAGATGGTTGGGGCAACACTGGCATTAATTTGGGGAGTTCGGACTGGAACTCTATACAAGATACAAGGTAGCACTGTTATTGATGGGTGTAATAGCTCTGTGTTTCCTGAAAGTGGAGCAGAAAGGCTAGCTATCTCTGGAGAAAAGACCATGCTATGGCATTAAAGGTTTGGACATATTGGTAGAAGGTATGACTAATTTCTCTTTGGATTTATATTTTTGTGAGCATTGTGTATATGGGAAGCAAAATCAGATGATTTTTCCTTCTGGTGCTAAGAGGGTGAAAAAGATATTAGAACTTGTGCATAGTGATGTGTTTGGACCTGTGTCAGTTCCATCACTAGGAAAGTCTGTGTACTATGTTTCATTCATAGATTACTTCTCAAGGAATACATGGATATATTTCTCGCGGAAAAAATCTGAAGTCTTTGAAAGATTTAAAGAATTTAAGGCTCTAGTGGAAAACCAGACAAAGAAGAAGATAAAGGCGCCGACGACAAATAATGGTGGGGAGTTCTGCAAGAAGGAATTTGAAGAGTTCTGTAAGAAGTGTGGTATAGCACGGCAGAAGACTACTTCATACACACCTCACCAAAACAGAGTGGCAGAAAGAATGAACAGAACACTGCTGGAAAAGGCAAGAAGCATGCTCAGTGGTACCGATTTAGGACAAGAATTCTGGGCAGAGGCAGTGGAGACTACATGCTATCTGGTTAACAGATCAACTTCATCAGTGTTTGAGGATAAGACTCCACATGAGGTATGGAATGGTAATAAACCCTCTCTTTCACATCCAAGGGTATTTGGATGTGATGCATATGTACATGTTCCAAAGAAGAAAAGGACCAAGTTGGATAATAAATCTGAACGGTGCATATTTATTAGGTATAAGGATGGTTTAAAAGGTTACAATTTTGGAACCCAGAAACAAGGAAGGTTTTGTACAGCTGAGATTTGCTATTCAGAGAGGTGAAAGATGTTGTTAAACATGAATTCATACCAAAGGAACCTGAGAATATAGATTTTGAGCTAAAGGAGTATGAATCAGACTCTACAGCAGAAGAAGCTTTAGAATAGGAAGAGCCACAAACTCCAACTATGAGAAAATCAATTCAGGAACGAAGGCAACCTGAAAGGTATAGTCATCTACTTTCTATTCAGGTTTTTCCTTAACAATAACTGATGATGATCCCAGAAATGTTAGGGAGGCAGCAGATTCAGAGGACGGAAAACTCTGGAAGGAGGCCATGGTTGATGAAATGGCATCCTTGAACAAAAATGAGGCATGGTATCTAGTGGAGTTTTCGGCTGGAAGGAATCCCATCAGGAGAAAATCAGTGTTTAAGAAAAAAATGAATGTAGAAGGAAAGGTGGAGAAATACAAAGCTCGGTTGGTAGCAAAAGGTTATTCCCAGGTGTTGGGAATTGATTTTGGTGATATTTTTTCCCCTGTTTCCATAGTTACTTCTATTAGATTACTTTTATCTGTTGCTGTTGCATTTTATTTTGAGATACAATAGATTAATGTGAAGACAACATTTCCTCACAGGGATCTAGAAGAGGAGATCTACATGAAGCAACTTGAAGGCTTTATGGTGAAGGGTAAGAAACAACTGGTATGAAGGTTGAAGAAGTCTCTATATGGGTTAAAACAATCACCAAGGATGTGGTATCAGAAAATTGATACCTATATACAGGGACTTGGCTTCACCAGAAGCAAGGAGGATCACTGTGTTTATTTTAAATTAATTGGTGACCATGTTATTTATTTGGTCTTGTATGTCGATGATATTTTTTTGATTGGAAGACAAAGAAATTATCCAAGATTTGAAGACCCAACTGTTCTCCAAATTTGACATGAAGGATCTTAGTGCTGCAAACTGTATTTTGGGCATGGAAATTAAGAGAGATTGAGCAAAGAGGAAGCTCTGGTTAAACTAGAGGAAGTATGTCGATACTATATTGCAGAGGTTCAATATGCAGGATAGTAAACCGGTGAATGTTCCTATTCCTGTAGGTGTAAAGTTGTATTATGAACAGTGTCCCAAGACACAAGAAGAAGAGGAGGATATGTCCCGTGTTCCATATGAAAGTGTAGTGGGTAGCCTGATGTATGAAATGGTATGTACTATACCAGACATTGAACATGCAGTGGGAGTATTGAGTAGGTTTATGTCAAACCCAGGGAAGGAGTATTGGACAACAGTGAAGCGGGTTTTCAAATATTTACGTGGCACTAGTGATTATGGATTGTGCTATCAAGGAAGAACATGATTGGAAAGAATGTTGGACATTCATGGTTTTGTTGATGCAGGCTGGGCTGGAGATATGGACCAAAGAAGATCTGCAAGTTGGTATGTGTTTAACCTATTTGGAAGCGCAGTCAGTTGGATGAGTAAAAGACAGTTTGTAGTGGCTCTTTGAACTAAAGAGGCTGAATACATGGCAACTAGTCATGCGAGCAAAGACGCAGTTTTGTTACAGAGATTGTGTTAAAGTATGGGGTTGGTATAGCAAGCTATAAGGCTAGACTGTGAAAGAAAAAGTGAAATTTTCTTGGCTGAGAACCCTGCTTATCATTCAAAGAGAAAGCACATTGATTTTCTATATCACTTTGTTAAATATATGGTTGAGGCTAAAAAGGTGTTGCTGGTAAAGGTGGACACTTTGAAGAATGTTGCAAATGCATTGACGAAGTCTGTGAGCACTAAGAAGTTCTCTTGGTGTAGAGAAACAAAGGGTTTTGAAGAATTGGGCCAATGACTAGGCTCTCCTGTGATCCCATGTGGAAAGAAAACAACAACTGGGAAAATGTTGGGTATCTGTTATATTCTTTCCATGACTAGCCACGTATGCAGGGGTAAGAGCGGGGGCGATAGCCCCCCGCTTTCATTGGGCGCAACGGGGGGGTCAGTGGGGGGTAGTAGCCCCCCCTGTCGGTGTTTGGGGTAGCACCCTAGAAAAAAAATTTCGGTCCTTAATTTCCGGTGGGTGATCAGCACCCATGGTTTTGTGCATGGTTTTACACATGGTTTTGGGGTATGATGGTGTTCACCCCCTGGTATTTTTGTAGATCCAGTCAAGGGAACTGCGGTTATGTTCTGATCCAGGATTAATGGATTAGGGTTTATGTATTCTTCAACATGTAGATATATGTGTTGTAATACTAAGAGGAATATAATGAAATATCAAGTTGGTCGTCCCAATTTGGGATCCAGGGGAAAATCTCTGTGTTTATCTATTTTATGTTTTATGCTCTTGCTATTGTTTATTTCCTGTTATAAGATTCGTGTGTAGATAATTTATGTTTAGGGTTAAAACCTACAACATTGAGTACTTCCAAAGACTAAATATCAAGGTGAGTGATATTCTAGAGGAGCATATGATTGATATATTCATAGGGAATTTGAAGGACAACACTCAACATGAGGTTCATCTTTGGGAACCTAAGTCACTCGAGAATGCAATAAGAGTGGCAAGAAAACTTGAAAGAAAAATTATGGAAATATGGAGGTCTACTACTCATAACTATAAATATGGAAGTGTTCCTGCTCTTAACCTCCCATAACCTACAAGGTTGAAAAAACAACAATTGGATGAAAAAATATCAAAAGGGACTTTTTATAGTTTTGATAGAAAATCCATTGAAGGTCATAAGTGTGTTGAGTATAAATTATTTTACACAAATTTTAAAGAGGAGGAAGAAAAGGAAGAAGAAACATAAAAACATGATGATATATACCAGGAACCAACTGAAGAGAAATAAGAAATGAATATGACCATTTATTGTAATGCATTGGTGGGAATTACAACTCCTCAAAATAAAGATATAAAGATATATAAATAAGAAAAATGTAATAGTGATGATTGATGTGGGTAGCACCCATAATTCTATTCATTACAAGATACCAAAGGAATTGATTTTCTTTCAAAATCCAACACTAGAGTGCCAAGTGATGTTTACAAATGAATGTACTATAAATTGCTCAGGGAAGTTCCATAATATAAATCTAATCATGGGAGTGCATTCCATTCCAATGGGTGGTTTTGATGTTGTATTAGGAGTCCAATGGTTACAATATTTGGCGATGATAGCCTTTAATTTTCAAGAACTTTCCTTGATTTTTTTTTTTGAAGGAAAGGAAATTAAATTAAGGGTATAACGAGGAAATCAAGGAAGATAATTATATCTAACAACATGACAAATATTTTGAATAAATAACAATGAGGTGTAATTGAAAAATTATTATCACTAAATGTTCAAACATTGAACAATCCATTTCTCTAGCTCTCCAAAGCAATTTTGACAAACATTCTAATGTATTTGATACTACCAAATGTCTCTGACATATTCATGATCGTGATAATGCTATTTACTTGATTCCAGGAAGTCTTCCTCCAAACATTAGAACTTATAGATATACCTATGCCTAAAAGAGGGGAATTGAATATATGGTTGTAAAAAGGATAGGGGAGGGTATAATTAAACCTAGGAAATTTTTTTTCCCTTCTCTAGTAGTGTTGTTGCACAAAAAGGATGGATCGTGGCATATGTGTCTGCATTATTGAGAGCTTGATAAGCTAACTATTAAAGATAAATTAGAATCCATGTTATGGATGAATTGCATGGAGAAATTTTCTTCACCAAGTTGTATATTCATTCTGGATATCATCAAATTAGAATGAGGACAAAATACATTCAAAAAACAACATTTATAGCTCATGAAGTTAATTATGAATTTTTGGTCATGCATTTTGGCCTTACTAATGCACCTTCCACATTTCAAGGTTTGATGAATTCCACTTTCAAACCCTTTTTTAAATAATTTATGTTAGTATTCTTGATGATTTACTAATCTACAACAAGTCTAGGAAATATGATTTTCTACATGCTGATAGGGTGCTTAAACTATTGCAGAATAAATAATTGTATGCAAAACCCTCCAAAAGTTTCTTTGGGGTTTAGGAGGTGGAATATTTGGATAATATTGTATCTCATAAGGGTGTTAAATTATACCTTAACAAAATTAAATCCATCAAAGAATGTAAAATCCCCACAAATCTCAATCATATTCGAGGATTCTTCGAGTTACCAGGTATTATCACAAGTTTGTTAAGAATTATTGGAAAATAGTAGCACCTCTAACAATATTGCTAAATAAAGATGCATTTTTTAAGAATCCAAAAGCAACTAAGGCCTTTGAAAATATTTAAGAGGAAATGTCCCAAGCTCTGGTCTTAGCTACACTATGTTTCACAAAAACCTATATTGTTGAATGTGATTCCATAGGAAATATAGTCGATGTTTTTTTAATGCAAGAAGGAAGAGTCGTTGATTTTGAAACCCATCCAATCAAGAGAAACTATTTACAAAAACCTATTTATGAGAAGGAAATGATAGAAATACTACATGTCCTAAAATATTTGTGCCCTTACCTAATGGGAAGACACATCAATGTAAAAATAGATCATGATAGTCTTAAACACTTTTTGGAGCAAAGGTTATCTTTAGAAAGTAGAAAAAATGGGTCACAAATTTGTTAGGTCATGTTTTTAAAATCACATAGAAAAAACAGAAGAAAAATGTTGTTGCGTATTCACTCAAAAGAAGGGATGAAGATGTGGAAGCATTTCTCTATGCCATTTCTATTATCTAACTTGTTTGGATAATTATACCAAGGGATGAATAGAATAATGATGAATATGTGTGGGCACTCATTCAAAAGTTGCAATAAGATCTGAGTACTTTTGATACATCTATCTGGAGAAATTATTCATTATGGTACAAATACCAGTTACACCTATCTAAGAACTGCCAACTCAAACAAAATATTATTTTAGAATTTCATGCCTATCCTTTAAGAGGGTACTCCATATTTTTAATAATTTTAACAGAGGGCCTATAAGGATATATTTTCATGATTGCCTTAAATCTCAGTATTTATAATTTTATAGTAGAATGTTTAGTTTTCCAACAAAATAAAGTTGAGATAATCAAGGCCCCGTGTGTCTATTAAAACCTTTAACCATTTCAAGTTAGAATTAGTATCGAGTATCAATGGAATTTATCATAAACTTACCCAAGTCTGAAAGAACGAGTGTCATAATGGTGGTAGCTGAAAGACTCAACCAAAGTGCACATTTTTTTTTTCACTATCCCCTCCTTTCAAATCCAGTATAGTCACTACTACATTTGTGGAAATATTTCAAAATATACATGGAAACCCAAATATTATTATAAGTGATAGAGATCCCATTTTCACTACAAAATTTTAAATAAAAATAATTTGTTTTTTGGGTACTCAATTAGCTCTTAGCTCATCTTATCATCCTCAATCCGACAAGAAAACAGAGATAGAATTTTATTTTTTTTGGAAGACTATATTCATTTATTTGTATATGATAAAAAAATAAAATGGATTAAGTGGTTACCTCTAGAATAATGGTGGTATAACTCTTTTTTCCATACCACAACAAAAATGACCCCATTTAAGGCACTTTATGGATATCTCCACCATCCATCACATCATCTTTAGGAGAAACATCTAAGGCTCATTTAGTGCAATATCACATTAAGAATTGACAACAAGTTATCCAACTCTTAAAGGATAACTTGAATCTAGCATATAATTAAATTAAATAATAGGAAGATCAACATCAGACTAAAATGATTTTTGAAGTAGGTGATTGGGTATTTGTATGAATATAACCATATAAAAAAAATTTCCTTAAGAAACTTAAGAATGATAATATATTATCACACAAGTAATATGGTTCTTACAAGTTGTTACAAATATTGGTACTATGGCAAAAAAATTGGAGTGAAGTACATCTTCTAGAGTACACCCAATTTTCCATGTTTCATGCTTAAATAAGGTTATATATGAAAACCTGCCAATTCAAAAAATATTGCTAGAAATCAAGGAAGGTAAAAGTATATGTGATATTAAAGAAGTCACAGAAAAAAGAACCGAACAGCTAAAAAATAAATCAATTTTAGAGCACCTCATTAAGTGGAAGAACTTACCTATTGAAGATTCCACACAGGAGGATCATTATTTTATATATAAGTATCCATAATTACTCAAGCATTAAGGAGAAATTTTTTTTGAAGGAGAGGGGCATGATAGGTCCCTATAATACTAGTGTAGCCCCCATATTATTATTGTTTTTCCCCATGTATCCCTCATATTTTTATTGCTCTTCCCCTTAGAAATCCATTTTCATAATTGTTATGTAGGCCCTAATTAAATTGTTACCCTTTAGAGTCTTATATATACAAAGAAGGTATTGTCTTTTGTATATTTAAAAAAATGTTCATTTATGTGATGTAAAAGGATGTTTCCCCTTCAAAGAGGCTTATTTTCAAGTCATTGATCAATGTTCTCTTTCATTTTGTGATCTAGTTACATAACAAAATCCTTACAATATGAGAAAATTTGTAACACAATTGGAGATAAAAAAAATATTGAATTACAAAACCATAATCATTAATTTTCAATCCAAGACCCACATCCTCAAGGATTCAAGTCATCACAAAGGAAATAATATATTGAAGGCATTAGTATGTGTATTTTTTATGGTAATGATCCTGTAACATGGATTTTTTAGATGGAGTAATACTTCTACAGAATGTGATATCCTTACAAAAGGTAAATATTGCACATAGTTTATTAGAAAAGGACCATAATGAATGGTGTGAATTACTTTGGGGAAGAAAAAATTTATTTTGTATATTATTACAGCTCATTAGAAGAATTCATATCACATTATGGGGTCATTAAGAGAAATACATTCTTTAGTTAGCTAGTAAATACTTGGCAAAAGTGTCTAATTACAAAGCACGTTCGACAATTAAAAAATTTGTGTCTTGGAGTAAAGAACATTTTAGAGGATAATATGATAGACCCATTTATGGGAACTTCAAAGGAAATAATCTATCATGAGGTTTATCTCTTTCAACCTAAATCTCTAGATCAAGATTTCAGTCGAAAAGGAAAGTTGAAAGTACAAATATGACCATTATAAAATTATTCATTAATAAGTATAACAAGGACCATGCTCCATCTTATAAACTAAAAGGATTCACTCCAAAAAAAATATATTAAATAAGAACATACATAATATATTTTAACTTTGAAAACAGGTATATCAAGGGGTATAAATATAATGAGAAGAAATTACTCTATGTAGTCTGAAGATCATGAAGATCATGAAATGGAAACTTCCAAAGGTCTAGAGCTAGAAGATACTACTCCAACAATATATTATCATGAATTAGATGGAATTATTACTCTATAAGCCCTCATGATAGAAATATATATTAAAAATGAAAAGGTAACAACATTGATTAACTAATGTAGTATTCATAACTTCATCAATTATAAATTGAAAAAACTTCTTAATTTCTTTGCATATCCATCACCAAAATTTGAAGTAATTATTATACATGGAGGTACCATACAATTTTTAATGACTTTCCATAACATTAAGTTTAATATGGGGGAGTATTTATTGGTTAGTCCCATGATTGCAACACAAATTGGAAGTTCTGATTTTGTTTTAGGTGTCCAATGGCTACAATCATTGGGAGAGATTTCCATTAATTTTTAAGATGTCGTCATAATATTTGTCTGAGAAGGGAAATTGAGCTTAAATATATATGAGGGAAACCAAGTAAAGTGATAAACTCTAACACCATGAAAAAATTGCTAAAATATGGACATTGAGATGTAATTTCATAATTATGTTCAACATATGTCTAGAAATTTATATCCTTGTATCTATGGGATCTCCAAAAAGTTATCAAAAAATTTATAAGGTATTTTAAGAGATTCCTAAGAGTCTTCCACCTTCCTAAGGTCATGACCATGCTATTTTTTACATCCTAGAAGCATGCCACATAGCATTATCTGTTACAATTATGCAGATGCATACTAGTGTCAGATTGACCATATGGTTCAAGGAAAGTTTGAGGGCATCGCGCAACCAAACTATATTGTTTTCCTTTCACCAACAATGATGGTTATAAAAAAGGATAGTTGATGGTGCAACATGTCCATATTAGAGAAAAATCAACAAAATGAAAATTAAACGTAAGTTTCATATTTCTATCATTGATGAATTAGATGAATTGCATGGAGAATTTTTTTATTAAGTTAGATCTCCATTATAGATATCATCGAATCATAATAAAGAAAGAAAAAATTCCCAAAATAGGCTTTCAAAAACATGAAGGCCATTATGAGTTTTCAGTTCTATCATATGGACTTACAAATTTTCCTTCAATCTTTCAAATCTTAATGGATTTTATTTTCAAACCCTTCCTTACAAAATTTTTGTTAGTGTTTTTTGATCACCTACTAATCTATAGAAAATATTGGAAACAACATGTAGAACATATTGAAAACATCCTAACAGAATTGGAAGGGAAAAAAATATATGCAAAGACTTCCAAGTGTGCCTTTGGGGTTCTAGAAGTGAAATATTTGGTTCATATTATATCGCAGGAGCGTGTCAAGATGAATCCTAATAAAAACAAAGCTATGAGGGAATGTCCAATTGCAAATACCATAAAGAAAATTAGAGGAATTTTAGGATTGATTGGATATTACCACAAGTTTTTCAAGGTTTATGGTCAAATGGAAACACCTTTAACAAAATTATTTAATAAGGAACCATTTACTCAGACTAAAGATGAAACCAAATATTTTGAAGAAATTAAAGAGGTTATGCATACAACTCCCATCTTGGTGACACCTGATGTAAAAAAAATCATTGTTTAAGATATTTACAAAGAGTTTGAATTGTTAATTGAATTATATTTTTTGAAGTTTAAATAATTTGGGAATGTTTACTTTTTTTATGTGTGTTATCATGTTATAGTTATTTATCATGTGCCAATTTTTTTGAGAATGGGATTTTTCTCTTTTTCCTTTTTCCATTTTTAATATGTGGTTCAAAGACCTTGTTGATTGATGACCACTATATTCATGGAATATTTGTACCAGACAGATCCATCTGTAGCGTTCACTTCATATCGGCGCAACAATAGAGCCTGACCTCAAGGGTATTAAGATAATTGAAATTGTGTCCTCCAAATAACAAAGCTAGTTTAATGACAGGGTCTTGACTCATTGAACTAACCCTCGAGGATTATGAAAATTATATCTAACATTTAGCTATATAACATAATTATAGAAAGATAAAGTTGTTTTCTTTGTAAATTTGATCATTATATTCATAAAAAATAATATTTACATGTATTTCCATAATGACCATGGAGGATACAACCTTTTGTCAACATGTTGCAACTGAAAACCATAAACACAGATACCCCATGCCCGCCCAAAAAATAAATACTCCATAATCGATACTACATTAAGGTCAAAGCTAGAGATCGATTGTCTCATTACCCAACATACCCATAAAATTATATTAACAAAAATACATCAATACAATCATAGTAAATGGATTATGAGAAATAAATGATCTAGCTAGAATTCAAGTATAAAATGAACCAAAAATTTTCATGACCATTATATATATAGTAATATTGTAGCACCATTATCGACCAATATCCATAACGCAAGGGGAACAATAGAAATCAAAAGTGACCTACATAATGGGCCAAGAAACACCACGAATACCAGCCTATGATAAGGCGAGCTAAAGAAGTAACAAGTGCCCTCCAGAATTGGGCCACAAACCCCAAATAAAATCATCTTCTTATACTGCCAATGGAGTGACATCATTGGTAATTATCTGAGGAATAAATATTTTTTGGAGCCCCTGCACTAGAACTAGGTGGATATGTGAGGACCCTACCATCTGATTCAGAGGAATATGGCTTTCCACTTTTTCCAAGGAGTCGATTATATTTAGGAAAAATTGTTGATTTTTTATCATCCTCTTAATGTCCTCTTGGGATTCAAAAATATTACAGTTCTCCACTTGCTTATCCTTTAAGAACAAGCCTAACAGGGTCTTCATTTTCCAATGAGGAGTTACAGGATAGAAGTATTGTTTCTTCAATTCCCTAGTATGCCCATGGGTGAGAATTGAGGCTAACATATCCTGCATGAGATTAAAGTCTAAGAGATATTGTCCTTCAACCCGTTATTAAGTCTCAATATTGTGACTTTTGGTCAAGTTTCTAGTGAAAAAACTTTGAAATAGGTGGCATTTTATTCATCAAAAAAGTGTCGAGTGCCTTGTTTACTTGGCTAGACTCTACCACCACCACCCCATCATGCACCTCATTCTCTCTCTTGGCAGCATAACTATGACCTGGGGGGAACACTTACTGTAGCTTCTATAAATAGCTATACTCAAAATGAAATAAGATAATGAACAAGAACCCTATCTTGCAAGACTAAGATACCAATAAACAAGATTATCACAACAACACCAAAAATTTTCCCTAAACTCTATAGATGACTAGGTAATGGAGGAAAAGGACACAACTTCCTCGACCAAGAACCTTTAAGCGTTTATCATTAAATGAAAGAGAAAAAAAGTAAAGACAAAAAGCCCTCGAAACTTATAAGTGTGTGGCCACATACCATGATTTTCTAATCAAAGCTTATTGAATGATGGAATGGACCAAACCCTATAAAATCCCCATATTTCACATCGAACTAGACTCACAAACCTTAGTTTAAAATTTAAACCAGGGCGCTAAAATAATATCCAATAATAAATTAACAAACAACCCCAAAAAATTGTCACATAATAGAAATGAAAGTTTATACACAGATAATTAAGACTTAGAATGAAGGACTCACACATGATGGACCACAGAAAGAAGGAGACCAAGTATAATAGAGAAGAAACCTAAGAATTCACACCCCACATTAGGGAAAAGAAATCTCCCGGTGTACGTTCACAAGAACACAGATGCAGGGAGCTCGCCCCAATAAATATTTTTTTACACTAATCGACATGAAAACCTCTCAGACGTTTAATTACAATGACACGCACAATGAAAAAAAGTTTATGCACACAATGTTGGCAAAGAAACTACACTAAGAGGCCGAAGAAATTACCTTGGTTTCTCTCCACTCACCACAAAATGTCTAAATGTCCATCGTATTTGATATATAAAAGTACCACCAATTGGAACACTATATGTGCATGCATGCGAGGGCAGGTCATGTCCTCCCTGCTTGAAATTTGAGTCCATTATAGGCGGTTTTGGATGCTTTCTCCAAATCCCCCATTAAAACCAAAGTAACACGCTATTAAGGGACAAAGAAATAATTTTGTTGATTTAACTTGTACTTAAGGTTATTTTGTAATAAAACATTTTTTTTCTTATTCTCAATTATGTTCTCTTTAATCCTCTTCATGATATTTCTATTATTCGTGAAAATGTAGTGGTAGGTGCATGGGGGATTTTGTTTATTCTAGAGGAACAAAAATAATAGCCTACACATAGAGACTTGGTTTAGAATCAAATAATGCAGCAAATTCTTATGGTATCCTTAGATAATTCCTTCTATCATAGGATCTTGAGATGAAGTTGTTAATTGTATTTAGATAACATTATAATCATTAAGATGATGCTTAGTGGATATAAATTTTTCCATCATAATTGGTCATGATATAGAGAGGGGAAATGGAAAATGTATCATTCTTCCATGGCTGATGAGATATCATTATATAGATAGATCGACTTGCCAAAAATACCACCAAAATTATGATTGGTGGGTTATAAATAAATGGGGTCCAATATTATGCAAAATCATTTAACAATTTAAAATCATTTGGATTTTTCATGGCATTAATTATCCACGTGGCCTCATATATGCTAAATAAAAAAGATCATCACCTTATTTTTTTGAAACAAAGGAATTTAGGAAAATGACTAAATTATGTCACATGCAAGTCTTATCACTGTCCCTCATTATTAAAAGTATCTTTTTGGAAATACTTAGATGAACTGGGGTATTTGTATGTACCAAAAATGAAATTAGTGATAGGAACGATTGGTACTCTCGGTAACTAGGATGCCAAGCGAACATTGTGTTAAGCACTAGGCCTCTTTTCTGGGATCTAATCTTTTTGTATTTTTTTGGAGAAGAATGATATTTATAAAAGTAGTTTTGTTTCTCTTGTGGCATTCAAGGTAGAATTTCGATGATTATTTTACAAACTATTCTTGATTTCAGTTATAATCGCTGGTGTATTTCCTATATGTCTAATTCCTTAAGAGAGTTTACCATTGGTTTTATTTTAGGGTATTTTTTAAAATAATTCTATACACACTATATAAGGTAAGACTCAAATTTAGGATTACCTTCATTTAGAGTTTGTGGTGTATTTTATGTGGAATTTTTTGTATAGGCACCCAATCCAAGTAGCAAAATGCTATAGCGCTATCCTTTTCTATTTTTAGTTTTTTTCTTTTTGCATCGTTAAAGGACATAGTTCTAATTTTTCCTTTCAAGTTTTAGTTTGGCTTAGTTGGAAGTCCATTTCCATGTAGTGAGTGCCTCTATGAGCATGGGAAATCCTATCATTCTAAAGGGATCCAAGAAGACACTAAGAGTACATGTAGTCCAATATGATTTATCTATTTTTATTTCACTTGCAAACTATTTAAAAGCTAAGGTATATCTCCGACACATTTACCCAAGTAACTGGCCAAACAGGGTAAACATGTGATGAGGGTAGTTAAGAGCAGACTCAATCTCCTTGGTGACATTAATGAAGTGGAATTGATATGGAAAACCATAACATAGACCCCCTGTACCTACTACAGGACCCTAGAGTCAATCCTAGTCACCCCCCTAACTTGTCCTTGGGTCACACTAGATTTTAAGGAAAAAAACCATCTAAAGCTCCCACAAAATAGGCATGGGTGCCTCTCATAGGTTTTGGATGGTCCCACAATATAGGCATGTGTGCGTCCATAGAATTATTCACTGAGAACCGTGCTATCATCCATGGGATTTATGTCACTTTTGAAGCTCGGAAACCCGAACACTGCCGAAAAATTATTGTAGCTTCCAGAATCCATAAAACACATGATGAAAATGCCAATGAACAAAAAATTGACTCCCAGACTAGGCCTGACCATCCCCAACTGGGACTGACATTCTATCAAACACTTGGCATCAATGAAATCTACAAGTATAGGATACAAGACAGAACATGAATGACTGAAAAATATTAAGAGGCATGACAAGAAGGATCATCACCCTCTTCCCCGAACTGATATGACATCAATTAGGTATTTAATCCATTATTTCAAAATTTACAAGTAAATACATGAAATTAGCATGACTTGAACTAGTCATCTAACAATGTTTATAACCAACGTAAAAATGAGAAAATAACAGTAACATAAAACCCATTAAATCCACACATTAATAAGTACATAAGAAAGAGAACTTAGCTTTCATTAAACATAGGAAATAACTGACTAGGTTCTGGACTTCCACGTACCACCTAACCATACACATGGTTGAGAAAAATATCTCTTCATTTAGTCAAACCCGTGTCATATTCCAAACATGAATGTGGCATCTCATGGATAAAAAAATCCAAAAACAATCAAGGGAATCCAAAGGTTAAACCACCTCCACCCTCACTATATTGTGGTCACACCAAAACCAATGCCTTAATCACAAAACTGAACTGAGATTGGAATGCCTCTAGAAATCCATCACTATTCTTGAGGAATGTTCCATCTCCCTGTCTCTAAGAATTTACTACAATCAAATCCCAGTTCACTAGGCCCTAAACCGAGACACTGCCCTCAGGTTTTACCGTGTATCTCGCTAAAATTTGTCAAGGGATTCCTAGGCATTTGGGAATTATCCTTGAGACCCCCTTTTCCCTCGATTCTTAAATCCATCCATCAATTCCAAAGATCAAAATTGAGATCAAATCCCATCATACCATGGCTATTTGGAGAAAGGCAAGGGAAGGCTGAAAACCACTATCAGATCCCCAAAAAAACCATGCCACCGATAGAAAGAGAACAAAATACCAACATGCATAAGCCATGGTTGTCTAAACCAACGAGGAAATCACATGCAATTTGTTACCTGCAAGTATTCATGTTGAAGTTTCTAGATACTTCTCTTCCTTGTTGGATATTTTATTTCCTTTCCTCTCCTTGTCCTTCCTTTTCTTGCTTTCCTTTGTTTGGCTCAATGCTGATATGCTCCATGAAAACTCTAAGTATCCAAGAGTGAGTGAGAGAGAGAGAGAAAATAATGCGAGAGCTCCAAAAGTGAACTGAAAAATTTTTACACCAACAAAAGGTTTCACTGGAAAAGGGTAACAACTGATCCTGAGAAGCATTTTTATCAGTTAGGCATATATTTTCTTCATTTTCCATTATTTTCCTCCATTTTACTCTTCACATGGAACCTATCAGCTTTCACCTTCTTTTTCTTCTAATTTCCTTTATTTTCATAAATAAATGTGCCCAAAAATAATTGTTCCTCTTTAATTCTTTACCCATTTAATTTCCTAATTTTGCTTAGCCATAAACACATCCAATGATGCCCACTAGGATATCTTTGACGAACATTAATCTTGGAATATGTGTCCCTTAATCGTGGTATTATTTTTTTCCTTTATTATTTTTTATTACATGAACTTTTATCCCCAGCCTATTATAGAATCCTCTCCCTTGGTTTATATCATCCTCGGTGTTAAAAAAAAACTACACCTCAGCAAAAATGCTGAGAGGAAAAAGACACATACACCTCAGAAAAACCACTAAGAATAAATCATACTTCCCATGGATATTGATAACTTAGTTCGTTATAGTATTTACAATGAATTACATGCTCAATGAAAAACACCATGATAACATGATCATATAACAACCATACCACTTATTGGAGCTTTATAACTTAGCTCAGGGTAATATTTACATCCCTATGCATATGTACATATACCAAGACATCACCAAAAAAATTTCCAAACATATACCAAACATCATACCAAAACTGCTTTGCCTTAACCTTCAAACAATGAAGGATACATATCTCGCATCTAATACGCCATCTCCCATGTAGCTTCATCGCACCCAAAGTGCTTCCATTGCCCTTTATCTTGCTTGATGGCTCTTTTCCTGAGCATGAGCTACTTCAGCTAAAATATGCATTGAGGTTATGGCTAAAATTCTCCTTCTTGCTCCACCTGTAATACAAACTAATCAATAACATGATCAACATCCTTTATATACCTTTTAAGTAATGAAAAATTAAACAAATCATGAAATTTCACTGTTGGAGGCAATGTAAGTCGATAAACCACTATTCCCATCCTCTCAAGGATCTCAAAAGGCCAGGAATACTTTGGGGCCAACTTGGCACATGAGCTTACCCTCGAGGAGCTCTTTTTAGGATTGATGCAAAAATACACATGGTTCCCAACCTAAAACTCTTTAAATACCTTGTGTTGGTCTGCATAACTCTTCTCTCTTTCATTTAATTCCTTTACATTCTTCTTTATAACCTCCATTTCCTTCTCCATGTCTTCCAACATTTTAATCGAGTCAAGACCCCATTAATTGGACCGCTTCAAATTATGGGAGTATTACAACTCTGCCCATTCAATTCATCGAAGGGACTCATCTATAGTGACTCTTGATACACATTTTTGTTTGCAAACTCAGCCAAAGGTAGACACTCTTCCCACTTCTGTTGTTGATGCATCGCATACATCCTCAACATGTCCTCCAAAATCCTATTGACCCTCTCAATATGCTCTTCTCTCTGTGAATGATAATTTGTACTCAAGGAAAAATATATTCCCAAACCTGCAAAAAAATACTTCCAAAACTTGGAAGTGAACTTCTCATCCCTGTCAAACACAATATTTTTTGGAATACCATGAAATATGAATACATCTCTGATGAAAACGTGTGTTACATCGTTAGTTGAATACATAGTCTTCACTGAGATAAAGTGTGCTACCTTTGTCATTTTTTCCACAAAAAACATGATGGAATCATGTTTTCTGAATATCCTCGGAAAAAATATGATAAATTCTATGGAAATGACCTCCCATTTCCATTTTGGAATCACAATAGGATGGTGTATTCCACCTGGATTCCTACACTTTACCTTCACTTGCTGATAGTTGAAGCACCTAGTCACAAACTCTTCTACATCCTTCCTCGGATTATGCCAATAATAGAACCTCTTCACTGCAGTGAATGTCTTCTAATCACGTGGGTGACCTTAATATTGTTTCACATGAAAATCCCTAAATATCACCTTCTTGAGCTCACTATTTCCTGGCACATATATCCTCTCTCTAAACTTCACCAATCCATCTTCCATGAGATGATAGTACACATTTTTTACACCTAAACCTATACTTATACCTATACCTATACCTATAGTCTGCTACAAATTGTACATAAGCTCCATATTCGTGATATCCTGCTGAGCTACCTACAAAATCCTATCCTGTAAATATGTCCCATAGGAGCTCATAGTTGCAATGTGATTTAACTATATCCAGCTGCTGAGATCATGTGAGACCATGTTCTATTTATCTTTGATCTATTTATCCCGAGTGTCCAAGAATTTTCCATCTCTAATTGTGTCATTTCTATTTGACTGGTAACCACTGGGAGACCTACTCCCATATTACCCATTAGTCCCATCCTCCTGTCGATATTTGATCCAAATTGGTCCCTATAGCTACAAATCTGACAAACTCTTAAGGATTTCCACATTTACTTCTTCTTTTTTTCCCTATGCCTATATGATCATGTCATTATTGAGATTCCTTACAACTCCTTATGTCTTGCTTCAAACTTCTCAAAGTATCGGCTAAATGAGAGGAGTTCCCAAAATCATGCTACTTATCTAGTTCATATGGATAATATTTGCACTCTCCCATCTTGATAACCATCTTCAATTTCTTCCTGCAAGGCATCTCATGTCATTTTAAACCAAATCACAATAAACCAATGTATCTTAGTGAAATTAAGGGAGGATATCTCATATGAAATATCAACCATTCAACATAATAAATGTATATACATAATCATAAAAACATTTAGACATAATTCTAGCTAGATTCTAATCACCAATGCATGGCCATCTCAACTATACACTATGACCTCATGCATGACAACCTCAACTACACCATTGCACACTTGAAAACATGTAACAAATTGACATTTATAACCATTCATATGCTTATGATAACACATAACAAAAACATTGTCAACCCTTCCATGGCGACATCACTGCCAACATTACCAATACCATGTAGATGTGACAAGTACATAAACCAAAAACATGAGAAACACATGCACAATCGACATGAATGCATGATGAAAATAAGCTTGACAACATCAAACTTTTCCCAATGAGAGCATAGCCATGCCTTGATACCACCTATAACCTACACCTCCCCTCACATCTACCCATGTAACCAACCAACCGGGGTAAACATGAGATGAGGGAAAATAAGAGAACACTAAAACTCCTTGGCAACTTTAAGTAAGTGGAATTGGAGTGAAAATCCATAACACAAACCCATTGTACCTGCTACAAGAACCCCAAAGGTTATCCCAGTAACCCCCCTAAGTTGGTCGTGGATCTCACTATATGTTAAGCAATAAATAACTTGTACACTCCCACAGAATAGGCATGGGCATGTCTAGGAAGATCTGGACACTTGTGCATCATAGGAATGTGTGATTCGAGGGATTCTTTCACCTAGACCTATGCCATATTCTGCGATATCTATGTCATATTTTACTCCTAGAATCCCGGACACTACCCATAACTTCATCTAGCTTTCAGAATCCATCAAGCACATGACAACGATGCCAATGAACCAAAACATCACACCAGGACTAGGCCTGACCAGCCCCAACCGAGACTAACATTCTATAAAAAAATTGGCATCAATGAAATCTACAGGTTAGGGATACAAGACAGAGCATGAATGACTGAAAAATTTTAAGGTACATTACAAGAATAATCACCACCCTCTTCCTTGAATTGATATGACATCAATTAGGTCTTGCATCCATTATTTTAACATTTACAATTAAATACATGAAATAACAATTACCTCAACCAATAATTTAACCATTCTTATAACTATCATAAAACAACAAAAGTAAGAGTGATATAACAAAATTTAAATCCACAAATTAATAAGTACAAAATCAAGATAACTTAGCTTCCATTAAACATAACTAATAACCGACCACATTCTCGACTTCCACGTACCGCCCAATCGTAGACATGGTTGAGCCAAATATCTCTTTAACCATTCAACCCCATGTCATATTTGAAGCATGAATGTGGGATATCATAGATAAACCAATCCAAAAATGACCAAGGTAATCCATAGGTTAAACCACATCCATCCTCGCCATATTGTCATCACACCAAAACTGGTGCACTGATCCCAAAACCGAACCAAGCTTGGAATGCCTCATGAAATCCCTAACCTATAACCTTGAGGAAATTTTCATCTCCATGTCTCTCATGCTTTACCTCAATTTAATTTTTGATCACTAGGCCCTAAACTAAGACACAACCCTCAGGATTGACCATGTATACTTCCAAAACTGGTTAAGGTATTCCTAAGCCTTTGGGAATTTTCCTTGAGACCACCTCTTCCCTAGATTCCAAAATCCATCTGCGAATTCCAAAGCTCAAAACCGATATCAAACCCCATCATACCATGGTTATCCATAAAAAGGAAAGGCAAGGCTAAAAACCATTGTCAAATCCCGACAAAGCCATGCCGATGACAACAAAAGAATGAAATATTAACAAGCATAAGTCATGGATGTCCATACCAGCTAGGAAATCACACATGGAATGTGTTACATGCAAGTATTTATGTTGAAGATGCTAGATCCTACTCTTCCTTATTGGATCTTTCCTTTCCTTTATTTTCCTTTCCATTCCTTTTCTTGCTTTCATCTTTCTTGCATCAATGTTGATTTTCTTCAAGAAAAATCTAAGTATCCAAGAGTGTGACAAAGAGATAATAATGAGATACCTCGAAAACTGAACTGACAAAAGGTACGAACTGATTTTGAGAATATTTTTGATCAATTAGGGCTTATTTTCTTCATTTTCCATTATTTTCCTTCATTTTCCTCCTCACATGTAAAATGTGACCTTTCACCTTCATTTTCTCTTAATTTCATTTATTTTCATAAATAAATGCACCCAAAAATACATTTTTCCTTTTTAATGCCTTAGACATTGCCTTTCTCAATTTCACTTAGCCATAAACAAATCCGTTGATGCCCACTAGGATATCTTTGCCCACCATTCCGCATGGAATAAGCATCCCTTAACAGTGGTCTTAATTTTTTCTTTTATTAAATTTTATTACATGAACATTTAGCGCAGGTCTCTTACATAAAAAAATAATTCTCTATGTTTTCAATACACATCGATAAACAAAATTTTTTGGTTCAACATAAGCGGATGATGGATATTCTTGAAGTTAAATGCAATATGTTGAGAAATATTGTGCCTATCTTTATTTGGACTCTCTATATATAACTTAAAACAACAGATTCTCTTCAAATCGTAATATAAGACCAAGTATATAGCCTAAGACTAAGTATAATATAAAGAAAACTTGTGATTAATAATCCACATGAGTTTGAATGCCCTTGGGATCCGTTTTGGAAGGAAATATGACAACAAGCATGGAGAAGACAATACATCTAGGGGGGCTTACCCAATTAATTTTGTACACTCACCAGCATGACCACCTCTCAAACCTTCAATTTCAAATACACAGAGAACGCAAAAATACTTACACACACAACTTTAGCAGAGAAGCTACACGAAGAGGTCGAGAAATTTCCCTTGGCTCCTCTCCACTCACCACGAAATGTCTCAATGCCCATTGTAGCCAATAAATAAAACTACCAACAACTGGAACACTCCATGCACATGCATGTGAGACTAGGTCATGTCCCCCCTCCTTAAATGTTGAGTGCATTATAAGGTGTTGTGAATTTTTCCTCCAACGCCCCCATTAAATCCACATTAACACCCCATTGAAGGATAAAGTGATAATTTTGTTCATTTAACTTGTACTTAATATTATTTTGAAATAAATCATTTTCTTGTTATTCTAATCTATATTCTCTTTAAAGCTATTCATAATATTTTTATTCTTTTTCATGATAATGTGGTGGTAGGTGAATGGGAATTTTTGGCATGCTAGAAGAACACAAATAACAGCATACACATAGAAACTAGGTTTAGTATCAAATAATGTGGAAAATGGTTATGGTATCCTTAGAGAACTCCTTCTAGCCAACGATCTTGAGGCCAAGTTGTTAATTGAGAAATTATTATAGCCATTAAGATGATGCTTAGTGGATAGAAATTTAGCCATCGTGATTAGCCATGCTATGGAGGGAAAATGGATAAAGTCTTATTCCTCCATGGCTAATGATATTTCATTATATAGATAAATAGATTGGCAAAGAATGCCATGAAAAATATTAAGAGTGAGTTATAAAAAGATAAGGTCGAGTATTATGTAGAATCGTTTAATGATTTTGAATTATTTGGATTTTTTATGACATTAATTATCCACATTGCTTCATATTAGTTAAGTAAAAAATATTATCACCTTTTTTTTAAACAAAGGAATCGAGAAAATGACCAAATTATATTACATGCAGGCCTTATCATTGTCCCTCATTATTAAAACTCTCTATTAGGAAATACTTAGAGGAACTAGATTATTTGTATGTACTGAAAATGAAATTAGTGCGACAAAGAATTGATACTCTTCGTAACTAGGATGCCAAGTGAACAATGTGCTAAGCACTTTGTGTCTTTTAGGGATCCAAGATATTTGGATTTGTTTTTGTTTTGGAGAAGAATGATATTTATGTTATAAAACTGGTTTTGTTGCTCTTGTGACATTCGAGCTAGAATTTCTATAAATATTTTACGAACTATCTTTCATTTGAGTTATAATCGTCGGTGTATTTCCAACACGTCTAATTCTTTATTAGTGTTTACCATTTGTTTTATTTCAGGGGAGTTATTAAAGTAATTGTATATATACTATCTAAGGTAATATTCAAATTTAGGATTAGATATATTGAGGCTTTGTGAGATAGCTTAAGTGGAATTTTTGATTAGACACCCCATCTTGTTAGAAAAATAATAAAGCTCTATCCTTTTTTATTTTTAGTTTTTTTGACATGGTATAAAGACATAATTCAAGTTTTTCAATCGAAATTTAATTTTGGTTTAGTTGAGTATCTCTATAGAGCATGAGAAGTCCTGAAATTCAAAAGGATTTAGGAAGTCAGTAAGAGTACATTTAGTCCAATATGATCTTTCTATTTTTATTTCACTATTTTTCTATTTTTATTTCACTTGCAAGATATTTAAAAATAAAATTATTTGTATTTTTCAACACGTTGATCATAAAATTGTTGGTTTAACATAAGAAAATGACGAATATTTTAGATATTGAATAAAAAAATTCTTATACTTAGTCTTTATATGGACTCTTTATCTATAACTTAAAAAACAAAGTATCTTCAAATTCTAATGAAGTTGATACCCAAGGTGAAGAAATTGTTCGCCAACTCCAAGAGCTCTTGGAAATTCGGAGCTAGCACTTCCCTCATTCTAACTCGAGTCAAGATGAAGCAAACGACGTCCATATCTTTCAATAAATGTTTTATTCTCATTAAGAGTAAGATGATGTTTTGGGAAACTGCGAATACATAAAATAAAAAAAAGGAAGAAGGTTAGAATGTATTCTCATATTTTATTATGCCATGTAATAAGAAATAGTTTTTTAATATAACCTACGAAACCTTTGAAACATAATGTAGCAATAACTCGACCTCTTTGAATATAGCTTAAAATATCACTATTTCAAAGGAACGAAGAAAGATTAATGGCAAGCACTATTGGCCAAAATGAATTCTCTTGCGCCATTTCCCGAAGGCATATAATACACATATCATTCCTTATGTATAACTAGGGGTTTGCCTTATGAAAAGCTGCTTCTCTTTCTTCATATCAACCACTTTAAACTTATATGTATTTGATTAAAATGTGTTCTTCAATGGTAGGAAACCTAGTTTTAAAAGAAGAATAAAATATTTCATTTCAAATTTACTGAAAAACAGAATGCAAAACAAAAAAGGAAAAAGATAATATTTTTTTAAATTATGAAATTATTTCACCCTAATCCCAGAATAAGTGTTGAAAAATAAAATTATGTCATAACTTCGAAGATTTTTTGAGAATACGTTTAGCATCAAAGTAGAGTAATCAAGGGGATTTCCTCTCTAAATAGGTGTATCTGTTAGTGTACGTGGATTGCTTTTCAATTTTAATAGGTTGATGATTAATTGGCACATCATTACTCGCCAGGTTGGTCAGCTTATCTTTCCGATCAAATTCCGGCTAATTATGAGCTGGTATCTCCAATTTTTCCATATATAAAGGTCATAGAAGATCTAATTGATCAATCATCTTTTCTCCCATGTAAGGTATCATGGTATTACAAAAATATTAACAGTTATTTTTGTCATAGTCCTTGCACTCTGATCGTCAAATTTCTTCGTGGCTGATCAAATTATATCTTTGTGGGTACCTCACCGCCTTTTTCTTCCATTATTTACATTGCATTCGTCGTTTAAGAAAGGGGTGGGTGAACATAAACAGTTATTGAGATTTATTTTATATACACAAATTTCTAAGCTCTAATACACCAATGCCTGTTTTTTTGTTTGTTAATATTTCGTCAACATCTGCTGGCTTCCAAAAATAATTTTAGTTATTCACCGTAGTCTCATTCTGTCCCCCCCGCCACCTTCTTGTTAGTTACTCTACCTGACCTCAGGAAATATCTCTAGGGATTTATATTAGGAATATGGCTGCTCAATTGGCTACATCTCCTGGTGAATGCAATTGGGTGTTTATTTCCTTGACGTTGTTGCTGTCAGCGTTTCATTTGGTTCAATGCAGGGATGCAATCAATTTTGCAGCAAATCAAGAACAGTACTCTCTTGGATTGAGAGTAGATCTTGTGCAAAGAGATTCACCTCTCTCTCCATTATATCCAGGTAATATTACATCGACTGAGCGCTTGAAACGAGCAGTCGCACGCAGTCAAGCACGACTACGAAAATTCTATCCATCTGTTGATGAAGAGAATGATGTGGAGGCTCCAGTGAGCTCAGGAACTACAGAAGGTGGAGAATTTCTGTTGTCGCTAGGCATTGGCACGCCATCTTCACGCTTTCTTGCAATCTTGGACACTGGCAGTGACGTGACATGGGCGCAGTGCAACCCCTGCACTAATTGTGAAAATCAGCCAGATCCAATCTATGATCCCTCCAAGTCTTCCACCTACAGCGCGATTTCCTGCTCAAGCTCTGTGTGCACAGGTCTGGATGAGTATAATTGCACAGCTAATAACGAGTGCCAATACACCGTTTCATACGCAGACAAATCCGTTTCATACGGGTGTCCTTTCTTACGAGACCCTGTCCTTTTCATCTCAGTCCATTCCCAAGATTGCGTTTGGTTGCGGGCAGGACAATGTAGGGTTCGACGACCACGCAGATGGATTAGTAGGGTTCGGCCGAGGTGCCGTATCCCTAATCTCACAGCTTGCCCCGTCGGTGGGTAATCTGTTTTCTTACTGTCTCGTTCCTATTACCAGTTCCAAAACAAGTCCTTTGTTTATAGGCCAGTCTGCTAGCTTGAAATCCAAAAATGTCGGTTCGACTCCTATTATTCAATCCAGTTCGGTACCAACTTTCTACTATCTTTCGTTGAATGGAATCAGCGTCGGGAATCAATTATTGGATATCCCTAATGGTACTTTTGATCTTCAACCTGATGGCTCTGGTGGACTTATCATAGACTCTGGAACCACGGTCACAGCTCTGCAGCAACCTGCATATGATGCTGTGAAGGGAGTGCTGAACTCATCGACTAGTCTCTCTCCGGTCGATGGGTCTAGCACGGGATTGGACCTTTGTTTTGATCAAAGCTCTGGTTCCTCGACTTCAGCCTTTCCGACTATTACTTTCCACTTCGATGGAGCAGATTTCGTTTTGCCAAAAGAGAACTACCTAATCTCTGATGAGAGATCTCGCCTGCTCTGCGTTGGCATATTGCCTAGCGATCCGGTGTCACAGGTGTCGATATTTGGTAATATTCAACAGCAGAACTTCCAAATACTCTTCGATAATGAAAAGAACTTGCTGTCCTTTGCCCCTACGGACTGTCAGACCTTGTAACTTGCAAGCTAGGAAGATGCTTACAGGTTCCAACGGCTGTGGGTTTTATATTTATTTACTTATTTATGTTGTGGTTTTCTGGTATTGCTGTCAAAGTTGGACTGAACAAGTTTTGTAGATCGTACATTTCTAAATAAAAAAGGCTTTCTCTCGTTGACTTTACAACTATGTGTAAAATTTCAAGCATTTTCATTTTAAATTTTCTAATTAAAATTTATTTATTTATTTCTAATTTAAAATATACAGTGTATAATATCATAATTTAATTATTATTATAATATTATATATAATACTTTTTAATTTAATATATATATATATATATATATATATATATATATATATATATATATATATTCCCTTGCGTTTGTTACTGGAGATATGTACTACAAATAACACACACCATTTCATGTGATTATGCTTGGCCTACATAGCTATGACCATCCTAATTGATGTAGCTTTCTTTTTTCACTATAAGACTCTTGGTTCCCCATTTTTATCCAATCACTCAATGGCTTTGTCATAACAATCCACCTTCCTCTTGTGAATGTATATCTTGTCCATACCCAATACCATACTATAAGATTGCAATGGAAATATGTTCAAGTACGCTTCTGTAGACGTTTCATTCAAATCAAATGCACAAGCTCTTATCCAATGGTGAACTCTTTTCTTTGTACCTATAGCCAAGTGCGGTAACCAAGATTTTGCATGAATTTATTTTCTCAAACCACACTGATCCACAAGGTCGGGATTAATATAACTATAATTATATCCAAGATCAATCAAAATAGAAACAAATTGATCACAAAGCTTATTGTCCATATCAATGATAGATGTTTTATGGTTTACCTCCCTATTTTCCAAAATTGCATAAATATGAGGAATGTTATGACCAACATCTCCAAATCTCTATGCCCCCTATGCATTATAGATCTGGGGTCTATCACCCTTATATTGGGGACAATCCCTCTTACGATGAGTGTTGTCATATATCAAACAGTGCAACAGTGCTCTACCATCACCTCTAGCATGCTGCTTTCTAGGTCCTTTACTAGTTGTATCAAAATTCTTGTAAGGAACAACATTTTTTTTCTCATCTGCATTTTGTGTTCTTTCCCGCTTTGGTGGCCATCTTCCCTTAGATTTCTCATTTCCTTTAAAATATCACTTTTCTCAACTTTGTGTTTTTGACTGCTCATAATAATGCTTCAACTTTGTAATGACCTCCTCCAATGATTTAGGGTCATTGAACTCAATATGATCTCTGTAGGCAACTGGAAACCCACTGATGAATATTTGAACCTTGGCCTTATCCTCCTTGAGGTAAGACACATATCTAGAAAAACTCCAAGAACCTCCTACTATACTCATCATCAATCATGGAACTGATATGGAACTCATCAAACTCCTGAGCTCTAGAATATTAGTACGTCTCCAATAGATACTTATTTCAGAATAACCTCTCAAACTTAGCCCAATCCAATTCCCTTAACATTCTTCACATATTCCCACCAAATATCTGCTTTACCTATGATGCTGAATGTGGCTATTTTGGCTTTCATGTTTTCTGAATATCCCTACAACCTAAATAATATTCTCATACCAAGCGACCATGCCTCATCATCCTATGATTTCTTCATCTCTCTGTCAAGGGTAGGTGGATTTGATTTCCTAAACTCGTCCCAAAAATACCTCTTATTATTCCTGCTGTAAGGATGATAACAATGATGATCATAGTGGCTATCATAACAAAAACTAGAATAGTACATGTGTCTCCCACCTCTCTATCCAGAGTGTCCAAGAAGCTGCAATTTGTAATTGTGTCATCTCTTTCAGACTTGTAACCATCGAGAGACCTACTCTCATATGACCCATTACTCCCATCCTCCTGTCCATAGTTGATCTGAAGTTGTCCTTGTAGCTCTAAATCTGACAAACTCTTAAGGATTTCCTATGCCTATATGATCATGTCATTATCGAGATGCCTTACAGCTCCTTATCTCTTGCTTCAAACTTCTCAAGGTATTTGCTAAATCAAAAGAGTTCCCAACATCATGCTGCTTATCTGGTTCATATGGAGAATATTTTCACTCTACCATCTTGATAACCATCTTTGATTTACTCCTTCAAGGCATCTCATGTCATGTTAAACCAAATCACAAGAAACAAACGTACCTTAGCGCAATTGAGGGAGGATATATCATATTCAAAGTCAATCAATCAATGTAATACATGCATAATACATAATCGTAAAAAAATTTAGGCATCATTCTAGCTAGAGTCCAGTCATCAATGCATGACCACATCAGCTATACACTATGACCTCATGCATGACAACATCAACTACACCACTGCACCCTTGACAACCTATAACAACCTGAAATTTATAACCATTCACATGCTTATGATAACACATTACAACAACACCATCAACCCTTCTATGGCGACATCACTGCCAACATTACCCACACCATGTAGATGTGACAAGTACATAAACCACAAACATGAGAAACACATGCACAATCGACATGAATGCATGAAGAAAATAAGCGTGACAACATTAGAATTTTCCCAAGGAGAGGATAACCACACTATGATACCACCTGTAACCTACACCTCCCCTCACATCTACCCAAGTAACCAACCAATCGGGGTAAAAACGAGATGAGGGCATCTTAGAGTAGACTAAACCTCCTTAGTGAGTTTAAGGAAGTGGAATTGGAGTGAATATCCACAACACAGACCCATTGTACCCGCTACAAGAGTCTCAAAGGTTATCCCAGTCACCTCCTTGAGTTGTCCTTGGGTGCCACTAGATTTTAAGGAATAAATCACTTGTACGCTCCCACAGAATAGGCATGGGTGTGTCTGGGAGGATTTGGATGCTCATACATCATAGAATTTCCTAAGTCAGGGGATGCTTTCAACAAGTCTTGTGCCAACTTCTGTGAGATTTATGTGATATTTTTAAGCCCATTATCATAGACACTACCCAGAACTTCATGTAGCTTCTAGAATCCATCAAACACATGCTAACAATGCTAATGAACCAAACATTCACTCCAAGACTAGGCCTGAGCATCCCCAACTGGGACTAACATTTTGTCAAAAAATTGGCATCAATGAAATCTATAGGTCTCGGATACAAGTCAGAGCATCAATGACTGAAAACCCTTAAAATTCATTACAAGAATAATCACCACCCTCTTCCTTGAAGCGATATGGCATCAATTAGATCTTCAATCCATTATTTTAACATTTACAAGTAAATACATGAAATAACGATGACCCAAACCAATCATTTAACCATGATTATAACCACCATAAAACCATGAAAATAAGAGTGATATAAAAAAAATTAAATCCACAAATTAATAAGTACAAAATCGAGAGAACTTAGCTTCCATTAAACATAACCAATAATTGGTCAGGTTCTCAACTTCCACGTACCACCCAATAGTAGACATGGTTGAGCCAAGTATCTCTTCAATCATTCACCCCCATACCATATTCGAAGCATGAATGAGGGATATCATAGATAAAAAAATCCAAAAAGGACCAAGGCAATCCATAGGTTAAACAACCTCCACCCTCACCATATTGTGATCACACCAAAACCGGTGCCCTGATCACAAAACCAAACCGAGCTTGGAATGCCTCCAAAAATCCACCACTTATATCTTTGAGGAACTTTTCATCTCCATGTCTCTCATGCTTTACCACAATTCAATTTTTGATCACTAGGCCCTAAAAAGAGACACCACCCTCAGGATTTACCATGTAACCTACCAAAACTAGTTAAGGTATTCCTAAGCCTTTGGGAATATTCCTTGAGACGACCTCTGCCATGGTTTCTGAAATCCATCTAACAATTCCAAAGCTCAAACTAATATCAAATCCTATCATACCTTGGCTATCTGGAGAAAGGAAAGGCAAGGCTGAAAACCACTATCAAAGCCTCACAAAACCATGTCATCGACAACAACAAAACGAAATTCCGACATGCATAAGTCATGCATGTCCAAACGAGCTAGAAAATCACACATGTAATGTGTTACATGCAAGTATTCATGTTGAAGCCACTATATCCTACTCTTCCTTACTATATCTTTCCTTTCCTTTCCTTTCCTTGCCCTTTCTTTGCTTTCTTTCCTCTTTCTTGGCTCAACATTGATTTTCTTCAAGAGAAATCTAAGTATCAGATAGTGAGAGAGAGAGAGAACAATGAGAGAGCTCGAAAATTGAACTGACAAAAGGTACTAACTGATTCTGAGAAGATTTTTTTATCAATTAGGGTTTATTTTCTTCATTTTCTATTATTTTCCTTCATTTTCCTCCCCACATGTAACCTGTGACCTTTCACCTTCATTTTCTCCTAATATCCTTTATTTTCATAAATAAAGGCACCCAAAAAGGCACCCCAAAATACATTTTTCCTCTTTAATGCCTTAGACATTGTCTTTGTCAATTTCACTTAGCCATGAACACATCAAGTGATGCCCACTAGGATATTTTTGCCCAACATTCATCTTGGAATACGTGTCGCTTAACAGTGGTCTTATTTTCTGCCTTTATTAATTTTTATTACATGAAATTTTAGTGAGGGTCTGTTACATAAAAGCATAATTGTTTGTGTTTTTCAATACACATTGATAATGAAATTTTTGGTTCAACACAAGCGGATGATGGATATTCTTCAAGTTAAATACAATATGTTGAGAAATGTTATGCTTGCCTTTATTTGCACTCTCTATATATAACTTAAGACAACAAATTCTCTTCAAATTTTAATATAATACCAAGTATATAACTTAAGACTAAGTATAATACAAAAAAAACCTGTGATGAATACTCCACATGAGTTTGAATTCCCTCGAGAGCCCTTTTGGAAAGAAATAACACAACAACCATGGAGAAGACAATACATCTAGGGATTCTGGCCCAATTAATTTTCAACACTCACCAACACGACCACCACTCAGACCTTAAATTCCAAATACACCAAGAACACAAAAAAACTTAAACATAGCAATTTATCAAAGAAGCTACACCAAGAGGTAAAGAAATTTCCCTTGGTTCCTCTCCACTCACCACGAAATGTCTCAATGTCCATCGTAGCCAATAAATAGAATCACCACCAACTGGAACAATGCATGCACATCCATGTGAGACTAGCTCATGTCCCCCCTCCTTAAATGTTGAGTGAATTATAAGGGGTTGAGAATTTTGCATCCAAGGCCCCCATTAAATCCACATTAACACCCCACTAAGGGATAAAGTGATAATTTTGTTCATTTAACTTGTACTAAAGATTATTTTGAAATAAATAATTTTCTTCTTATTCTAATTTATATTCTCTTTTGATGCAGGGGAATGAGGCTTAGAGACAAAATGATTCATTAATTATTCCAAAAAAACAAAAAAATGTTACAAGCAAAGGTGTTGGTACCTTTAGATGTCAAATTTCAGTTGTAATAGATAGGGTTGAACTAGTATTTAGGAGGATTGAGCAGTTTCAGAATTCTTTAAGAATATTTAGCTTTAGCTGATAGAATTTAGGAAGATATTATGTAATTAGGATTTTGTCTAAATTTGATGAATTCGATTCTCAAGAGGAGGTCGATTGTTATGTAAAAGAACTATAAATTGTATCCTCTGCAAAGGAGGAATTCAGAATTTGGCCGTAGAAGAGTTGATTGAGAGGCTTTGCCTTTGTTTTAATAAAATTACAGAGTTTCAATTATTTGTTACTACTTGAAAGTTTCCCGGAGGTTCATCACTTCGAAAATTAATTTGATTTTTATATTCTGTGTAGCATTTTGAGTATATTTTCTTCTGCACAAAAGGCTAGAAGAATTCGCATAAGTTTTGGTTTTCTTTGTTTATGATCAGAATTGAGAATTTGTAGTGATTCGGGGTTTTTCTTCAGATCGAATATTCTGTGTTTATAGAGTTATTAAACTTTTGCGTACAGATTAAAGAGGAATTTAAATAAATTTGGTTCTTTGCTTGAGATAAGAGTGATATTGGTTTATATTATTAAGTTACAGGGTAGAGAAGTAAGGTTTAAGTGATAGTGAACTTAAACCCAAAGAAATGGCGAAGATCCACATTTAAATGCGCTTGGAAACAAAAATTGAAGGTTGAGCAGTTTTCGAGAAACCACTTACACTGTTGTCACGCCTCTTTTGGGCTGCAAGTGTTGGAAATACCTAGAGGGAGGGGTGAATCAATATTCCTTTCAATTAGAGCGTTATTTAATCTTTAATTATTATCATTTTTTGTACAATGATAGCAGCAAACAAGAGGAAAAAAAATGCACACAGTTTTTAAGGTGGAAACCCACTCCGGGACAAAATCACCTAATGCTTTTCTAATAATTCTTTAATATTTAACTCCAATTGAAAATAAAGCTCCAACTTCCTAGAATCTAGAAAAGCATTCTTCTCCAGCTCCGACTGGATGAGCACTCCAATGCCCAAGATTCTTCAGTAGTCAACTGAACAGATGCCCCAACACCCAATGAGCTACTACTCACCCTAGCACCACCCTACCACCCTATAGAAGAATAAAAGAAGAATGGACTCCTGTACCAGGGAAAATGGTCCACATTACAATGATATAGAATGATGCAGAGGAAGAAGATATGCTATACCATAACCCAAACTTTGACACATCCACCTAATGATGTTCCTAGACCTCCCAACACTGCATCTTCAACCCTTGGTAGATAGACACTAGTACAATTTGTACAATAATGTATTTACAATGACTAACTACAATGATACCTTTACAATGATTGTATGCAGGGCTGCCCACTTGAATACATCATATGATGAACTTCTTGTTGTTGTTATGCACCTTGATTGCTACTCTTGTCATGCTACCCTCTGCTACACCTTGATTTTCTTTGCTGCCATAGAAAGTCTAGTCCTTTGCAACCCTTGACAACACATGATCTAGCTTTTTCTTACCCTCTAGGAGCTCGATATTAAATCTGGTGTATCTCTGTTATTTTAGATCCTAAATATCTGATTTTCGGTCTTGTAGTAGTCCTCTGAGTCTTCTTTCCAATGCCATAGGTCTGACCCAATTTGGATTCTTCAACAAATATTTATGCCCCATCTCTCACAATGCCATAATTATGGACTGTTTCAGCAGAGTGCAATTGTATGGCATGCCACGTGTCACTGTTTCTTCTTTTAGCTCTTAAATTGATAGAGTGAAAATCAAAGACTATGCGCTATCTGCCGTGTTTTACAGAATTCCAATCCGATACTCAGAGAGAGATTTATGACGATTTTACCAAGGTCACTTCTTTGAGATGAATTTCAGGAGCCTGCAAAAACCCTGACTTCCACAAATCATATATCCAAAAATATTGCACACCTTGATATGAAATTTTTATTGCAACTTCCTCCGGATTTCAGCTTCGTCTCATAAAAATTTCAGCTTCTGAGCCTTCGTAGAAAAAATGTTAGAGCGAAAATTCCATGATGACCTGTTTGAGATGGCGAAATCCCTTGCCTAAGGAGGAAATGAAGATCAAAATTTATATAGATGCTTAGGTTGAGAGGGGCTTCAACAAGTGAATGTGGGAAGGATTTTAAGAGCTTAAAAAATATTAATTATGACTTTTCAGTGACCCATGCCCCAACCCCATGGGGTTTTAGCCCACTAACTGGGGGTACAAACTTCAAACATGAATATCTCTCAAACCGTGAAGAATTACATGGCGTGCCATATATCAATGGAAAAATATTGGCAAGTAGAAACCATAAAAAGAATTATTGACCAAGAATATATTAATTTGTAAGGTCAAAATTCCCATGCAATATTGGATTAGCCCATGCTGCTACTTGGGTTGACATCAATGACAACCGCCAATCAACAATCTCCCCCTTTGACATTGATGGCAACACAAGTACTCCCCCTGTGATCATGACACCTCTTCCTACAACATTCTCTCCCCCTTTGACGTCAATGGCAAAGGGTAACTCCCTCTAAAACACAACCATCCTGCTGACCTGTACACACTTCCACTCTCGCTGACACACAACCGTCCTGCAGACCTATACACACTTCCACTCCCCCTGACACACAACCGTCCTGCAGACTTGTAATCTAATGAGAACTTGGGAGAATCCCAAGATTTTGAAAAAGATATTCAAATGCTTCACGAGGTAAAGGTTTAGTGAAGATATCAACAATTTGTTCTTTTTCACAAACATACTCAAGTTTGATATTCTTTTTAGCGACTTGTTCTCTAAAAAAATGACATTTGATCGGAATGTGTTTTGTTTTTGAATGCATGAAAAGATTCTTGGAGATGCTGATGGCACTAGTGTTGTCACGGAATATGGGAATAGGCTCACTGAATTTTACTTGAAGATCTTGCAAAGTTCGTTTCATCCAAAGGACTTGAGTACAACATGATGCTGCTGCAATGTATTCTGCTTCTGCTGTAGATAACGAGATTGAAGTTTGATTTTTGCTCAACCATGATACGAGACAACCACCTAGATAGAATGCTGCTCCACTAGTACTCTTACGATCATCAACTCTTCCTGCCTAATATGCATCTATAAAGGCTTGAATAATGAGATTGTTACCCTTGGGATACCACAAGCCATATTCTTCTGCGCCCTTTAGATATCGAAGAATTATTTTGACGAAAATAATATGTGATTCTTTTGGTGCTACTTCGAATCTTGCTACTTATCCAACTTCTTGCATAACATATGTCTGAGAGGCTGTTACATATAGAAGACTACTAATCATAGATCTGTACAATCTCTGAACCACATCCTTAGATGAGTCGTCTATGCTCAATTTGCAACTTGTTACGATCTGAGTAAGGACGGGTTTGCAATCTTCCATTTTGAATTTCTTGAGCATTTCCTTGATGTACTTGGCTTGACATATAAATATTCATTTCTCTTGCTGAAATATTTGAAGCCCTAAGAAGTATGTCATCTCACCAAGTAAAGACATCTCAAACTCACTTTGCATATTTGTAGAAAATTTCTTACTTAGTCGATCGTCATTGCTACCAAATATTATATCATCCACATATACCTCAATGATTGTTAAATTATCTTTATCTATTTTTGCATAAAGATTGCTATCAAAAGTACCTTTCTTGAACCCTTGTTGACGTATATATCCATCAAGACGAGCATACCATGTCGTGGAGCCTACTTGAGACCATATAGAGCCTTCTTTAACCTACAAACATAGTCTTCTTTTTCTGATAGTAGAAAACCTTCAAAGGTTCGATAAATCCTATCACTTATTGGTATCTCGTAAATGCTGACTTAATATCCATTTGGTAGACTTTGATTTTTCTTGAACATGCATAGGCGAGAAACATTTGGATGGCTTCCATTCTGGCAACTGGTGCAAATGTTTCGTCGAAATCAATTCCTTCCACTTGTGCATAGCCTTTGCAAACCAATCTTGCTTTGTTTCTGGTAACCTACCCATCTTCATTCAATTTGTTCTTGAACACCCATTTAGTCCCAATGAAATTTTTATATTTTGGTCGTGGAACTAATTCCCAGGTGTTATTCTTCTCAATTTGATCCAATTCTTCATTCATAGCTGCTACCCAATGTTCATTCTGGCTAGCTTCCTCAAAACTACTAGGCTCAAAGGTTGCTAGAAAAGCAACGTGAGGTTGTTGTGATGAACGAAGTTTTCAACCTTCATTTATGTCACCAATGAATTGATTTGATGGATGGTTCTTCTGATTCCACTCTTTTGTTCTCCTTGGAGGAGCTTCTTGTTTTTGTTATGGTATATCTTGATGATTATTGTTTACTTATTCCTCGTTGATAGTTGCTTCTTGTTCTACAATTTTATCTGTGTCTTTTTTAGCCTCTGTCTCAAGTTCCAAAGATTCTAGATCCTCATCATTACTTGCTAGAACACCATCTTCATCAAATGTAACATTTAAGCTCTCCACTATCTTTTTTTCTCTTAGATTATAGCATTTATAGGCCTTTCTTTTGCGTGAGTAACCAACAAAGATACCTTCATCAAAACGTGATTCAAACTTACCCAAATTTTGATCTTCTTTTTTGATATAAAATTTTCTTCCGAAGATTCTGAAATATTTTACATTAGCTGGTTTTCCTTTCCATAATTCATATGGATTCTTGTTGCAATTATTTCTGAGAAGACTTCAATTGATAATGAAGACTGTCGTATCAATTGCTTGAACCCAGAATTTTTCATCCAATTTTGAGTCCTTAAACATTGTTCTACCCATTTCCTGTATAGTTCTATTCTTTCTTTCAGCAACTCCATTTTGTTGAGGTGTTCGTGCTGTTGAAAATTGCCTTTTTATTCCATTTTCGTCACAATATTGCTGAAATAATTTGGAAGTGAATTCTCCACCATTATATGATCTTAAACACTTTATTTTCAAATCAGTTTCATTTTCAACCAACCCCTTGTAGATCTTAAAGCACTCAAATGCTTCAGATTTTTTCTTCAGGAAACTGACGGTTGTCATCCTGGTATAGTAAGCTATCATTAACATGAAATATAATTCTCTGTCTAAGCCTTTTGTTCTCATAGGACCACATACATCAGTATGTATCAATTCTAATGGATGTGATGAAAAGTGTTCTTTTGTTTTAAATTGGACTTTCATCTACTTGGCATGCCCACATGCCTCACATAGTGTGTTGGAAGGTTTTGAGATTTTCGGCATTTCTTGTACTGCTTCCTTTTTGCTTATCCTGACAAGATTTTCAAAGTTTATGTGACCCATTCGTTTGTGCCATAACCAAAATTCATCTTCTTTAGCTAGTAGACATGCTTTAGTTGCTTCATCCATAACATATATGTCGTTTGGAGCTCGACTTGCTGTAGCCACAATTTTACGATACCTGCCTTTCCTGATTTGTTGAATAGCATTGTGTGTCCTTGATCACACATTTGTCCAACACTGAGAAGATTTTGATTCATGTTTTTGACCAATAGAACATTCTTGGATATGACATCTTTGATTCCGAGAGTGACGGTACCTGATCCTATAACATTTGAAGATCCATCATTTCCAAAGGATATGGTTCCATCCTTCTTCTCTTTCAGTGATACAAATTTCTTTCTATCTCCATTCATATGCATTGAGAAACCACTGTCAACATACCACACATCTTAATTTTTTTGAGCCTTGAGAGCGAGAGCACAATTATTAGTCTTCTTCTTCTTCTTCCATGTTCGTTAATTCTATAGCTTCGAAGATTCTTCTGGAGGATTTTAAAGTCTGCAGTCTCTGGCGATGTGTCCAAAGTTCTGACATTTGTAACATTCCATATTATTTCTTAAATGTTAAAATCTATTGATGTTTCGTTGAGCCCTGGGAGGTTCATATTTGAATAATCTCTTGGAATTGTATTGGTTCCTAGGGTACGTGCGACATTCTACATCTTTACGACCAAATTTTCCACATGAATAACAATAGCCATGAGAACTATGTTGGTACCTAGATGAAAATCTTCATCGAGGAATCGTCTTCCAAGGACTTCCTTGGGAATCTTGTCCAATGAAGTCTTCACGTATTTCAGATCTCATAGGTTCATTGTATTTTGTTGTAGAAGGTCATGATTCTTCTTCTTTGTAACTGAGGTCAGTTCTGTCATTGTAAGATCGTTGATTGTTGATGAGTTCTTCCAATGCCCTTGAGCTGTTGGCATAGTTTTGGATAGCTTTAAGCTTCTTCACTTCCTTACGCAGCGAGACAAATTCGACTTCTAATGCTTCCATTTCTTGGTTGCTTTCTTCCAACTTCTTTTGAAGTGAATCTTCAATACATTTGTGTTCTTCAACCTCAATTTTGAGACCTTGAACTTGTTCTTCAAGAGTATTGGAACGGATATTCTCAGCATCGAGCTCTTTTATAAGCTTTATTGCCTCCTCATAAAATTCTTCTATGGTCAACCCTTCTTATTCATTGTTTGATACTTCTTGTTTATTGTGCTTGGCCATAAACAATACTTTCTCATTGGCTTCTTCTTTGCTGTCACTTTCTTCATCGGATGATGAGCTATATTCTTTAGAAAGAAAGTTCCTTTTGGATCCTTTATTTTTTCCTTGCTTGTTGAATTTCTTAAAGCCTTTCTTTCCTTTTGAGTTTCCATCACTTTTTTTCGGACATTTTGCTACGAAATTCCCAACCTCACCACAACCGAAACATATCAATGGAAGTTTACCTTCGAATTTTCCCTTACCAGGTTTTAGTTTTCTCATAAATTAAGCATATTCTTCATCTGAAAGACCTTCTCCATCATCTCCCTTTTCTTCACACTTGCAAGTGCATGTCATTTCAATTGAAGGTTGTTTGTCCTTATTGGTTTTCTTAGATGTAACAAACGTAGTTTATATATTTGAAGTACCCTTTTCTTCATCAAGTCTCATTTCATATGCTATGAGAACTCCATGTAATTATTCCTTGTTGAGTTTGTCCAGATTTGCACTGTAATCTAAGACCGATACCTTTGGGTTGAATCTCCTTGGTAATGTTTTAAGAATATTCTGTATAATAGTCTTCTCATCAACTAGCTCTCCCAATCCTTCCAGAGTATTGGTTATTTCATCAGCGTATTGGAAGTATGTAGCAATGTTGCAATCTTATTTCATTCTAAGTTTCTCAAAATTTTCTCTATAGATTTGAATCTTTTCTTCTTTGACATTTGAGTCACCTGCATATATATTCTCAAGCTTGTCCCGTACATTTTTGGTAGTTTACAACCCAACACCTTATGATAAGCAGATTCAATAAGTGCACTGATAATAATATTCTTTTCTTTTGCATCATTTACCAAATTCTTCTTACCTTGTTCATCCGCAGTTGACATAAATCCATTTTGAATAGTGTCCCATACTTCATAACTTTGCACCAAGAGATAGACCTCCATTCTTCCTCTCCAAAGTGCATACTTGTTTTCATTGAATATAGGTACACCATTCTTGGTATGCTCCATGACCTCCTTCCAGCTGTTATACTGCTATTGAAGGAACCAAGCTCTGATACCAATTGTTGGAAACACTTGGGGGGGGGGGGGTTGAATCAGTATTCCTTTCAATTAGATCATTAGTTAATCTTCAATTATTATCATTGTTTGTACAATGATATCAGCAAACAAGAGGAGCACAAATGTACATAGTTTTTAATGTGGAAACCCACTCTGGGACAAAAACCACGTAATGCTTTTCTAATAATTCTTTAATATTCAACTCCAATTGAAAATAAAGCTCCAAATTCCTAGAATCTAGAAAATAATTCTTCTCCAGCTCCCTCTGGATGGATGCTTCAATGCCCAAGATTCTTCAGTAGTTAACTGAACGGATGCCCCAACACCCAATGATCTACTACTCACACTAGCACCACCCTACCACCCTATAGAAGAATAAAAGAAGAATGGACTCCCATACTGGGGTAAATGGTCCACTTTACAATGATATAGAATGATGCAGAAGAAGAAAATATGCAAGACCATAACCCAAACTTTGACACATCCACCTAATGATGATCCTAAACCTCCCAACACTGCCTCTTCAACCCTTGACAGATAGACACTAGTAAAATTTTTATAATAATGTATTTACAATGATTAAGTACAATGATACCTTTACAATGATTGTATGTAGTGTTGCCCACTTGAATACTTCATATGATGAAATTCTTGCTGCTGTTATGCACCTTGGTTGCTTCTCTTGTCATGCTACCCTCCGCTACACCTTGTTTTGATTTTCTGCTGTAGAAAGTCTAGTCCTTTGCAATCCTTGACAACACATGATCTAGCTTTTTCTTGCCTTCTAGGAGCTCGATATTGAATCTAGTGCATCTCTGTGATTTTAGATCCTCAATATCTGATTCTTAGTCCTGTAGTAGTCCTCTGAGTCTTCTTTCCAATGCCACAGGTCAGACCCAATTTGGATTCTTCAAGAAAGATTTATGCCCAATCTCTCGCAATGCCCTAATTATGGACTATTTCAGCAGAGCACACTTGTATGGCATGCCACATGTCACTTTTTCTTCATTTGGCTTTGAAATTGATAAAGAAAAAATTAAATACTGTGCACTATTTGTCGAATTTTATGGAATTCCAATCTGATACTTAGAGGGATAGTTATGATGCTTTTACCAAGGTCACTTCTTTGAGATGAATTTCAGGAGCCTACAAAAACCCTGACTTCCATAGATCATATATCCAAAAATATTGCGCAACTTGATTTGAAATTTTTACTGCAGCTTCCTTAGGATTTCGGCTTCACCTCATAAAAATTTTAGCGTCTAAGCCTTCGTAGAAAAAAATTTAGAGCGAAAATTCCACGATGATTTGTTTCAGATGGCGAAATCCCTTGCCTAAGGAGGAAATGAAGATCACAATTTATATAAATTCTTAGGTTGAGAGAGGATTCAACAAGTGAAGTGGGAGGGATCTTAGGAGCTTAAAAAATATTAATTATAACTTTTCAATGACCCATGCCCCAACCCCATGGGGTTTTAGCCCACTAACTGGGGGTAGAAACTTCAAACATGAATATCTCTCAAATCGTGAAGAATTACATGGCGTACCATATATCAACGGAAACATCTCGACAAGTAGAAACCATCAAAAACATTATTGACCAATAATATATTAATTTGGTAGGTAAAAATTCCCATGAAATATTGGGTTACCCCATGGTGCTGCTTGGGTTGACATCAATGACAACCACTGATCAACAAAAACCGGTTTTGTTTCATTTGAACATGATCGTGTCAAATGTTGACACATCATAGTGTCAAAACCGGTGATTTCATGTGCATTTCGCATGATAAAGTTTGGAGGTGATTTGAACGTGATATCCATCCGATCGGAATCGATAGAGATCTGATGGTGGTCGCGTGGAATATCATGTAGAGGTTTAATTAAGAGGTAAGGACCCGATAGTAAATTGAAATAGAATTTTATCAAAGTTTTTGAAGTCTGGATGTACATTGCCAAAGGTTTTTAAACATCATATTTCCGAAGGTTTTCGAGCAATGATTCTGAAGGTCTTAAGCCTTGTAATAAACATTGTATATTATTACATTTCTGAAATTCAAGTATTATATTCTAAAGGGTTTAAAACATTGGGTTAAGTGTTTTTTTAAATGTTTCGAAAGGGTTAACATTGTTATAATAGTAAAAGGGGATTTTCTTCCAAATTTTACAAAAACGAGTTATAATTTTTTTTGAATGATAGAAGGAAATGTTTTCTTCCGAAGGTATTTTATTAAGTTTTATCAATTAAACTTATTAAATTTGATGACCAAGAGTAAAAAAAAATACCAGGATCATATTCCTCTCGAATTAGAAAACATTGTACAAAAGTTTGAGCAACTCTGCTTAAAGCCTGCACCCACACTGCCATCATTTGTGGTATCAAAGTAGCCTTCGGAGCATTTTTCAGACACTGAATAGGCTTCCAAAAGTTAGAAAAATAAATCCAGCATGGCTATCAGAATTGGTAGAGGTGGTGCTGGTAGAAGAAGATGTAGACCAATTGCAAATGCAGAAGTACTGCAGACTATACAACAGATTCAAGCCATATTGGAACCAATTGAAGTAGGAAAACATAGATATCCTCAAGATGTCAGTGAACCTGAAGTTGAAGAAGAAGAAGAAGAAAATTTCGAGCTTACTCCTGTTATGAGATTCTTTAAATCAGTTTTAGGCTCTACATCCAGGCCTAGACTTGAAGTATCAGCTTCTACAAGAGGATTGAATCCAGAAGAGTTGATAGACTATATCAATGAAATGAATAAATGCTTTGATTATGAAGAGATGGGTGAAGAAAACAGAGTTAAGTTTGTTGTCACAAGGTTGAAAGGACATGCAGCACTTTGGTGGGATGGAGTGCAAGCAGAGAGAAGGAGAGTTGGTAAGCAGCCAATCAGTAATTGGAACATAATGGTGGCAAAGATGAGAGGTAATTTTTTTCCTAGTGATTATCAGCTTTCATTATTTATAAAAATGAAAAACCTTAGACAGAGATTAATGACAGTAAGAGAATACACAAAAGAATTTTATGAAGTGAGCATAAGAGCAGGAAAAATTGAAGGTATAACAGAGAATATTTCCAGGTACATAAATGGTCTCAGAATGGAGATTCAAGATGAGATAATTATATTGTCTCCTAAGATAGTAGAAGAGGGTTACCAGATGGCCTTAAAAGCTAAAGAAAAGCTCCTAAGAAAGAAATCTTCCAAAGTAAATGGTACTTTCCGAGGAAAAGGAAGTCAAGGTGGTAGAGGAAGATCTACAACACCAAGAGATGGAGCTAGCAGTAACTCACCTCAGTATTCACCCATAGAAGGTGATACAAGTGGCAGAACGAGTTCTTATAGAGGAAGAGGAGGCAAAAACAGAGGAAAAGAAGTTAGATGTTACAGATGTAACAAATTGGGACATAGAGCCTATTAATGTCCAAAGAAAGAGAATGTGGGGAAAAAACAGAGAAATGCAATTGTTTCTCAGACTAGAGAAGAAGTAGCAAAGTTGCCTGAAACAGAGAAAGATATTGTGCCAGAGAAAGGAGAATCTTTGGTGGTTAACTAGGTTTTGTTAAAAAAAACAAAGGAAGTTGTTGAACCAACACAAAGAAAGACTTTGTTCAAAAGTGTGTGCAAAGTTCAAGGGAAATGCTGTCAATTGGTAATTGATAGTGGCAGTACAAATAATTTGGTCTCTACAGAGGTGATGGAGAAGTTTAAATTGAAGACAAGGGAACATCCAACACCCTACAATGTGTCATGGCTTCAGAAGGGACATCAGTTGATTGAAAAAGAACAATGTGAAATAGAATTTCAAATGGGCAGCTACAAAGGTAAAATCATGTGTGATGTGATGCCTATGGATGTGAGTCACATATTGCTTGGTAGACCTTGGCAGTATGACAGAGCAACAATACATGATGGGAAGAGAAAAACTTACAAGTTTTGCAAAGATGGTATGAATCAAACATTGTTACCTATGGAAGAAGGAGATGCATCAAGAACAAATTCTGATCCAAAGGCTTTATTGTTGAGTGGACAAAAATACTTGCAGCAAATTTAAGATGATGAGGTAAATTTTGCTTTAGTTTGCAAACCTAAGGTAGTATTTAGTTCTACCAAAATTTCTGATTTACCAATAGAAGTTCAAGAAATGTTGGAGAGTTATTGTGATATTATTGTGGATGATTTTTCTTATGAATTACCACTTGTAAGAAGAATCAGCCATCAGATAGATTTGATTCTAGGATCAAATTTTCCAAATAAAGCAGCTTACAGAATGACTCCTACAGAAAATAAAGAAATCGGAAAGAAAGTGCAGGAATTGGTTGACAAAGGTTTGATCAGAGAATGTTTGAGTCCTTGTGTAGTATCTAGAGAATTAAGTCCGAATAAATATGGAGGTTGGAGAATGTGCACTTATTCAAGAGCAATGAACAAGATAACAATCAGGTATCGATTTCCTTTACCTAGAATTGAAGATTTGATGGATGGTTTGAGTGGAGCAAGATATTTTTTAAAACTAGATTTTAAAAGTTGGTATCATCAAATTAGGATAAGGGAAGGTGATGAATGGAAAACAGCCTTTAAAACATATGAGGGATTGTATGAATGGATGGTAATTCCTTTTGTCTTATCAAGTGCACCTAGTAATTTTATGAGGCTTATGAATGAAGTATTAAAGGAATTTATTGGTAAATTTACAATAGTATATCTGGATGATATATTAATTTACAAAAAAACACAGGAAGAACACCTAAGAAATCTTAATTATGTCTTAAGGAAGTTACATCAAGAGAAGTTACTGATAAATTTAAAGAAATGTTCATTCATGAAAGAAGAACTGGTATATCTGGGTTTTTTTTGTTTTTGCTGAAGGATTAAAAATGGATCCAGAGAAGATAAAGGCAATTGTGGAGTGGCCTTCACCTAAAAGTGTTTTTGAGGTAAGACGTTTTCATGGACTTGCTAGTTTTTATAGAAAATTCATAAGGATTTTTAGTAAGATCAATGCAACTATCATTGAAACCATAAAGAAAGACAAACAACCATTTAAATGGACTGCTGAAGCTAAAAGGAATTTTTAGTTTTTGAAGCAAAAGATAACTAAGAAACTTGTCTTAGTTTTCCCTGATTTTAACAAACCATTTCAAGTGAAATGTGATGCCAGTGGAGAAGCTTTTGGAGCTGGATTAAGTCAAGAAGATAAGCTTGTAGCATATTTCAGTGAGAAGCTGAATGAGACAAGAAGAAAGTACTCTTCTTATGACAAGGAATTTTATGCAATTGTACAGTCATTGAAGAAGTGGAGACATTATTTAATGTCTAAAGAATTTGTGCTATATTAAGATAATCATGCTTTATGGTATATTATGCAACACACTAAATTGAATCAAAAACATGAAAAATGGGTTGAATATCTTGAAATTTTTAACTTTCTATTGAAGCATATAAGTGGTCAAGCAAGCAAGGTAGCTGTTGCCTTAAGTAGGAAAAGCATTCTTGTTCAAGAAAGTCAAATTGAAGTGTTAGGTTTTTATTTTCTTGAAGAACTCTATAAAAAAGATTTGGATTTCAAAGAAGCATTGAAGCATGTTGTAATCCTCTTTTGATAGATAGAAGTCAGTGGTTAGGTTATTTCTTGCAAGAGGGTTTATTGTTCAAAAGAAATTAGTGTTGCATACCAAATTATTCCATGAGAGAAAAATTAATCAAGGAGAAACATAGTGGTGGACTTGCTGGACATTTTTGTGTTGATAAGACTTATGAGCAACTAAGTCATTTTTATTTCTAGCCAAAGATGAGATCTGAAGTGGAAAATTATGTGAAGAATTGTAAAATTTTTCAATATGTGAAGGGGAAGAGTCAAAATGCAGGTTTGTACATTCCATTACCTATTCCAGATAGACCTTGGGATATGGAAAGTATGGATTTTGTTTTAGGATTGCCTAAGACATAGAGAGGAAATTATGCAATTTATGTTGTATTTGATAGATTTTCAAAAATGGCACATTTTATGCCATGTTATAAAACCAGTGATGCTGCTCATGTTGCCAATTTGTTTTTCAAGGAAATTGTCAGATTAAATGGGTTACCTAAAAGTATTGTATCTGATAGAGACACCGGATTTGTTGGTCATTTTTGGAGGACATTGTGGAAGCAGCTTGGTAATAAACTGAGTTTCAGCTCAGCTTATCACCCTCAGACTGATGGGCAGACTGAAGTAGTGAACAGAAGTTTGGGTAATAATTTGAGAAGTCTTCAGCAGAACATCCTAAACAATGGGATCATATTTTACCACAGGCAGAATATGAATATAATATTTCACCTAAAATAAGTAAAGGGTAGAGTCCACTCCATATAGCTCATGGAATGCACCCAAGAGGAGTATCTAAATTAAGGAACTTGGGAAAAGAAGAAATGATAAGTGCTTAAGGAGAGGAGTTTGCTTCAGAGATTCAAGCAATACATGAACAGGTAAAGTAGCATCTACAAGACATCAGCATCAAGTACAAGAACAGAGCAGATTTGAGCAGAAGAGAAGTTAATTTTGAATTTGGTGATTTGTTTTTGGCACACTTGAGAAAATAAATATTTCCAAAGAAGAAGTATAACAAATTAAAATTGAAAAATATAGGACCATGCAGGATATTGAGAAAATTTTCTGCAAATGCCTATGAAATTGAATTACCATATGATATTGGAATATCTCCAATATTCAAAGTTGTTTATTTGTACAGATATGAAGATGGTGGCACAGATGAAAGACCAGAAGACAGAGAAAAGATTGGCTGGGTAAAAAAGTTACCGACAACAAAGACATTATAGCCAGAGAGGATCTTAGACAAGAAAGTGTTTAAGAAGGCCAGGGGACAGTAGTATTTTCGATACTTGACCAAGTGGAAGGATCAGGCAATTGAGGATGCTACCTGGATGACAGAAACTATGCTGCAGAAACTCGGAAGTTCTATGGAAGAGCTCATGGACAGGAGCCCATGAAGTTTTTTGTCCTCAAGAGTATGATGCAAGGGCATGAGGCTTAGAGACAAAAGGATTCATTAATTATTCCAAAAATCCAAAAAATGTTACAAGAAAAGGTGTTGGTACCTTTAGTTGTAAAATTTAAGTTGCAATAGATAGGGTTGAACTAATATTTAGGAGGATTGAGCAGTTTCAGAAATGTTTCATCATATTTAGCTTCATTTGATAGAATTTAGGAAGATATTATGTAATTAGGATTTTGTCTAAATTTGATGAATTCGATCCTCACGAGGAGGTTGATTTTTATGTAAAAGAACTACAAATTGTAACCTCTGCAAAGGAGGAATTCATAATTTGGCCATAGAAGAATTGATTGAGAGGTTTTGCCTCTGTTTTAATAAAATTACAGAATAAAATTACAATTTAAGCGGTGTCGACACCTGATATGATCGCGTTCAAATGAAACAAAACCACTTACAACCCAAAAGTGGCGCGACAACAGTGTAAGTGGTTTCTCAAAAATAAAATTATGTCATACCTTCGAAGATTTTTTGAGAATAAGTTTAGCAACACAGTACAGTAATCAAGGGGATTTCATCTCTAAATACGTGGATCTGTTAGTGTAGGTTGATTTCTTTTCAATTTTAATAGGTTAATGATTAATTGGCACACCATTACTTGCCAGGTTGGTCAGCTTATCTTTCCGATCAAATTTCGGCTAATTATGAGCTGGTATCTCTAAATTTTCCATATATAAAAGTTATAGAAGATCTAATTGATCAATAATCTTTTGATGGCATGCCTTCTTAATTAACCCACATTCTTCACTTACCTGTGTATAAAATTGCATTCCCAATTTTAGCCCAGATAATTTTAAATCTGGGCAAATTCCAACACTATGCAGAAGCTTTTATATTCCAACCTCAGATTTGAAATATTAAAATAAATCTCTTATGGTTATTAAACCATACCTCTCAATCCATATTTCATGTGGAAACTTATTTCATTTCTATGCTCTGAACCATAGCAATAATTCCCAATGCATATAATATGCTTTCACATGAGAAACCCAACAACCCTTACATCTAAGGTTTTTTTTTACAAATGAAAGCCTTTCTCGAAAGTCTCACAACAGGATTTGGTTAAAAACCATCATCCAGACCTTATATTTAAAACCGAGGCTTATCATAGAATTTAAATCATTTCAAAATGTGCTCATGGATTTCTTACATCGGACATAATATTCCAACATATATTACACCCTCTATTCAACGTTGTGAAACCTTATAACAGACTTTTTACCACCGCATTCACCATTGAATGCCAAAAAACTTATATTAAAATGAAATGTCTCGGGCACAAAATATTGTTGGCTTACCTTGCTATTAAACCTTGAGAAAATTGAAGATGCGACCTACGCCCGATCTCGTGATCAACGAATCTGACGGATATCGCGTGGAATTCACCCTCGTGATTTAATCCTCAGAAATCATGCGAAATTCGCGGTATTTGAATACCACTATTATGTGATGTCTCAAACGCTGGAATGTATCACATTTTTTTTTGGAATTCCACTTACCACTTTTAAATTGTGCGAAAACCATAAACTATTTTCTAAATTTTCCTTTACTGTGCAATGTCCAGGTTCCATTCTCATAGTTTTGCTCCCTTATTTGAATTCACATTCAATTTAAAGTTCCACCCTCTTCTTTGGTCTTAAGTTCTATAGTGCCAAGTCTCTTACGGCTTGTTAAACCGCTCCTTTCACAAAGATGTGATCTCGGGACAATTTATCTCCGCCTACTTTTCATCTCTACACTTTCGGTCAAAATTTCATGGAGTTGGGCTCCATTCCACTGCTATTTAATCCGCAACTTCACCTTGTTCCACTCATCATTTATAATTCTTCGTGCAACTTTTCTCACCAATATTAAAGCCCCTCAATACACACATTCTATGCATAATTTCAGTTCTACATTCAATTTATGTGGTTCTAACCTATAGTAGATCCCGAATGGAATTCAACCCCAATCTCGCCATGCTATTTGTGTATAACAGGGTTCTAATCGCTTCTTATTCACTGTTCATTTAATACATGAAATATTCATGAGGTTATTCTATATATACAGTAGGCTCCATATCAATTTATAGCACTCCCTACTATTATCAATTCAATAGATAACAAAAATCGATATACTCCAAGGTTGTATGATAGTTCAACTTTTTTCAATAGGATCGATCCTTTCAGTGATAGATCTTTCTCAAATGATATGAGTGAAAAATTATATCAACCCTCTATTTCACACAGAGTCACTAATTCATCCAATAACACAGAGTTTCACAACTTCCCCACAGAACTCAAATATTCCTCATACAAAATTCGAGCAAGAATACATGTAAATTTCACACAGAATTTATAAACAAATTCCTCATCAATATATATATACAAATGTGACCAATTACAAAATTATTCACTTACAACTTTATTGTTTGACCAGATCCTCAATTCAATGGCCCTTCTACCCTCACTATTCTGTCTCTGAACAACTATATCGTATTGGCCCGTAGGCTTACATTTATATAAAATAATTCAGTTTCCTTAACAGCTCAACAAAATGGTGGAATTCTCCAAAGTCCTATATTTAGCCTAAATCCCTGAATCTTCACATTCCTAACTTAATCAACTTACCCTCATGTTCTCTAATGGTTAGAGAACATTTACAATTCCTCACTATTTTATTCAAAATACTAATAATTACATGAGAATTTAGAAACATAAGACCCCCCCATGCCTTATAAAAATAAAAAGTATTTCTTGAGCCTATTGCCCCTACATCAGACTCCGAAGGTTCAAATTAATCATGATCTCATAATCATGTGCCTTCAATCCTTGTTTTCCTGGGTCCCATACTTGTTTTTCTGCTATCCAGCAACTGCATTACTCTCCAACTTCACTTCTCCAGCTCTCCATATCTTGTTCTACATCTTACCTCCAGTTATGCCTTCACAATCTCTTCTTGTCTTTGCCTTGTTAAAATTCCTCTGCTTTCATGCTGTTGTCTGCTGCTTCTCAGACACCTTCATCACCAGTCCTATGATGTTTTGAAATTCTATGTCCAGCTTTTTCTTTGACTGGAACTTACTTTGTCCAATGATGCTCCCTTCAAATTTTGTTAATTCAGCTATTGTAGCTACTTTTGCTATTATTTTTGTTACTGCCCTTCTTGCTACCAACATTTTTGTTGCTGCCAATGTTGCCTCTTTTGCCAGAAGTGTTGCTGCCTCCCAAACTTCTTGAATATATCTTAAGATATCTCCCTCTGTAACGCTTTTATTTTCCTCATCACCTGAAAATTTACTTTTAGAAAATAAATCATCAATTAATTTTCTTCATGCAGTAACATACTCACTAGTAAACATAAACAAAATTGTCAAACTAGTATCTGCTCCTTTCACAACTCCAGGCAATTTTACTCTAGTGTCTGCAACCTCTTTCTCGTCTTTAAATTTTTCTAACAAACATTTCAGCCACTCATTTTGTAATTTTTTCACATCATCAGTATGCTTTAATTCAGTTTGAGCATATCCCTCTTCTTCCTTGATAATTTTCAGTAATTTTCTTTCATCTCCTTGATTGATTCTGGAAATCAAATCAAGTTCTTCAAACTCTGCATTTTCATCTTCTATCATAATAGATTTCTGATTCTTCAACACTGTGTCAGTTTTCAAAATCTGCCCCACAATCTACTCTTGGCCCATCAGACAAGCCAATTCTTCCTTGCCACCAACAGTAACAAGTTTCTGCATGACTGTTTCACCTTCCTTCAAGACCCCAAGAGATGGATTGTCTCCTGCAATACCTGTTAACAAAATCAAACTGTCAATTTCCAAATTACAAGACCCAGTGCTCTCATTTGATGATCCTGTCACCAAATATTCTTTCTACAGTTCCAAGTCTATTTCAAGACTTATAAATTCTTCATTGTCTTTCTCCTCAGCTTCTAGAGTTATCTCCACTGTTCCAATCACCATGTTAAAATGATGCTCCTTCACTATTTTTTCAGCTAACATAGTTTCCCTCTTATTAATTTTCCTGACAATGTCCATTTGTTTATCTTTTTTGCTTGCATAATTAACACATGAACCTTCAGCACAAAAATTACAAGATCTCAATACTTTTTCCTCCTTTGACAACACATCAGTATGCTGTTCTAATTTTCCTTCCAATTCCTTTGTCAACACATCAGTATGCTGATTTTTATCCCCGATGAGACCGTCAGCTAGTCTCTTCTTTTTTCCATCATCTGCTTCATGAATGCCCTTCTGCTGTGATTCACCAAAATGAACTCCTTCATTTTTCTAAATCATTTCCTTATGCTCTGTTCTTTGATTTTCATTCATGAAAATTCCTTGGTATTTCTTCTTTAGCAATTTATCTCGTGCATAGGTCCTCCCTTCTCTAATTCTCTTCTTTGAAAATCCAACCTTCTATACAATTCAACAACTTCAATTGGAGTAGATTTTGGGAACCTCACACAACCTTTCATACCTTCACTTGTTCTTGACTAATCCTCAGATGGTCCTTCATCTCTTGCCTCAATAATCTACTGAATATTCTCATTAGACTCCCTTGTCTTCAATTCTTCCTGAGATCTTGATATCTGAGCATTGATCTGAACAGATTTCAAATCAATTTCTCCTCCTCAACAAACTTTAAAGCTTGTTCATCTCCGTGTGATGTACCTACAAAAATACACAACTTTTTAGTTTTAAACCCAGAAGACTTTTCAGTCTCAATTGCTTCATTTATCAGTGCCCCAGACTGATCCTCTTCTTCTGTAGAACTTGTCATCACCTCACAATTGTCAGATTCAAAAGTACAAGGCTTTACATCTTCTAGCTGATCTAGACTTGTCCAATAACTCAAGAAATCATCAATGATTTTCTCTTCAGCAAGACAAACTTCTCGCTGCCTTAGGTCTTCGTCATGATTCACAAGATCTTTTATAGATCTCCATTCTTCATTTGTACTCTGTTCTGCTTCACAAATAGAAAATTCCTTTTTCAACTTAGCTGCTCTGAGTTCTGCACATTCCAACTGTACATTCCTCCTCTGTTCAAGCTTTTTCAGCTTTTCTGCAAACAAACAAAAATCATAAGATGTAAAGTCATTTGGCCCCTTGGTATCACTTGAAGTTTCAGTCTTCAAGCCCTTCTCCAAATACTCAATCATCCTAAGTAATCCCTCTTTCTGCTAAGCATGTATCATCTACTCTTTCTTCATTTGTAGCCTATGCCACTTCACTTTCTTCTTCATGAGCCAACCAACTCTCTGACTTTCATCTATCATCCTCTCCAGTTTATTAAATTGTTCTCTGATCTCATCTACCTCTTTCCAATATTCTGCATCAGTCAATTTCTTCCTCATGCCAATTGTCCTAGAATCTTCTTTCTCTTTTCTATTGTGGCCTCTCTCAAAAACTCTACAATCTCTACTATGAATATTAGCAGCCATATTCTCCATGATTTCCTCACTCATTAGCTGCACCAAGCCTCTGCAATAGCAAGCTCTCTTGCCACCACTTACCTCACCAATCCTTTCCTTCGGATCTGATATTTTGGAAAGTACTGGTTCTCCTTCTGCTGGAACCTTTTGAGCACTCTCTTTTTCTCTATCTAGGCTTCACTCTGCAAATTTAGAACTCATTCAACCTCTGTTGACTTTCCTCAAGCTTTTGCCACACTTTCTTCTTCACTTCAGAATCCTCTGTTGGATTCTTTCATCACTACTCTCAAAGCTGTGATCTACTTCTGCTGAGATTTCTTCAATTGCTTGCAATTTGAATTCTGCAAACAATTCTTCAAACCAGAGTTAAACACTGCTCATCAACTCACCTTCTCTTGAGAACACTGTAATTGTCCTCCCTGTTCAACATTTAGCTGAATATCAGGTTCACTGCCATCATCATCAAAACTCTATCTTCAATTTCTACAACCATAATTCTGCAATCATAAATTTCAAACCAAATTTAAAATTATGTTCCTTGCAAGATCCCTGAAAGATCTTGTTCTTCATTCATCCAGTTCTGCAAATCTTTGTTCACTACACCCCTCTTCAAATCTGTAATCACTCTTAAACAGATTTAAAAATTCAAATTTCCTTCACTATTTCAGTACACACGCATTTCAAAAATTAATTTTTGACGAGCTATTACAGCTCCGATACCACTTGATGGCATGCCTTCTTGCTTAACCCACATTCTTCACTTACCTATGTATAAAAATTCATTCTGATTTTTAGCCCAAATAATTTTAAAACTAGGCAAATTCCAAAACTATCCGAAAGCTTTTATATTCCAACCTCAGATTTGAAATATTAAAATAAATCTCTTATGGTTATTAAACCATAACTCTCAATCCATAATTCATGTGGAAAATTATTTCATTTCTATGCTCCGAACCATAGCAATAATTCCCAATGCATATAATATGCTTTCACATGCGAAACCTAACAACCCTTACATCTAAGGTTTTTGTCACAAATGAAAGCCTTTTTCGAAAGTCTCACAACAGGGTTTGGTTAACAACCATCGTCCAAACCTTATATTTAAAAAAAAGGCTTATCATAGCATTTAAATCATTTCAATACATGCTCACGGCTTTCTCACATCGGACATAATATTCTAACATATATTGCATCCTCTATTCAACGTTGTGAAACCTTATAACAGAATTTTTACCACCACATTCACCATTGAATGCCAAAGAACTTATATTAAAATGAAATGTCTCGGGCCCACAATATTGTTGACTTACCTTGCCATTAATCCTCGAGCAACTTGAAGATGCGACCTACGCTTGATCTCGTGATCAAAGAATTTGATAGATACTGCGTGGAATTCACCCTTGTGATTTAATCCTTAGAAATCATGAAAAAATCATGGTATTTGAATACCACTATTATGTGACATGTCAAACGCTGGAATGTATTGCGTTTTTTTTCGAAATTCCGCTTACCACTTTTAAATTGTGCGAAAACCATAAATTTTTTTCTGAATCCACCTTTACTGTGCAATGTCTAGGTTCCATTCACATAGTTCTGCTCCCTTCTTTGAGTTCACATTCAACTTAAAGTTCCGCCCTCTTCTTTGGATAAAGTTCTATAGTGCCAAGTCCCTTACGGCTTGTTAAACTGCTCCTTTCACACAGATTTGATCTCGAGAAAATTTATCTCCGCCTACTTTTTAGCTCTACGCTTTCAGTCGATATTTCATGGAGTTCGACTCCATTCCATTGCTATTTAATCTGCAACTTAGCCTTGTTCCATTCGTCATTTCTACTTCTTCGTGCAAGTTTTCTCACCAATCTTAAAGACCCTCAATACACACATTCTACACATAATTTCAGTTCTACATTCAATTTATGTGGTTCGAACCTACAGTAAAACCCGAATGGAATTCAACCCCAATCTCGCTATACTATTTATGTACAACAGGGTTCTAATCGCGTCTTCTTCACTGTTCATTTAATACAAGAAATATTCATGAGGTTCTTCTCTTTATACAGTAGGCTCCATATCAATTTATAACACTCTTTGCTCTTATCAATTCAATTGATAACAAAAATTGATATACTCAAAGTTTGTATGACAGTTCAACTTTCTTCAATAGGATCGATCATTTCAGTGATCGATCTTTCTCAAATTATATGAGTGCAAAATTATATCAACCCTATATTTCACACAGAGTCACTAATTCAGCCAATAACATAGAGTTTCACAACTTGCCCACAGAACTCAAATATTCCTCATACAAAATTCGATCAAGAATACACATAAATTTCACACAGAATTTACAAACAAATTCCTCATCAATATATATATACAAATGTGACCAATTACAAAAACATTCACTTACAACTTTCTTGTTTGACCAGATCTTCAATTCGATGGCCCTTCTACCCTCACTACTCTATCTCTGAAGAGCTATATCCTATCTGTTTGTAGGCTTACATTTATACAAAATAATTTAGTTTCCTTAACATCTCAACAAACTCTTGGAATTCTCCAAAGTCCTAAATTTAGCCTAAATCTCTGACTCTTCACATTCTTAACTTAATCAACTTCCCCTCATGTTCTCTAATGGTGAGAGAACATTTACAATTCCTCACTATTTTATTCAAAATACTAATAATTACATGAGAATTTAGAAACATAAGACCCCCCTATGTCTTATAAAAATACAAATTATTTCTTGAGCCTAATGCCCCTGCATCATCTTTTCTCCCATGTAAGGGGTCATGGTATTACAAAAATATTAACAGTTATTTTTTTCACTGTCCTTGCACTCTGATCATCAAATTTCTTCGTGGTTGATCAACTTATATCTTTGTGGATACATCACCGCCTTTTTCTTCCATTATTTACATTCAATTCATCGTTTAAGAAAGGGGTGGGTGAATGTAAACAGTTATTTAGATTTATTTTATATACAGAAATTTCTCAGCTCTAATACACCAATGTCTGTTTTTCTGTTTGTTAATATTTTTTCAACCTCTCCCGGCTTCCAAAAATAATTTTAGTTATTCAGCGTAGTCTCATAATCCTCCCCCCCCAACCCACCTTCTTGTTAGTTACTCTACCTGACATGAGGAAATATCTCCAGGGATTTATATTAGGAATATGGCTGGTTAATTGGCTACATCTCCTGGCGTATGCAATTGGGTGTTTATTACTTTGACGTTGTTGTTGTCAGTGTTTCATTTGGTGCAATGCACAGATGTAATCCATTTTGCAGCAAATCAAGAACACTCTCTTGGATTGAGAATTGATCTTGTGCAAAGAGATTCACCTCTCTCTCCATTATATCCAGGTAATATTACATTGACTGAGCGCTTGAAATGAGCAGTCGCACACAGTCGAGCAAGACTACAAAAATTCCACCTGTCTGTTGATGAAGTGAATGACATGGAGGCACCAGTGAGCTCAGGAAATACACAAGGTGGAGAATTTATGTTGTCGCAGGGCATTGGCATGCCATCTTCACGCTTTCTTGCAATCTTGGACACTGGCAGTGACGTGACATGGGCGTTGTGGAAACGCTGCACTACTTGTGCAAATCAGCCAGACCCAATCTATGATCCCTCCAAGTCTTCCACCTATAGCGCGATTTCCTGCTCAACCTGTGTGCACAGGTCTGGATCAGTATAATTTCACAGCCAATAACGAGTGTGAATACGTCGTTTAATACGAAGAAAATTCCCACACGATGGGTGTCCTTTCTTATGAGATTCTGTCGTTTTCATCTCAGTACATTCCCAATATTGCGATTGGTTGCAGGCAGGACAATGCAGGGTTCGACGACCACGCAGATGGATTAGTAGGGTTCGGCCAAGGTGCCGTATCCCTAATCTCGCAGCTTGCTCCTTCGGTGGGTAATCTGTTTTCTTACTGTCTCGTTCCTATTAATAGTTCCAAAACAAGTCCTTTGTTTACAGGGCCATCTGTTAGCTTGAAATCCAAAAGTGTCAGTTCGACTCCTATTATTCAATCTAGTTTGGCCTCAACTTTCTACTATCTTTCGTTGAATGGAATCAGCGTCGGCAATCAATTATTTAATATCCCTAAAGATACTTTTGATCTTCAATCTGATGGCCCTGGTGGACTTATCATAGACTTTGGAAGCAAGATCACAGCTCTGCAGTAACCTGCCTATGATGCTGTGAAGGGAGCACTGAACTCATCGACTAGTCTCTCTCCGGTCGATGGGTCTAGCACGGGATTGGACCTTTTTTTTTATCAAATCTCTAGTTCCTCGACTTCAGCCTTTCCGACTATCACTTTCCACTTCGATGGAGCAGATTGTTGGAATTATTAGAAATTCCAAGAAAACAGTGGAGAGAATATAAACTCCCCTCTACAACACAGAGATGTTTAGAAAACATAAATTTCGCTTGCTGACAGAGATGGCATGAAATATTCTTTCTATTTCATTAACAGAACTTAAAAACAAAAAAAATCTGTTACAAATTTCTTCCTCAACACAAAGGGATACACAATATATGTTCGACTGATACAGACGTAGTGCTATACAACAAAAATCTTCTCTCTCTGTCTCTCAAGAACGCACAAGCAGTGCTCAGTTCTTCTTACTGTGTTTTCTTTACCAGCGGGCTCACACAGCGTTTACAATGCAATACAATACATTCATTACATTTTCTCTCGGCCTTTTCTTCCTTTATATAGCACGGCGGATACAAAACACATATAAAACATAAACAAATAAATAAACCAAAATACAAAGGAAAACCTTTGCGGACATAAAACTTTTAACATGGCGCGACGTACGAGTGGGGTCCACGTCGTAGTCGGCCATCGCAATTGCAGAAATAGCGATATGCGATATGGCGGAATAACAAAACTTGCGATCAAACAAAAATGCGACGATGCGATGATGCGGTGATCACACATCGCAATATTCAACTTTTGCAATGACACATGGCGGAACACATATAATGAAAATGCGATATTGCGACATTGCGATGGTGTGACGGGTGCACATCGCAACTTTCAACATTTGCGATCAAGACATAGCGGAACAAATATAATGAAAATGTGATTGTGCGATCGTGCGATGGTATGACGATCGCACATCGCAAAAAACTAACTTGCGATGGCGGAGAGAGATGACAACATTGAAATATGCGATATGCGATTGTGCGATGGCGCACATCGCACATCGCAGATTTCCACATCAACAAGACACTTGGTCTTCTGAACTTCTGAAATTGCGATCTTGCAATCTTGCGCTCAAGTGGTAGGGACCACTTGTCCTTCCGCTTCATAAGTGACTTCCACCTGTTTCATTCAATATTTCATTCATTTTTAGTTGTTGAGGGCTTTTATGCCCAACTTGACTATTTTAAATAAAACTGCTCCTCCATAGACAAAATCTTTGTTCCTCTGCTGAAGTAACTTCTCGCCCATAAAAAAATTAATTCCTCTGCTATACTTGGTTGCGGCCCATCAAAATTTAATTCTTCTCCATTCCTATTTATTATACGATGTTGTGCACTCAATCTCCTCTGCGCTGCTGCTGCTGCTGCTGTACTTTGTTCTTTGTTCTTTCTGCCCAAGGCACGGCAGGTGACTTTAATAATTTCAATACTCCCCCTTAAAGTCAGCTGCTGGGATGTCCATGATACCCAGGCATTTTCTTAAAAATTCAAAGGTCTTCTGTCCCAATGGCTTTGTCAAAATATCTGCATATTGCTCCTCTGTTTTACAATGCTGTAAAACAATTTCTCCATTGTTCACCAATTCTCTGATATAGTGAAACTTTGTGTCTATGTGCTTCATTCTCTTATGAAACACATAATTCTTTGACAATGCAATAGCTGAGCTATTGTCACAATAAATCACAGTTCCTTTCACATGTTCTTGACATAGACTTCTCAACATTCTTCTCATCCAAATTTCTTGACACGCTGCTGCTGTAGCTGCCACATATTCTGCCTCTGCTGTAGATAATGCTACAATAGGCTGTTTCTTAGAAGCCCATGAAATGGCTCCTGAACCCATATGAAAAACATAACCGGAAGTGCTCTTCTGATCATCTACACTTCCAGCCCAATCACTGTCAGTGTATCCAACTAATTCTGAATTTTCTGAAGTAGTATATAAAATACCAAATCTTTTTGTTCCTTTCACATACCTCAGAATTCTCTTTGCTGCTTGCCAATGTGCTTCTTTTGGCTTCTCCATAAATCTGGAAATTAAACTAACAACATGCATAATGTCCGGCCTAGTTGCAGTAAAATACATGAGGCTGCCAACTATGCTTTTATACAAACTTGGATCAACATCCTTGCTGTTGTCATCTTTTCTCAACTTCAATCCCATTACTGTGGGAGTAATTGCAGCTTTGCACTCCTGCATATTAAATCTTTCTAAAACCTAATTCACATAATTTTCTTGGGATATAAAAATCCCTTTCTCACTTTGCTCTACTTCTATTACCAAGAAGTATCTCAACAAACCCATGTCAGTCATTTCAAACTCATCTTTCATGACTGTTTTAAAATCTTCAACAAGGTAATCATCATTACCTATAAAAATTAAATCATCAACATATAAAACAACAATCAACATCTTACAATCCTTTTCTTTGATGTAGAGGGTGGGTTCTCCCTCACACTTCTCAAATCAATTTTCTAGTAGATAGGAGTCTATCCTACTATACCATGCTCTTGGAGCTTGCTTCAGCCCATAAAGAGCTTTCTTCAATTTGCAGACCTTATGCTCTTGGCCTTTCTTCTCATATCCGAGAGGTTGTTCCACATATACCTCTTCCATTAAAACTCCATTTAAAAATGCAGATTTTACATCCATCTGATATACTTTCCATTTGTTTTGTGCTGCTATGGACAACACTACTCTCACTGTTTCCATTCTTGCAACTGGTGCAAAAGTTTCTTCATAATCAATTCCTTGCTTCTGCTTATATCCCTTGACAACAAGTCTGGCCTTGTGTCTCTCTATCTTTCCTTTAGCATTGCTTTTGGTCTTATATACCCATTTAACTCCAATGAATTCTTTACCTTCTGGGAGATCAGCCAACTCCCATGTTTTGTTCTTCTCTATGGCATTAATTTCATCATCCATAGCTTCTATCCATTTTCTATCTTTAATAGAATCTTCAAAATGAATAGGATCATCAACTTGACAGTACAAAGAAAATAAGGAATTCATACCTTCGTTTGCTTCTCCTTGCTCATACACTTCTCTAAGGCTTCTGAACCTTGTTCCGCTTTCACTTGGTGTAGTTGTGCTTGATGAAGCACTCATTTCTGCTCCATGTGGTGTGCTTGGAGATGCACTCCCACTTCTTCTCAAGGGTGTTCTCGCTGATGCTTGAGGTGTCCCTTGATGTCCTTGTGCTGGTGGAGGTTGTGCTACGGATGGGTTATTAATTTCAACCACATCTCCCTCATCTTCATCATGAGACAAACAGATTTTAACATTGACTGCTTTCTCTATGCTTCCATCCCATGCTTCCTCTTCAATGAATTGCACATCTCTGCTTATCAAAAAATTCTTTGTGGATGGGTTATATAATCTGTATCCTTTGGAATGCTCACAATATCCAAGGAAAATGCACTTCTCCCCCTTACTATCCAACTTCTTTCTCAACTTGTCTAGAATATGTGCATATGCCACACATCCAAAAACTCTCATGTGGGTGACTCCCTGTTTTCTGCCACTCCACGCTTCTTCTGGAACTTTGTTCATCACAGCTTTTGTAGGGAATCTATTTAAAATATACGCAGCACAATTTGCTGCTTCTACCCAATACTCATTCGGAAAATGTTTTGCCTTTAGCATACTTCTCACCATTTCCTTTATGGTTCGATTCTTTCTTTCAGCAACTCCATTCTGTTGCGGTGTGTACCTTGTGGTAAACTGGTTGTGTATGCCATTCTCTCTGCAGAAACGCAGAAATTCCTTTGAGATATATTCTCCTCCTCTGTCGGTTCTGAGGAATTTAATATACAATCCGCTCTGTTTCTCTACAAGAGCTTTAAAGTGGAAAAATTTCTGAAAAACTTCACTCTTATATTTCAGAAAATAAATCCACACTTTTCTTGTGAAATCATCTATGAAGGTCAGCATATAATTGCTGCCTGAAACAGATGTTGTTTGCATTGGCCCACATAAATCTGAGTGAATGATTTCTAAGGGTGCTTTCACCCTTATGCTTTTCCCTGAAGGAAAGTTTTCTCTATGTTTCTTTCCCAAGATGCAGCCTTCGCATAGGCTGTCAGGCTTCTCTATCAATGGTAAACCTCTTCCATTCCTTTTTTGTGCAACAAATTTAATCCTCCGAAATTGAGATGTCCAAATCTCAAGTGCCATAACCAATTTACATCTTTCTCTTCCTTCTGGAAGGCTTCTTGTGTTACAGCTGCTACATTCTTTCCTTTTCCTTTCAAGTCAATGTTGAGCTTGAGCGGAAACATTCTATTGCTGGTCATTTGAATTTCAGTAATAATTTTCTTGCTTGGAGGAATGTCTTTTATCATGCACACATCATCTTTAAAAATTACATTGCAACCTTTATTTATGAGCTTCCCAATGCTCAAAAGATTACATTTCAGACCTGGAACATAATACACATCAAGAACAAATTTTTGCTCCCCATTCCTTGCTCGAATACTAACTCTACCTTTTCCTTTGACAGAGATCTTAGTATCAGTCCCTGTGGTAACTTCAGATTTTAATTCTTCATCTAAATTGGAAAACATGGCTTTGTTTCCAGTCATATGATTACTACAACTTGAATCTAAGAACCAAACATTATCATTTCTATCTTGTGCTACATTACAGGCTAGCAGGACATTACTTGGGTTCTTTTCTTCTTTTGCTACATTAGCATTTTGCCTATTCTTCATGTCATTTTGCTTCTTTCTACAATCATTGGCATAGTGCCCATATTTCTTGCAATAATGACACTGGACATTGCATTTGTCATACCTTTGTCCATGAGCATGTTGGTGTTGATGTCCACCTTGCTGGCTGTTGCATTGGTCCTGGCTCTGACTTTGATTGTTGCTCCTTCCATATGAATGTGAAGGGTTGTTCCTTCCACCTCTGTTTTGGCTTCTGCCTCTTCCTCTTCCTTTTCCTTGACCTATTCCTCTTCCTGAAGGCATCTGGGTCTTGAAGGCATGCTCAAGAGATGAGTGTTCATCTCTGCTCAATCTCTGTTCATGAGTTATCAACGAGGCATGAAGTTCATCCACTGTGAACTATGAGAGATCTTTGGTATCTTCTATGGTGGTAACAATAACATGAAACTTTGAGGGTAAGCATCTCAAAAGTTTCTCCACAATTCTTCTCTCTTCAAGAGTTTTTCCATGGGATCTTATCTGATTTACAATCCCAATCACATGTGTAAAAAATGTGTCAACACTGTCTGACTCTTTCATGCAAAGAGTTTCAAAATCTCTTCTCAGCAATTGAAGTTTTGCTGTTTTAACTTTCTCCATACCTTGATAGGCTACTTTCAGAGTTTCCCATGCCTCCTTGGATCTCTTAGCTGCTGCTATCCTTGGAAACACACTCTCATTTACAGCTAGATACAAATAGAAGAGTGCCTTAGCATCCTTCTTTCTATTGTTTTTCAATAAATCCTTCTCTGCTTGAGTTAAGGCATTAAAATCCTGCTCATCAGCTAGTTCAACAAAACCATCTTCTACAAACTCCCATAAGTCTTGTGAAACAAACAGGGCTTTCATGGTAATGGCCCAATAATCATAGTTCTTTCCATTAAACTGTGGAAGTTGAACATTTCCAAGACTCATTCCTGTACTTGGTCCAGCCATTGATTCAAAACTGAACTCTAAGCTTAAACGAACTGTCTTTCCTTTCTCTGAAAGAACAAAATCTTTTAAGACAAGAATAAAAATTCTGTTATCGTTGAGAAATACCTGAACTTTAACCTCTGTTGGGCTTTCACACTGCTGGAGAAAACGCTACAACAAGTCTTCTTCTTCTTCAGCTTCTTTGAATCCTTAAAAGAGCCTGAACTAGCTCTGATACCATGTTGGAATTATTAGAAATTCCAAGCAAACAGTGGAGAGAATATAAACTTGCCTCTACAACACAGAGATGTTTAAAAAACAGAAATTTCGCTTGCTGACAGAGATGGCATGAAATATTCTTTCTATTTCATTAACAGAACTTAAAAACAAAAAAAAAATTGTTACAAATTTCTTCCTCAACACAGAGGGATACACAATATATGTTCGACTGCTACAGACGCAGTGCTATACAACACAAATCTTCTCTCTCTGTCTCTCAAGAACGCACAAGCAGTGCTCAATTCTTCTTACTGTGTTTTCTTTGCCTGCGGGCTCACACAGCGTTTACAATGCAATACAATACATTCATTACATTTTCTCTCGGCCTTTTCTTCCTTTATATAGCGCGGCAGATACAAAACACATATAAAACATAAGCAAATAAATAAACCAAAATACAAAGGAAAACCTTTGCGGACATAAAACTTTTAACATGGCACGGCGTACGAGTGGGGTCCACGTCGTAGTCGGCCATCACAATTGCGGAAATTGCGATATGCGATATGGCGAAATAACAAAAAATGCGATCAAACAAAAATGCGACGGTGCGATGATGTGGTGATCGCACATCACAATATTCAACTTTTGCGATGACACATGGCAGAACACATATAATGAAAATGCGATATTGCGACATTGCGATGGTGCGACGGGCGCACATCACAACTTTCAACATTTGCGATCAACACATAGCGGAACAAATATAATGAAAATGCGATTGTGCGATCGTGTGATGGCGCGACGATCGCACATCGCAACCAACTAACTTCCGATGGCGGAGAGCGATGACAACATTGAAATATGCGATATGCGATTGTGCGATGGCGCACATCGCACATCGCAGATTTCCACATCAACAAGACACTTGGTCTTCTGAACTTTTGAAATTGCGATCTTGCGATCTTGCGCTCAAGTGGTAGGGACTACTTGCCCTTCCGCTTCATAAGTGACTTCCGCCTGTTTCATTCAATATTTCATTCATTTTTAGTTGTTGAGGGCTTTTACGCCCGACTTGAATGTTTTCAATAAAACTGCTCCTCCGTAGACAAAATCTTTGCTCCTTTGCTGAAGTAACTTCTCGCCCATAACAAAATTAATTCCTCTGCTATACTTGGCTGCGGCCCATAAAAATTTAATTCTTCTCCATTCCTCTTTATTATACGATGCTGTGCACTCAATCTCCTCTACGCTGATGCTGTTGCTGCTGTAGTTTGTTCTTTGTTCTTCCTGCCCAAGGCACGGCAGGTGACTTTAATAATTTCAACACAGATTTCATTTTGCCAAAAGAGAACTACTTATCTCTGATGAGAGCAGTGGCCCGCTCTGCGTTGGCATATTGCCGAGCAATTCGGGGTCAATATTTGGTAATATTCAATAGCAGTACTTCCAAATACTCTTCGATAATGATAATAAGTTGCTGTCCTTTGCGCCTACGGATTGTCAGACCTTGTAACTTGCAAGCTAGGAAGATGCTTACAGGTTCCAACAGCTATGGGTTTTATATTTATTTACTTATTTATCTTGTGGTTTTCTACTATTGCTGTCAAAGTTGGACTGAAAAAGTTTTGTAGATCGTTCATTTCTAAATAAAAAAGGCTTTGTCTCGGTGACTTTGCAAATATGTGTAAAATTTCAAGCATTTTCATTTTAAATTTACTAATTAAAATGTATTTATTTATTCCTAATTTAAAGTATACAGTATATAAAATCATAATTTAATTATTATTATAATATTATATAATATTTTTAATTTGAATATATATATATATATATATTCAAAACAAAACAAAGTTACATAGCCTTCATTTTTTTTTTAAATTACCACCAGCTTCATCCTTACCAAACTTGTTGGACAAATACATGCCCCAAAAAAACCAAAAACTCCTATTCTTCTTCATGATTGACCAAGTGGCTCAAAAAAGACCTAGTTCCGAATGAAAACGCATTACCATGATCACCTTGCATTGTCCTTCATGTCCTTTATGTGTGGGAAGGGTTAATACCCCTCTAGATTCGTTGTTTTCCACATTGCACTCCTCCATTGTGGAAATTTTCAATCATCCTTTATAATATATATTAAATTTTATTTTTACCTATATATTTATGTTGATTGATTTCAAGGTAGTAAAATAAAAAATAGTTAAAAAAAGATTTTACTAAAATAAAACGTTCAACTAAATTATATTCATACTTAAATCTATAAAAATTCTCATAAAAGAATAACTGCTGATTAGAAAACATCGATCAAAGTCTAATATCAATATTATATAATATGAATTTGAATAAATTTGAAGAGAAATGTATTATTGATAATTCATATTCAACAATGGGATCATTTTCTCAAAATTATTGATAATTCATATTCAATAAGTTATTTTGGTGTCTTGAAATGTATTATTGATAATTCATATTCAACAAGTTATTTTGGTGTCTTGCTCGACGACTAAAGCTTCTTCGCCATGGTCATAAAATTAACTGAACTAAGCACCATTTTACGCAAATTTGTTTGTTGGAACACCTAATCCTACATGGGTAGGTGTGGAATGCGAAAAGTCACAATGGAGTCCAAGTGACCTTGGAATATGAAATCAAGAGTCACACCATTGTATTATAAATGTAAATCTTTGTATAATGGAAAATAAGAAAGCCTCACGCTTATCCTTCATTGTGTTGAGTCTCTTGTGTGTGTGTGCTCATCTTCCTCATACACCATGTGTGTACTTTAACATGGTGTTTAACATGGTATCAGAGCGGGTGATTGCTGGCCCTGCTCCACTTTGAGTGAGCCATTTGTGTTTATGGCCTACGCATATCTGCAAAAATTGTTGGTTTTTTTGCAACACTCAAGTGTTTGTAGCAGTATTTTTGCCACATTCAGAAAGTGGTTTTGGAGAAGGCACAGCATTCAGAAGAAGGAGCAGCATTCAGAAGAAAGAGCAGCATTCAGAATTTATTTTGAAGAAGAGCAGCAGTGGTTATGAAGAAAGGCAGCACTGCCCATCTGAAGGTTTTCATTCTAATTTTTCTCTGCAATTTCTGCTCATTAAAATCTGCATCATTTTGAAAGAGCTGCTGAAAAGTGTTTAAATTGAGTTTCTGAAGAAGAAGTTTCTGGTTTTTATTGCAAAAGAAATCTGAGTTTTTTCTGCTGGAAAATTCTTCATCTCTGCATTTTTGAGCTGCTGGAAATTTCTGAGATTTCTGAGTTCTCTAATTTCTGGGTTTTGCTGCTGAGCTACTGGAAAATTCTGAGCTTCTGGACTGCTTTTTTCTGCTGATGAAAGAAAAAGATTATTTTCCTGCTACATTTTTGAAATTTCTGCTATTTCCTGCTGTCTTCTCTCCATTCTCCGCTGTTATATAAAAAAATAAATAAAATAAAAAAGTAAAAAATAAAAAATTTGAATTCCCAAGGCTCTCGGCCTGCCCCAAATCCCAAACCATTGCTGGCTGCTACCACTTATCTCACGGCAAACCTCTACAAAACCTATCCCTACTCGCGAGCTCCCTCCACTCAACATACTTCCTATCTGCGCTTCTACACTACGCTATTACACTACGCCCTCACATACCAGCTCCCTCTCTACGTTAACAGCTGCCCTCCTCCTCCCATTCTAACGCAGCCCCTTCCCCTGCAATACTCCCACGTCCCTCCATATTCTCCTTACGCCTTTTTAAATTCGGTTTTAAAATTTTAAATCTTTTTTTTAATACTCCCTCTGCCATTTTATAATTCAACCTCCATTTTATAATAATCTTCAACCTGAGTTACCTCTCCCTATACATACGACTCCCTCTCCATATAATTTAATACACCTCTCCCTATACATTCGACTCCCTCTGATCGAGTATTTAAATTCCCTTTTAAATTAAAATACCTCCTTCCATTTTAATCAAATTACCCCCCCTCCCTTTTTTACTAACATTTTTTAATCCCACTTTCATATAATATCCCCCTTATCAATAAATTTCCCTTCCCATTTATAATGTAATCCCCATCCCTTTTAAATTAATACCCCTTTCTTTTTTAATTAAATCACCCACCTTCTCCTTTTTTAATATTTGGCCTCCCACCCTTTCCATTTAAATAAATAAATAAATTCCCCATAAAAATTTCCCTTCCATTTTAAATTAATTCGCTTCATTTTAATTAAATCCCATTTTTTTTAAATCCCTTTTTTAAATTAATCCCCTTTCTCTTTTAAGTTTTCTCCCACCTTTTTGTAACTAATTCCCATTTTTAATTAACAAAAAAAAAAAAAAAAACAGCAGAGAGAGAGGAGAGAGAGGAAGAAGACTTGAAAAGTAGAAAGGAAGAAGAAATGGCATAATGAGAAAATGACGAAATGACAAGAAAATTGCAGATTTACATTGTGATTTGTGGCATTGATTTGAAAGGTGATTTTTTGAAGAAATTGACATTTGAAGACAAGTTTGCCATCATTGAAAATAGCTCCTTGAAGAAGAAAATTTAGCTGCCTTAAAGGCCTCTTGCACAGTGTTTTCAGCTGCACATTTACACATATTTTGTAGAAATATTGTATTAAATTGACTTTGTATTGTGAGTGGAATTTGCATCTTCATTCATAATCAGTATTTGAGTTGTTGGATTGTTGATTTCCCTCCATCATTTGAGGAGCACACTTTGTACTTTGATAATTTCTTGAGTCACTTGTATTTCTTGTTGCATCACATTGTAAACGGGTGCATTTTCGGTTGAAGCCGACACCCTTTCATTTTTTAGCCTAAGTTTTTGAAATGGAAAAAATCAATGAGGTATTAGTGTTGTTGAATAACCTCATTCATTCCAATGTTGATAACATGATAAAAATGAGAAAGGATGCTCTTTGTAACATTCAAAGTTGTTTGCAAGATGCACAAGAAAAGATTAAGTTTTTGCAGTTGGAAACTCAACTCCAGCAAGATGAACTTCAGCAAAAGAGTCACCATTCTGAACCTGTTCCTGTTCAGAAGATTGTGAAGGACTCTCATCAGCAGCATGTTAGTAAAGTTGCAGTTGATCCACATTCACCTCCTTGTACTAGAGCAGATGTACATGCAGATGCAGCATCTCAACCTGCACTTCCTAAGCCCATCATCAGACCTTGGGAAGAGATTTTCCACAACAAGCACCGAACTGGTCTTGTATATGACAAGGATGTGTCCTTTCATATTCCAGACTACACCAAGCCCATCATATTTCAGAGTGTCGGATTCATGTATGACAGTTCCTTTGCAGCTGTTCCAGATCCTGTAAAATGCCAACACTGTGATCGAGTTGGCCATATGAAAGATCATTGTTTTGATCTTCATCCATGCAAGCACTGTGGTCGGCACACTCATTCTTCAGACAGATGCTTCAGAAACAAGCCTCCTGCAAGAACCAAGATTCATCTTGGATGGATCGCTTCTTGGCAATGGGCATCAGAAGCCAAGAAGATGTTTATGACACATGTTAGAACTTGTTCACGGATATTGAGCAAACTTGCAGTTGAGTTTTCGCCATCATCTCACCTTGTCCATGACAGGGGGGAAAATGGTGGTCATGTACAAGCTTCGACGACAGATCAAGCGAGCCTGAGCCACAATCTCTCATTCCATGTTCAAAGTTGTAGCCAGTAGTTCAAGCGAGCCTGAGCCACAATTCGTCATTCCGGATTCAGAGATGTAGCCAGAGATACGGATGCCCATGAGCATACCTTCAGTGGGTGGATAACCTAAAACCATCATCTTTGGTTGGTGGATAACCTAAAACCATCATTTTCGGTTGGTGGATAACCTAAAACCATCATCTTTGGTTGGTGGACAACCTAAACCATCATTTTCGGTTGGTGGACAACCTTAAACCATCATCTTTGGTTGGTGGACAACCTAAAACCATCACAGGTAGTAGACCTTCATAGTAGACCTCCCTTCTTTTAGGTTGAAGGTCTCCCTTTTTTATGAGGGACAATTCCTCTAGCAGAAGCTTTCAGCTTCTTGCCAGTTTTGGAAGAGTTCCGGAAACTGCAACAAGTTTTGCGTTCCAGTGTTGGTGGTAATCCTTAAACCACCTCTTTATGCCAAAATTTCAAAGATTTGATTCAGCCTAAGTGCTGCCATGCATATTTTACAAATTTGTATTACAACTCTCTTCTTGGACTCACACATACCCCTTCGGATTAAGGGGGGGAATGTTGAACACCTAATCCTCCATGGGTAGGTGTGGAAGGCGAAGAGTCACAAAGGATTCCAAGTGACCTTGGAATATGAAACCAAGAGTCACACCATTGTATTATAAATGTAAATATTTGTATAATGGAAAATAAGAAAGCCTCACGCTTATCCTTCATTGTGTTGAGTCTCTTGTGTGTGTGTGTGCTCATCGTCCTCATACACCATGTGTGTACTTTAACATGGTGTTTAACATAGTCAACGCCTACATGTACAAGGAAATTCGTGAGGTATGTTTTTAGGAGTGAGAAATAAGCGTATACTGGGATTTTATACACAAATGGCTATCATAATGTAACTTTATTATTGAATATGAGTACAAAGTATTTATTATTCTTGTTGTAAAATTTAAAATGATTGATATTAAAAAAAATCAAAGCTGAAATAATTATTTATTAATATTTTTTCATTGCTCAATCAATTACCGTACCTTACATAAAAGAATACTTGACTCTAACAACTACACAACTATGACGTATCAATATATTTAAATAAGATTATTTGCATAATTATTTTTGTTAATCAATATTTACTTTTGATATCTGTTTTTGTAGATATATATATATATATTCAGATTTATTTTTTATTTGGTTTATATTATTGTTAATCATTTTATAACTAATGTGGTTATATAAATTAATAGTTGGTAAGTGTAAATAGACACCAATTTATAATAAACATAGAACACATAATTTATGATACATTTTATATTGGAAAGATTGAAAAAAAGAATCAAGATTAACTAAATTATAACTTCATCTATTTTAACTAAATGAAGCATCTCCATTTTACCATGAAGGCTTTTAATTTGTAAATACATTTGTCACAATAGCATTTCTTATCAATACCACATCCCCAAAATACAACAACTCAATTCATGTGACACTTGATCATATGATGTTTATTTATTTTATCAATTTAATTAAAGTCTATTTAAAATCCCTACCATTCACCTAATACTTATTGATAATTACGCTAAAAGTTTGTAAAAAACCCTCTATAGATATATTATTTTCATTTCACCTTGTACCATTTTTTCAGTAAATTGGAAAAAAAAGTATATAACTAGCTTTAGATAAATCTCAACCCTCTACGCTCACAATTAATAAAAACATTTCATGGATATTCTATAGAGGTTACATCTCTACTATCCACCTATTAGTTATAAATAATTAAATTAAAATTCTAGATTTATAGTACGAAAATAGCCATGTCTATGGTATAAATATTTATTATTCAAAAGTAAAAGTCAATCATTGATAAATCCCTTTAACATGTACTTATGATCTCAATATGAATAAATCCTGTACTCATATTGATTTTATTTATTTATTTTATGTGATTTAGTTTTGTAATGTACCAAAGTGGTGAATCCATAAAAATACACACTTAAATTTGCAATGAAATGGACACTTAATGATTATATTCCAAAATCCAAAGGGGAATTAACAATTTGTTCTACCATATATGTTTCATTTTTTGTACAAATGGTCATTTATATAACTATAAATTACTATGACAACCATTTCATAATCAAACATTTAGTTCAAGCCAAATGTATAACAACATCCATAGTCCTCTACACAATATCTTGATGATTTTTTAAATAAATATTCATCCCTACTTTTAGTCATTCCTCCTGATCTCCTAATCATGCATAGACTTATAGAAAACTCTACTACACTACAAACCACATGATTAGATTTTAGGATTTATAGGTAGGAGTTATTTCTCATAATCATTCCCTAATTTTTTCTCATTTTTACTTGATTATTTTAAAACAACCCTTCATCTTAGGCTTCTCCCTTCTTTTGTGTTCTTCTCGTTTCATCATAAATATTATTAATTTGTACATATAGAGCATACACTTTGTTGAAGCCCACATAAAAATATGTTCGTCCTCCAAAGCACATGAATTTTTAGTCATTGTATATTTTAGTTATCAAAATTTTTTTCTCATAAATAGTTCACCACCCATTCTTCCATCAAATTTTTTCAAACATGTACCTATAATAACCTATAAAACTCACATGAAAATCTTAATTAATCCACCATTGTCATATATAACATGAATTACTTATGAAATTAACCATTCAATTTGTTAGCTCTAAAATATCAACTACAATTTGATTTTGAACCAGTAATACTTTCACATGATCTATATTTTCCTTTGAAATTAAAATTAACTTCGTAACTAACCTATTTTAAGCCACTTTTGCATTTGACTTAATAATTTTAAAACTTGGGTACAGGCAACATTGATCATGCACCCTTTTACACATCAATGAATTCATTTTTTACAAAGATTTTAATGCAATATATAGTTGGAGATTTAAACTCATCTTAAAACTTTTATTTCGTAAAAATATGGAACTAACAATACTTGAATATATTTTTATTCATTTTACACTCCTAATTTTAAAATGAAATACATTTGGCTTTGACTCTTATAAATTTATTGGATGCTTTAACAAGGATATTTCAACTTAGCACAATTTCAACTTTTTCTCACATCAATATATTTTCCGAATATTAGATCCATATAATTTCGCTAATACTACCTTTGCAATGTAAAGACCTAGGTCTATGACCTTTGGAGACTTCCGTAAAACATTTATGTTTTAAATATAAAATATTGGAGAATAACTCAACCGTCCACTCATCATAGTTTCAAACTTGCTTTCTTAACCAAATAATACTATATATATATCGGTTTTCTTTTCTCAAATGTAATGATATACCTAATTTTTAAAATTTCCTCCTTGCTCACCATCCTTATTTCTAAACATCATAAGTTCGTGATATTTGTTTCTCTACCAAAAGAAGAAAATACGCTCCTCAGCAATCATTCACCCCTCTTCACTCATTATCCTTTTTATGAGGTTCATCGATGATTATAAGGCTGAAATTACTCCCAACATGACAACACAATCAATGTGAATCATGGTAAAATTTAAGGATGTAATCTACCTTAAAGTTCATAAACTTTGGTGAATTTTAATATGTCCATATTATGATTTTTGGTGATGTTTTTTCAAAAATGTTGAAATTTATAATTCTTTTATATAGTCTTTATATATAGCTTTTGATATTTTTAAGATAAAATAACTTTTATTCGTTAAAATTTTGGTGAATAGTTTTTATAAGAAATGGAAATTTGTGAATCATTTGTTTGGAAAACTCATGGAAAAATATTCTTTCTTTGAATATTAACCCCTCCAAATTTTCCTAATGTGAATGATGAACTTCCCTCATGATCTCTCTAGATGGAACAATGTCAAAAATATCCTCGCATAAATGAGATTTAGAACATACAAACGAATGGGCCATGACTTTAGTTTCAAATACTTAATGATTTGCGTTCTTGATCCATGTCATATAGTTTGTGTGGCCTCTAGTTTAGAACCTTCTAAAGCCTTTGGTCCATTTTGATTATTTAAATACAAATCGAGCACAATTGTAAAGAAAAAATAGTTTACAATTCGAACCCATGCCCATTAATTCACGTTGTCAGTAAAAACCTCCTCTTCCTCCTTAGATAATTTCTTCAAATTTATTTATCTATAAAAAAACATCCAATTTACATGATTTCAAAAAATATTAGTTCCATTTTATTAATTCAGCTAATCTCTATTCCATTGAATCCTAATGGATTTTTCTTCATGACAATTTAAAATAGATTTCCTACCATGTCCCCAACTTACAATAACTAGTTCTTCCTTTTGAGAAATCAACCAGATACTCATGGGTTCTTTGATTTATAAATGTTAAGATGATTGAAGAAAATATCTTCTTTGATTTATAAATGTTAAGATGATTGAAGAAAATATTACCAACTTGTTTTGAGAAATGGCCTCCCTTGAAGCATTTCTTTTTTCTTTTCTTTTTTTATACTATTAAATCTTACCTAGAAAAATTCCAACTCAAATGTGACCATGTTTCTTACCATGAATGCAATGGAAAAATTGAATAATATATAACTATAATTGGCACATGTAATGTTGATCCATTTGGAATACTTCTATATATTTCTTTCAGCTACTAAGACCCCATTATATAGAATAATTCTAACCTCCTCGTCCTCTATTATATCTCTCACACGCACAAATAAGTTGTACACATTCTCTTTGCATGTCCATAATCTTGAGAGAGACTCAAAATAATTCTCTTTGATTGTGTTTCTTGTATGTTTCACGTCAAATATTAAATATAATAACTATAATCAATGCTTTTTTGAGTTCATCATTAAAGCAGTAAGAACTCTCAACAATTCAACCATGAAAAGTCATACACTCTACCACCACAAATAATGTAACATATTCGTGGATCCATAAAAAAACACAGAGACACCCACACACTTACATTTTAGAATAAAGGGAAACTCATTTATTAAATTCCATACCATTGTAGCATAACTATATTAAATCAAATCATTTTCCCAGGTGTATTCCATTTTTTTACAAGTGGTTGCTTATATATCTACAAGTGACCATAAAAATTATTTCATACCATGCAATTTAGTTCAAAACAAATGCATAGCTAGATCCATAATCATCTCCACAATATTTTGATGATTATATTGGTAAATATACATCCCCAATTTCTATCACTCCTTTTTTTTATTCATTTGTAGACTTCTAGAATTGGGCTACTCCATTATAAACCATATGATTTATTAAATAAACTTTGCAAGCAATAATTATTGGTTGCGAATCATCCATGTTAAAAATGAAAAGAAGAAAATGTACATTCTGCTTCCATGTTGGAACCTCAATGTATAATGAATATAATACAATACAAGATATGGTGATCCTTAGATTAGTTCTAATTGGTGTGTGTGAGAGAGAGAGAGACAAAAATAGAGGGTATAATTACATTGAAAGGGAAAAATGAAAGGAAACATCCAACATATTAATTCTATAACTAAAATAATAATGAATTCTTACTCTAGGTCCTTAATAAAGCTTCCCTCCATTTAAAAAAATTTGTTTTAAAATCCATTAATTGAGGGTGTTTCTTCACGAACAAGTCATTTTCCTATGTAGCTTCTTTTGGAGGTATATTCTTATACTTGATTATGTAATCCAAAATATTTATATTCTAAATAGGTATAAAATTTGCATAAAATATTTTGGTTTCAAAAAAATCCTCCCTTCTTCATCTAATTCTTAAAGTACTATGTTCAATTGCAAAGTTTTTTCCAAAATTGTTTTTCTGCAGGATACATGAAAAAAATTATAAATGCAAGAAAAACAAAATTCTAACTCATATTCCACTTTTCCAATATCATGAATAATCTTTAAGGGACTATAAATTTTTGAGAAAAAATAGTATTCCTCTATTACTTAAGTGTATATTTCGTATAAGGTTGTAGTCTCAAGATGCCTAATAACCCTCATCAAATTATATTTCACTTTAGTTTTGATATACTTAATTGTTGATCCTGTTTTATTCCGCTCAATGGCCCCTAAAGAATTTGTAAAAATTATTTATTCTTCTCCAAATGTGACTTTGTTTCAGTTACTTTGGACTTATATTGCAAAAATTATGAAATATTAGTAGCCAGATATCCTTAAAGGGAGTCAAATGGGACATTTTAGTAGATGTATGACAATTAGAATTAAATACAAACATTTTTAGAAGCAAGCCACATCATCCATTGAGATTTATTATCTAAATAATAAAAAATTAGGTAAATCCATAAATTATTTTAACTATTTATGTTCGACCATTCACTTGTGGATGATATGTGGAATTCGTTGCTAATGTTTTTCCACGCATCTTCCATAATATTTTATAAAAAATCTACCATGAATTTTGTATCATTATCGCTTACCTTATAAAACCATGGATTTATTTCTTTGACACTTCTACCACTTGGTCTACTATATATGTACTTTGAATTACACAAAAGTATCCATATCATTTTCCATACTTTTTTAAATCCTATAATATCTTCTAAGAAACCCTATATTGTCATCCATCAAACAATAATTATTGATTCAAATTAGATTAATGACATAAAACTATTCTACCCACATACCAAGGTATATTTAATTTTCACTCCCAATGTTCGACATAATTCATTCCTTCCTTTAAGCTTTGTACCTTTTGTTTTGTATTATTTCCATTTTTTCATTGATGGAGAGATTCTTTGAACCATACCTAAATAGTTTATGTAATAAAATATAAGCCTAAGGATTCTTATATTCTAGAAAGGTAATATAATACTCCGTTTTCCTTTACCTTCTTGTAGGATATTTGAAAATCGAATACTTGCATTTGTGCTACTCATTTTTTTTCTCTTCAAATGAAAAACTCTGCTACAAAAATTAGTTTAAGCTAACATGCCCTATCTTGACTTTAATTTTTCTCCCATTGAGACACCATCACCATTTTAAAATTAAATCTACAACTGCTTCAATTTCTCTTTCAGTTGTTGATTTAAAAAAATATTTCTCCTTTAATATTTTACTTTACAAATCCAATGGTCTCCCTTGTTATGTCAACACTACTCTAATTCCTTTTGTAATCCATCACATTTTCCTAGGAATGTTTTACAAAAATAATGTGTTTCCAATACTACTATAGAGGACGTGGAATGCTCGAGGAAAAATACTTTTAAAGTACAATCATCATGTTATACAAATTAATTTTCATTCAAGAGAGATGTGGGTGGGCTTCCAATGCATGAACAATTCTTGACATACTTCCAATAATATATTGTAAGCCTAAAAAATCCTTTAGTACTTTTAATGTTCTTACAAATATGCTATTTTTTAATATCTTGGATCTTTTTAAGGAAAAACTTAATTCCTTTCTTCTTAATAATAGACCAAAATACTCTACTTTTTATTTCCTCAAATAATGTTTCGACCATTTTACCTATAATTCCTTATTTGAAAAAAATTGCAGAAATCTATCTCCTTGTTTAACATGTTCTTCCCATGATCTCTTATAGATGTATATCATCAAATAAAAAAACAAAAATATTGTAAGATTGCATAAAAAAATACATAAGGTTTTGATAAGTAGAAGAAGCATTAGTGAACCCAAATTGCATAACAAGCAATCATAGTGCACTTTATAAGTTCCAAAAGTTGTTTTGGAAGTTTATTATTTTATTAATATGAGATAATGGTATGCTAACTTAATATCAACTTTTATAAAACAATCCACTCTCTAAATCTAATCTCATAACTCATCTATATCATCAATATTCCAGATAATGAATTTATCCTTAATGTTGATTCTAATTAGATCTATATAATCATGATATATCCTCCAAGAATAATCTTTCATTTCCAACATCATTATTAAGGGTAAAAATAAACTCCAAATAAGTTTAGCAATACTAGAATATCCCTTGTATTGTATCATTTTCTGAGTATCCTTCTTTTTTCTACTGAGGATGTCTATCAGGCCCTTCACTAGGAGGAGTACTTGTAGGTATTAATTTGATTTTATGTTCATGACCTATATATGTAAGTATAACTTTAGGGATTTATCAGATGATGCATCTAAAAATTTCATATACATAAAAACACCACTACAAATCGAGCAGAGCATGTGACATTAGGAAATTTACTCCAAAGCTACCTAACCCCCACCATGAAAGGGGGAATTATATTTTTCAACAATCAATAATTCCCATATAGATTGTTGTAAAAATTATACCTTTAATAACTTAAAAGGTGATCCTAACAAGTAATTCATAATTATTTAATTATCCTAAATGAATTCATAACTAACTCCTATGGTCTCTCCATGATATTTTCTGAAGTCTTTCCATGAATTTGTCTATTGATCCATACTATAATATCCCTTGTATTGTATCATTTTCTAAGTATCCTTCTTTTTTCTAGTGAGGATGTCTATCAGGGCCTTCACTAGGAGGAGTACTTGTAGGTATTAATTTGATTTTATGTTCATGACCTATATATGTAAGTATAAATTTAGGGATTTCTCATATGATGCATCTAAAAATTTCATATATATATAAACACCACTACAAATCAAGAAGAGCATGTGACATTAGGAAATTTACTCCAAAGCTCCCTAACCCCCACCATGAAAGGGGGAATTATATTTTTCAACAATCAATAATTCCTGTATAGATTGTTGTCAAAATTATACCTTTTATAACTTAAAAGGTGATCATAACGACTAATTCATAATTATCTAATTATCCTAAATGAATTCATAACTCACTTCTATGATCTCTCCATGATATTTTCTAAAGTATTTCCATGAATTTGTCTATTGATCTCCATCCATAACTTCCCTCACTTTATCCTTTTATATATATATATATAAACTGATTTAAAAATAATCATATACTTCATTAATTACTCAAAATCACTATAGGAATTATTTCATCATAATCTCGTTTCAGTGATTACTCGTGATCCCATTATTTCTATTTTAACTTGGTCCTTTGAATTGGTTTATCTTCATAATAACTACTCTTTATTTTTCACATATTTGGGTATTATTACTTATTATTCCTTGATATTATTCATTTTTACTTGAAATTATAAACATTTTGAATTATATATAAATATTGTACCATCCATTGGATTACATGGGTATCTATCCATCGTAGTGATAACTTCTTTAGGAATAATTTTATCATATGTGGTTAATCAACCATTTTCCCAATTGATTTATGTATTTCTATACCTATTATTTTCCCATCTAACATCATCTCAATTTTTGGTTTTTGTCTTATCCTTCCATGCTCTTGATTCTCCTATATCAGAATCCCAAGTAAGTTCTTCATGGTATCCTATCCATGTATTTCATGTCTCTTTCAAAATCTTGTTTCATAGTTTGAATTACTTAATTACATTTTCAATGGTGATTCTACTCTTGTGAAATTCCATTTTTCATGACTTAAAACCTACTTGACTCTCTCCTTACTAACATTGGAAATTTTTCTAATTGTGGATTATTTCAAAATGATTATTTTATCCATGGTCCCACTTTTGTATATTAATGAATTTACCTCTTCAATTGGTTTCTTATTAAAAAAAATGATACATGATGATAGGTGGTTTTTAGCTAATCACGAATCTTCAATACAAAGTGGTATTTTATATTACCATGTATTTTATGTGTGTACACTTTTCTGAATAAGGCTTACATATTCATAGACATATGTACATACAATTTCATCTTTCATTTTAGATTAATATTCTCTGTTGCATGTGAACAATACAATCTTCTTTCTTTAATTATATATTATTCAAAAACCATTCCTTAAGGGTGCGAGTTTCATGGATTTATTATTTTTGAACATTATATTTTAGTGTAACCTCACATAGATTCCATCTTATTTTCTTTGTTGCAACAAAATTATCCAAATTATGCATCTTATTTCACCTTATCGACAAATTTTCCTTGTATTAAGCCCTTCCTTTGATCTTCAAATTACTCACTTTCTGTCTTTATCTTCAAGCCTCAATGTGCTTCTTTTTTCACAATAATATTTTTTTCCTTGTTAGATACCACACCTAGGTTTATTTTTCTTCTCACTATATGCTGGTATATATTTTCCTTATTATAACTGGACCTATTGTATAATCTCTAATTACTCCCCACTATTTATATTTTGACCTTTAGTAACTATTGTGTTTCTTACTTCCCAAAATTTACTTTTTTCTATTGCTTAAACTTTATTTTTTAATGTGATAACTCATAGGGTGAAATTTTTTATGATTAGTATTACTTTGGATATCATCTCCTTCTCCCATGGAGTTAGCATTTTCTTCTCTATTGTGTATCTAAGTATTTCATTGTAATACCTACTTAAAATTTTTTCTTGTAGAATAGGTGTCTTCAACAAGATATTTGTAATATTCTTTATTCATTTGAAATTACATGATTATACGATATGTTTCTTCGTGGGTTGTATAATTTCCAAACATATGGCCATGGTTTGATTCTCTACTAAAGTTACATAAAGTTCTCTTTACTTTGACTCTGTATTCTCAATATAAATTATACTTATTTCTTCATATAATTTCTAGAGTGTTGCATACAACGTATCATGCATCCTTCTCGAATTAAATCCAATATATTTAAAACCTAATTAAAAACCCACTTTAAGTTAATTTTTATACTAACCTCGTTGAAATCATTAATTATTTCTTAGCTTCGGATCTAGATTTTACATTACTTTGAGTTTAATTCAACTCTAAACTCTCCATGTTCTTTTGTTTTGACTTTTTACATCAATACTTATTCTCCATCTAAAGTAGACTTGAACTTCATTACCTACACAAGGAATTAATTACAACCGTTGACCACAATGTTTTTTCCATTTGCAAATAAATATTAATTAACTTCAGTTTGAAATAACTATCAAATTTTATAATTAAAGTAGATGCTTTATATGAAGGTCAAGATGACTTTCCAACTTGATTTCGATCCATGTATTGACTAAAGAAATGGAATAATAATAAAAGGTATACATTCTTCGAATTATACACATTTATTGTTCATTGGTTACATAATATTTGCGAAATTTTTCTCTTCTCTCCACTTATCATAAATCTTGATGTGTCTAGAACATCTATTATTCCATGATTCCTACAAATAAAAAATAAAATTAGTGTTGAAATGACTAGCTCCAACATAAACATAATCATGTGAGAATATTTGGTTGGAATAAAATTCATTTTTATGAGAACTCCATGAACTCAAATAGAACTACATGAAAGTATTAAAATTATATATTTTCAAGAGAACCTAATAATTAAAGTGTAAGCTAACATCGATCATGTACCTTCTCTTTATCTTATTTTCAATAATATAAAACTAATATAGATCTATATTTCGACCCAACACTTTAAATTGAGTACATTACACTTAATGAAAAACCTTTAATATTTATGTAAAAAAGCTCTTAATAAGATCAATTTTCATCATTTTTCTCAAAGTATTTGGATCTTTCAAGGATGTCTTGGATTCAATCAATTGTAAGTCCAGAAATTCAATGAAGCCTTTGAATTAGCTAAACTAGGTGTTGTTTTGGACAAGGATTTCCTTTTCTAGCTTCTAAAATTAGCCATCCCACATATTTTATTATAATTTTTGGTTTTTTTTTTCACATGCATAAAAAAAATGAAAAAATATATCATATACCTAATACATAGAATATGGACATGTCACGGGAAATATGTTTTATCCACTCATATTATTCCATTATCTAGTATTATCCCTTGACCTATCATCTTCATTGATATATTTAGTCTCTATCATAGGCTTGTTTTCTCACTTTGACATGCATTTTTCATTGCTACATGGTGAAATTGGATCCACTAAATTTTTTATTATTATATGTTTCTTATTCCTCTTCATCTTGTCTTTGATTTGTAAAATATCATGGATAGAGAGCACAAACTAGTGGATTAAATGTAGAGGAAAAATCAAAACAGGGATCAAAATATTGGGGAGAAACAAAGAAACAATCGAAGAAATTACCCAAAAAATATCAACCCACTTCGAGTGTCATGAACCAATAACAGTCCTTGTTTAAAAGGGAAGCAAAAGTTATACCACGTAGAAGTTGACCTTCCTATTCTCACACCTATAATTCGGGATGTTGTCGAATCACCCCCACTATTAATGGAAAATAAGATAGGCACATGATTATGATTTAAAATGATTTAGAAGAATCTACATTGTATCTCTAGTTAATTTTATCTTGTAATGTACTAAAACAAGATATTGAATCAATCACACAACACGAGATGTATCTAGGGGAATCACATTGTCGCAAAACCCCGATATATTTATATTGTATAAATTAAAGGATCATGAAACAATATGATGCTTTCTCTCTCAAGAGAATCTCCTGCACCCTACAAAATTTCTCACACTGATCTAGGAAAAATTAGACAAATACTTGGCCAATTATCTTCATCTGCTCAACCTGCTTTGTTCATGCAATTATTAAGGAATTAAATCCATATTAAATAGGAAAATCCCTTCAATTTATTAAGAAATCCTTCGTAGGCCTCCAACTAACTCTATAAGTGACCTGTACAATTTTCTAACTATACAACTGATACTTATCATCCCTTTAACCTCAGTCTCAACATGGCCTTCCTTACAAATGAAATGAAACAACTATTTATATAAAATTAGCAGTTAACTAATTTATCACTACTTGTGAATTAAATCATATTTGATTCACTTGACCTCTCACTAGCTCATTACTGATTTAGGACTAGTTAAAATTATTTAACTGAATTTCTTGAGTTAACTAAATAGACCCCATTAAATCATGGGAGAACTCTACATGAATCTTATCAGACCCTCATCTTGAATTCCCTTTCCTAACTCAGTCATTTTGACTTATTTAGCTAATACAAGCTTTCATGAGATGAAATTACAATTTCTCTTCCAATTTAATTAAGCGAAAATTAAATCATAATCCCTAATTTGGCATGCCATTTCTTGGTGACATTTAAACACTCCCTCTTAAAAATAAAATGATTATATTATATCCTGATCATGCATGGAATTTGAATTTTGTTCTTGTGAGTGCCTTCGGCAATATGTCTGCATCCTACTCCTCCGTGGGAATGAACTCTAATGAAATAATCATTCTATGAACACAATATATGAGATTTTGATACCAAATATCAATATGTTTGGACCTCTCATGGAATAATGGATTAACCGAGAGTTCGATGAAACTCTTTTTATTAAAATGTATCACCACCAGACCTAACTCTTGACCAAACAAACAAAAAGGTATCTTCCTCATCCAAATGGCCTTGCATGACACCATGTTGAACTCAGTGCAACTAATCTCTATTTCCTATTGTAGCAAGAAAATTTTGTTGATCCTATGATAAATATCCTTCCTCATGTGCTCATTTGGTTGGATCGACTCCCTACCGAATCTGCATTGGTGAAGACTTGAAGCTCCAGTCCCTCTATCAATTTTTACTATAATACATACTTCATCGTGCCCCTAATATATCACAACACATGATTCCATACTTTTCAAAATATCTTGGTCAACATAACTATGGCTTGGATCAACTGGTTAACTCTGTAGCATATGTTGGGTCGTGTGTTCACCAAATGCATAAGTGAACCCACAAGCTTCCTGTAAATTGTAGCATCTGCTACTTCACTCGAAGTAACATCCTACTTCCTCTAGTTTCCTGCAAGAGGAGTATACATGGGTTTGATTCCCTCCATGTGGAACTTCCTCAGAATGTCCTTGGCATACTTGACCTAAGATACAAATATTTCCCCATCTCTTTACCATATTTCCAATACAAGGAAATAGTTCAAGGGCCCCATTTCCTTCATCTCAAATTCTCTTGCAGGATATTGTTTGCAAGAATTTACGAGTTTCTCATCACTTTTCAGTATCAAATCATCGACATAAATTACAATAATAAAAAGCTTACCACCAAGCAGAATATGATATAGGTTCACATCCACTTCACTCTTGGTGAAGCCCAACTTTGTGAAATAGCTATCAATCTTGGTGTACCAAGCACGAGGTGCTTGCTTCAACCCATATAGTCCTCTCTAGAGTCTTCACACATGTGACTCCTTCTCTACAGTCTTAAAACCTTCCAGTTGCTCAATGCATACTTATTCCTTAATAACTCCATTGAGAAAGGCTTTCTTTACATCCATCTATTATATCTTCCATCGCATCTGCTGTAAGAGTGAAAGGATGGATCTAATAGATGACTACCTTGTGACTGGTGAAAAATTTGCATCATAGTCAATCCCCTCCACTTGAGAGAACACTTTGCCCAAAAAATAGCTTTCAGATTCTCAACACGCCCATTTGGCACCTACTTCACATTGTAGACCCATCTAGATCCTACAACGGACCTCCCCACTAGTCTTGAGACAACTTCCCATGCATTGTTTCCAATGATGGAGTCATAGTCCTCAACCATGATATCCAGCCACACTATTTTTTGCATTGATTCCTCAAAATAGGATGGTTCTGTAACAAAGCCTTCGCTCATAAGTTCCATGTACCCAATGTACCACTTTGGGTACCTTCTCTACCTACATTATGATTTAGGTTCTCCCAAATTATCTCTGGTAACCATCAATAATATTTCAGCCTCTTTGGCGAGCTTCCTTCCATCTCTGGTGGATGGGTCTGCATGAGTGGTTTCTACCACTCTCTGTTACTCTTGTTCTCACGGCTGCACATCCTGAGGTTCATAATTTGGAGCCAATAACTCCTCAAGTGCATGCAAATAAAGCTCCCTATCAAGTGATAATCACATGGCTTTGTCTTCATAAAAATTCACATCTCTTCTGACCATTATCATCCTATGTGTTAGAAAGTACACCTATTTTTTATTTGCGTCAGTCTACCCCAAAAATATCAACAAATCTACTTTTGGTTCTAGCTTCTTCTTGACATATTTGGCTACATGGAAATAAACATATGAACCAAAAATTTTAGTATATTACACATTTGGTATCTTACATGAAAAATCCTCCTATGGTGTACTCATCCAAAGTATCTGATGAGGAATTGTTTTTCTTCACAAATATTGTTTTGTTGCATGCTTCTTCCCACATATGCAATAGTACGCCCTGATCATGCAACATAGATTGTGCTACTCCCATAATCATTTGGTGCATTCTTTCTATAATACCATTCTACTGTGGGTTATGAGGTGCAATCAATTCTATTCTAATTCCTTTTGAGGCACATAAGTTCTTAAATTCATTAGATATGTATTCTCCACCATTTTAACTCCTTAGAGCCTTCACCTTCTTCCCTGTATCTTTCTTGACAACTTTCTTGAACATAAAAAAATTGGAGAACATCTTATCTTTCTTCTGCATGAAGAAAATCCAACACTGTATTGAAAAAACATAACAAAAAATCACATAATACATGTGCCTTGTTGTGGAAGGTGTCAAGAATGGTCCACATATGTCTGAGTGAACTTTCTCAAGTATTAACACTTCTTGTCTTTCCTTATCTTGAAATATGGCTTTGGTATACTTCTTGAATGTTCACCCTTTGCATGTGTCTCTCTGTTTAAGTGCACCATTTGGAAGTACTGTAGAAATATGTTGCATGGTCCTCAAATATTTGCGTTGCAGATGGCCCAACCTTCTATGCCATTATTTATGTCTTAGCTTTCCACCTGCCCTGATTCACTACTCAATGTTGTGCAATCATATATCACATGTTTATAGAGGTTCTTCACTCGAAACCCAGTATTTTTTACCCTTACTGTGGCTCTGTTATGAAGTAACATCTTTCCTTCATTGAATATCACATTATATCCATGACATTACAACATAGAAATACAAACGAAATTCTTCTTTAAACTAGATACTTTCATGACATATTTTAGTATGATGGGTTTACCTAACTCTCTCTCAATGGTAACTATACCGATACCGCTAGCACTATACCTCCCGTCATCACCCATATCGGTGTGCATCTACATATCCTTCCCTTCCAAGCTGTTAAATAATTATTTTTTGCCAGTCATATGGAATCAGACTCCACTATCCAAGTACCAAACATTTCCTATCACCGATGATACCATGCATGCGATTAGGGTGAAGTCCAACTCGAAGTTTGAAGCTAATTCTTCACCTGTAGCTCCTCCTTAGGCCTTCTTGTTGCTATTATTTTGTGAAAAATTTGTGGCATAGTGTCCATGCTCATGATAGTTGAAATATTTCACCTTTGAAAAGTCTGTCTTCTTTCCTCCCTTGACGGTTTTAGATTTGGAGTGGGACACCTTCACTTTTCCTTTATTTTCCTTTCCAGCCAAGGCACAGTTCTCCTCACCATCACTTATTGATGGGGATCCTTCTCTGGTGCTCCGCCAAATTTCTTCTTGTTCAAAATCATACCATAATTTCTCCCAATATCGCATCTTCTCCCTCCCATTAACAGAGTCATGGTAGCTATGCCAGCTCTTGGGAAGGCCTAGAAGATCTACGCTTACGAAATAATTTGAGGCAATAGTGATCCTAATGCTTCCAAGCTCATCTTGACACTGAGTGAAAATTTTCAATTATTTTTGGATCGTGTCACCCTTCTCCATTGTGATATTCCTAAGCTTCTATTTTAGAGCCATTTTCCTGTCATCGCTGCTATTATAATACAGATCTATCAAGGCCTTCCACATTGCATATGGAGTATCCTTCCTATGGAGACTTGAGAAAATATGATCCCCAACTCCCTCTAACAAGATCCTTCTTGACTTTTCTACATTATTCTTCCATACATCAATATGTTTAGCATCTGCTGCCATGGGTTCTGGGAAATCAGTATATATGAAGGATTTGAGTCCATTTTCCTCAAGAAATGCCTCCATATTTTCCTTCCATGCAGTATAATTTTAATTTCCCTCGAGTGCATATTCGAGTCTCAAGCCATTGAAAGACACATTTATCTACTGTTCGATACTGAAGAATCAATATGTAAATTCAAACCTGATATAAAAAAACTTTTTTCTTCTCTTCTTATTATGATTTATGGCACTCTAATACCATCTAGGAAATATAACAATGGGATTCAATATGTTCTTGTACTTTACTAAAACAATATACTAAATCCTTCTACAATTTTTGAAAACAAAAAACTATCGCACAATCAGTTAACATGTAAGAGAAAGAAATTATCAATTTCACAACAAAAGATGTATCTGGGGAAATCAAATTGCCTAAAACTCCGCTATATATATATATATTGTATAAAGTTAAGGATCATGAAACAATATAATTCTTTCTCTCTTAAGAGAAACTCCTGCACTCTACCAACAGTCTCACACTGATCTAGGAAAAATTAGACAAATACTTAGCCAATTCGCTGCCTCTACTCAGCCTTCCTTTATCATGCATTCCTTGATGAATTAAATCCATATTAAATAGGAAATTCTCTTGGTTTTATTTTGCAATCCTTCGCAGACCTCCATATGACTCTATAAGTGACATGCACAATTTTCTAATTATACAAATGATAGTTATCATCCCTATAACCTCAAACATAATCAGGCCTTCCTTAGAACTTACATGAAACAACTATTTATAGTGAATTATTATTTAACTAAATGATCGCTACTAGTGAATTAAATCATATTTAATTCACATGACCTCTCACTATCTCATCACTCAGTTAGAACTACTTAAACTTATTTTAGCTCATTTTCTTGATTTGACCCATTATAACTCACAAATAACTGTAACTGGATCCCCTTAAATCATGGGATAACTCTATATGAATCATATCATACCCTAAACTCAAATTTCCTAAGCTAAGTAAGTAATTCTAACTTAATTAACAAATACAAGCTTTCATGAGATGACATTACAATTTCTCTTCCAATTTAATTAAGGAAAAAATAGAAAAGAAGCCCATGTTTGGGTTCCATTCCTTGGTGCTATTTCAACAGATCAGGGAGTACAAGGATAGTTAAAAAAAATTATGTAACAGATTCCCCCTAAAGCATGAAATCTGAAGGAGAGTGAGTGTGGGGCGATAAAAAGGTGTCTTTGTAACTCCTAATTACCTCACATTAATTGTCAACCCAGGGACGACTTTTTATTCCAAGAGTGTACTCAGTCTGAGGCGGCTATTTACTCAAGAGTAGTGTTTTGCAGTATAGTGCTTAAAATCCAAAAGTAAATGAAAGCTAGAAACAAAACCTAATTGGAACAGCAAGAAACTGAAATGTTCTAAACTAAATCATTCATTCAGAAAAATAAGCAATGTATCAGTCAAGGGTTCGACAACAATAGCCCATCCCTTTGGAAACTGATGGAAAGGAAATTAGAGCATAGACCACGGGTCTGGGAGCTAGATAGTGAATGCCGAAGCTTACTACAGCCTTAGATCGTCTCTCACACCAAAACAACAA